>JACMZG010000019.1:4964876-5147376 GCA_018340805.1 Microvelia longipes
CATACAGACTGAAGCCGAGAGAACCCCTAAGTAACTAGACTTAGATCACACCCGATTTTATATAATCTCGTAACGAATTCTCTATGCGATGATCAACTACCACATCAAACAAGTGAATCGACAGACAAAAAGTTAATAAAGGTTCAAACACTTTAACAAAAATTGATATTCTTTCACATACCCTCACACAATTAAAAACAGGTTAATAAAGTAACAATACGTTCACATAAAACCAATATACTAATTACTAAAAATAATGCCTATAAAATATAACTTAAAAAAGGCGACTCTAGACAGGTCGCAACACTATCTTATTTTCGCTCTCTAATGATTTTATCTAATTGAAGCTATTCTCACTCAACCGTAAGACTGACAGCTCAACCTTAAGCGTAACAAAAATTATACTGCCTGTGTAATGATCTGTATTTATTAAAGCATCATCTTATGACTGAGCATGAATGCTGTCTTATACTCACAGGTGATAATTTTCCTACACAAATCATCACCTATGACTGATACTGTATATTGATGCCTGTGCGAACACACCCGTGATTAGCGCATACAAAACCATTCATAAAATGTGAACAATGTTTGCCGATCATATGGCCAGATTGACATGTATGTTATGTATGAATTTGGCACCCTTACTCATTCAATATGGGTAACGTTAACTGTTAAGAGGAGTTATGAAATAAGTACCCGGCGAGCTCAAGTAATCCGTTACATAATTAACTTATCTAAGATCTTTTCCTTAAAACCCAAATACATATAACTAATTAGATCAATTGATCACACACACTCTACGCCTGTTGCTCTCAGTGCTTGCGAATGCCGATTACATATAGCCCATGTAAAATGCGATTCGCCATGAGCGAGAAAGTGGCTCTGCCAACTGCACATGAGGTACAGTTTACCTATCACTGTATAAATATATAGAGAGTAGTGAAGACTTTATGTACTTTGCTAGTTCCTACAGTCGGCAGGTGTGGGTCCCTAAAATCGCGGCTACTATCTTTCTCCACCCCCCCTCCTGTGCCTCTCCATGTGGATAATATTAATGAATTCGGTGTCCACATTTCACTCTTTATTATTAATAATTAACAGGTACGATGGTTGACCAAGCCTGCGCATCTCTCTCTCATCTTTCACACGCATACTCTATCCTCCTTTCTTCTGTTATTTCATCCGGCTTGACGTCTTAATCGTTCCTTTAAGTGTATTTGAATTAAAATTATATGGCACTTGCGTCTCCCCATTCACATTCCTGAGCTTACGAGCTTGTGATAGACACAACCCTTGCTGCATCTAGTAATTCCTTTATGTGATCAATATATGTGGCTCTCTACATAATATTCAAATATAAATAATACTACATAAATAAAAAATGCTTATTAGCTTAGTCGAATACACATAATTTTTCAGACTTAACGTGTCAAACCAGTATAGATATCTACATTCATATCTTAAATCTCTGGAAAATTGATTCACAGCAAAAGACACCAACTTATTAGTGTTGGCTCAAAATTATAGCGCTCATGCCCTACCGAATACTGAAGTGCAAATTCTGAAATTTAGAAGAGATTGGATATGAGGTCAAACTGAACTCCTTAAAATTAATTATTTATAATACTTTTTGTTACTGGAAAAATTAATAAGTCAATAATAGTGTTCCTACCAAATAATATACCTTCTTGTAAAAAATTGCCTTATTGAAGGTGTAGTTGTTGAATGAAGCATGCAATAAACAAAAATAAATAAAAGCCATAGAATCGAACCACACAAAAGTCATTAATTCATATACAAATTTCGCAAAAAAAGATTCACTCACCTTTACACATAAATATTGGATTAACGCCAGAGTGGCTTTTTATCAATAAAACTTAAACACTAAACCCTGTCAAAACATTTTAAACTAAGACGGCCGTTTAACTTGACATCATAAATTTTAAAAAATGCGTTAATGATTTGACATTAGTTTAAACACCCACTTTGTCTAGTTAAATTGTTCCTAATGCTTAGGGTAAATTTAAGATAAGACCCAAAATGACTCACTAATCTTTACTTCTTAATAACGATCTCTTGTGGTACAATGTAATATAAGATAATACGCAATCTGTCCTTTAAATACTAAAGTATTTGAGTGAAAATTCAACTTCAAAACCAAAGAAAAACATGAAACATCACTGCCTCCTGGTAGTCCAAGTGAATTAAGTTCAAGTGGTAAGCCTTTGAGACCCGTCACTAGACTTTATCCACAGTGTACCAATGCATTACCATTCCCCTAAAAGAACAAGGCGGTTGTAAGAACATCTGCTGAGAGTGTGGAGGCAAGAGTAGCTTACTACCACGACGACCCCTTTTGTTTACTGCCGTCATAAAGGGGGTGGGGTGCAGAGTACGCCATATCGGTTTTTTTTTCATTTTTGCCAACCTACCTGGATCCGGAAACTCCCTATCGAGATCGCTAAACATCGGCTCTTTGAAAAGGCCTTTGGGACCAGAAGAATAAAGAAAGAACGCTGGTGCAGAACTCCTTGTTAGACTATTACTTGAGAACTCTGAAAAGGATGGCTCAGTAGTTTTGGAACAAGACAATTTCGCCCTTATTTCAGGTCTTACTAATATGTTATCACATAAAAACGGAGAAATCTTCCCATTGGGGGCACACTGGTACAATCATCAATACTCAATGCTAAACTTTATACTGTTTAGTTAGACCTTGAGTAGGAAAAGGACCAAGAAAGGAATATATTGTCAGTTTTCAGAGAGTGAAAGTGGCATCATATTCTATAATAAACCCCCACCACAATCCATAATTAAAATTTGGATATAGTGACCAAAGAAAAATAACAAATAGCCAGATTGCACTACGAAGTAAATAATGCGGTTTTTTTTTTTTTTTTTTTCATGAAGCCCATATGAGTTTCGTAAACATAAAATGACTAATTAGTACTAAACAAAGAACGAAATGACGCAGTAGGAGGAGTCTGTGTCAGGTAAAAAGGTTACGTCTTTCTTGGAACCATAAACAAACGCAGCAAGGCCACGTAAAGAGGCCAATCAATATTTGAAAGAAACAGATAGGAGAAGGCCTTACTGACAAATCAGAAAGTTGGGTTAAGGTGGGCGGCTGACATACAAAGATAGGCATTTTTTGAGTTTTTGGAAAGTGCATCTTCTTGATATCTATTATTTTTTTTGCATAAAGGAAGGAACATCTTTTCTTACGCAATGAGGTTAATTGGCGGCAGGCATGATAAATCAAAGAAAATTTTTAGGAAACACCTTAATTTATTTTGAGTAGAAGCCACAACATGCCATATGAAAGAAACGGGCTATTTGTATTACTAACAGAGTTGGGAGGGCGTGGGAAGTCAGAAATGGGCTTGATTCTATCTGGGTTTAATGGAAATCTGGCCATCTTCAATAAGATGCCCTAAGACTCAATTTTAGTTTCTGCAACTCTAATCTTTTGGGGTTGATAGTAAGGCAGAAGCAGCTAGTCTTTGAAGAACTATATTTAATATTTTACGGTGAATATAATTAAGCGGGGTATAAATAATTATGTCGTCTAAGTAATTAAAAAAACATAAACATATTTCAAGTCAAAAAATATTTGATCTAAGAGGCAGGTAAGACCCAGAACTATTCCTATAGCCCATGGGAGAGAAATTATATACTCGAATAAACCAAAAGGCACTACAAAGGCAGTATATTGCTTACTTTCCTCATGGAGGGGAATCTGGAAGTAAGCACTGCTTAGATCCAGAGTGGTGAAAAACTTAGCATCACCAAGATGCTGGTAAGCAGATTCCAGGGTCGGAATCGGATTAGCCCTCGGTCTGAACCAGCTGGTTAAGAACGTCTGTAGTCAGTAACCAGGCGATAACCATTATTTCTTTTGGGTACTAAGAAAGCGGACTCGCATAAGTGGACATAGATGGGCGATAATACCTTGGTTTACCAATTCATTGATATTAGAGCGTAATTGAGCTAATTTAGGGGGGGCAAGCGGATACGGCTTTGCTCTAACTGGGTTGTAACCTTAAGGGTTATTTTATATTGGACCAAATCAGTTTTTTTCCCACTCGTGAGGTCAAAACATTAGGATAAGAAGAGAGCAGGTTTTGAAACAGCTCAATCTCCTCATCTTCTAAGTTTGCATTAATGAGGGTGCGGAAATTATCTGATGTCCATTCCTCGTCTGGTTCTTCGCTATGGTCGTTCTGGTCCTGAGCTAGGCCAAGGGGTTGAAATTAGTTTGGGAGGGATTAGAATTAGAGGTTGCTAAAGAAGGTTTGTGAGGTAGCGTGATAGTTATTGTACGGAATGGTTAGATAGGGGGGGAAGTAGAAGTTATACTTTGGTTATACGAATTAATGATCATTCGAGTATGATTCATAAAGTCACGGCCTAAAAATAATAGGAACCGGAATAGAAGCAGCATAAAATGGAAATGTCCATGATAGTTATTAATTTTAAAATGTAATAAAACCATAGTTTTAGCTGTCATTTTGGAGGAGTCAGCCAGTTGTATTTCCTGATTACAAGGGTGATTTGTTTTATAACTCTATGAAGGGATGTGAGTTGGTACAGGACACTAGTATTAATATAGCTGTGGGTACTACCTGAGTCTACCTGACCTGCATACTCTTTGGAATTGAAACGCAAAGTAATAATAATTGGATCTGAGTTTAGTTAACATGATTTTTGGGGGGGGGGGTGGTAGGACTGGGGGGGTTATTAGGAGAGTACGGCCTACCTGAGGTACTCTCAATGAGAGTTTAAATTTTTCCTGCTCCTATTGTAGTGATTACGAGGTTGGTTTACAGTTGCCTGTAAATATTGGCCATCAAGGGGGGTGGTGAATTTGCCTGAGTAGATGGGGGCTGTATAAAAGAAAGTATTAGTGTTACCTGAAGTAGTAGTAGTAACAGGGGCATTGTTTCTTGGATTTCTATTATTCCTTTGGTGAGGTTGGTACCCTTGTTGATTTTGGAATGTCTCTCGGTACTCTTGTTCTGACCTGGCTATCTCATTGGTTGCTCTAGCCAGTTCATATAGCCCTGCTATAGAAGTTGGGAAATTTTGAAAGACTATACCTCGCCTAGTCTGTGGGTTAATATTTTGTAACACAATTGTTACAATTTCTTGCTCAGTAAGGTGTGGTAATAACAGCTGGGCGTTATTTGTAATACTAGATATAAATTGATTAAAGTTTTCCTTTGGGTGCTGTAACCTGTACACTTTGTCAATAGTTACCTTTTGTAGCGTCCTTGCTGGTAGCAGCTCAGTTTGTAACCTCATTCTTAACTGGAACCAAGAGTATTTGAGCCTAGACCCTTCTAACCACATTTTATTGACATAACCTTCCGTGTATGGTAACGTATATATAATAAATCTTGGTCTGATACTAAGCCTAGATCAAACGCATTGAGTTTTGTGATTTGCTCAACTAGGGTTGAAGCATCAGCACCAGACCTTCCCTACGTCTCTGAGCGTAGGTTTGCAAAATTTTGTAAGCATCTTTGTGAGCACGTGAAGCTGGAACTTCGTTATTCACGGCCATGGGGTAACTAAGGAGGTTAGGTGTTAAAGATTGCCTGTGAGTTATTGACAGGCTGGTTTGACAAAATAGATAAGTTTGAAGGTTGCTGAACTGACATGTTTGGATAATAAAAGTGATGAGTTAAATTCTGTGGCATACTAGGTTGTTGAGAGAATAATAGAGGCACTAGGTTGATGGGCATATGGCTGATAAGTGATGGGTTGTTGATTACTTACCTGGGATATTCTATGGTGTTGCACGTTGGTTTTGACAGCTATTAGGTTTGCTGTGTCATAGCATTAGCCATTGCTAGGTTGTTGGGCACGAGGCTGAGACATATTAGGCAGTTGAGTACTTACTTGAGACACACAGGTTGCTGAATAACAGTATGAGACATAATGGGTTGTTTGGCAATTGCCTGGGAATTTAATGACAAATGGCTTACACACTGATTACTACTGGTCAGTGGGCAACTGAAAAGTGTGTTATTTCTTATAGCTGGTTGAGTGTAAGAGAGGTTTTCTATGTGGTTATGATTTAAATTGGATGTGGTACATAAATTTTGAGGGTTTTCGTTAATTAAAGTAGATTGACAAGGAGGGAAGTACAATGACTTTGTCTGAAATCGCTATAGAATAGCGATGAGTTAGGTACATTGGGGGGAGGTGGAAACCTCGTTTGTCCGGACGGATGCTGTTATATGATCACATCACAGTCCACTAACGAATGATTATTAACTTGGGTAATATCACACTGGTTATTTGAGACTATAGATTTGGCATAATTAGATTAAAATTATAAGAAATAGGTGGTGGGATGACACAGTATAACTACAAGTCTCCTGGTTATGTGGGGGAGTTTTGTGTTTTCTGATTATCAGTACTACAGTTTTTCTGCACCTGTCTCACAGGACATATTCAGGGATAGCTCTGAATATCTGTCTGTTGAATCTCAAACAGACGCTGTGAAGCTATGACACTGGCCTGACCCAACACTGATTGGTTGGGGTCCAAATTTAATTGTTGGCGGGGTGTGGCATCTGCATGAGCGATTGGGGGGGATGTCATTGTAATGCACGACGGAGTGGACGGCTGTGACAAGGATGCCCCACATAAATTAATGCTACTAGGGTGAGCGGTGGCTAAAGTGGTTAAGCTAGAAGAGCTTGCCATAGATGTAGTGGTCACGCAAGTGTTTTCGGTGATAGTAGTCACTATTGGTACCGCAATTGAGTTTCTCTATGTTTCATAACAAACTGTGTAACAATGCTCTCATTTTTTCTGCATTGTCGTACGTTACACATATACCCATGCTAGGCACTGATTTTTAACTGTTTTTATTAAGTAATTTGATCCCAAGATACAGTTTGTGGAATTTCCAAATTGGAATAAATCTTAACCATGGTGGGTATTGAATGTAAAAAAAAACAACAAATTGTTAAAGTAAGACCCGGAAACTGATGTAACCACTCCTCAACACACATGCAGTTGCCAACCAGAGTAACAGAAGAAAAAACAAAAGTTGAATAAATGGTTTGATCTCACCGGGTTTGATGCGCTGACTGATGTATAAGTACTTCCTGAAATGTAGACGTATGGGGGTGTCGCTGAAGAACGCGGTATCAGACGGAACAGGGCCAAAATTTAAATGAAATAAGCAAATAAAGAAATAAATTTGATGAATTTAGGTAGAAATGAATATGTGTCACAAACTATTAAGTTAAGGAAATAAGGTTAATTTAAATTTATTAGGTATTAAAAGAAAAGGGGAGGGGGAAAGCGTTTGTCGCCGCCGCGCGGTCCAACGCCAAACTACGCCGTATAATTCGTAACGCCCTCCCGTAGACCTTCTCAACGCTCGAAATAAATATATCGCCCTTTACAGGTGGATGCAAAAGGCGACAAGATAAATATATGATTTAGATATGAAAGCTGATCAGGAAGATAGAAAGTAAAATAAAATAACTAAAGATAAATTATGTATAGACAAAGATAATATATGGAAAATATGGAGTAATATAAAATATATGGAGTAATGTATATATATGGAGTAATTTATAAAATTGATAGATACCTAAGAACTGACCTTCGTTACGTGAGTGCAGGTGGGGGGGAGGTTAACTCGCACGGTCACAAAATTACCACAAAAATAACAAAATTTAAACCAGAATTAGTCGAAATGAACTTCGAATAGCGGTAATACACCAGAAATACAAACAAAGTAACGAAACAGCACAGCTTCACCACAGTAAAAATACTGAAAATTCGCCGACAATACGATATCAGAGACAAAATATTATCATATAAGCAAATTTTTGAGTTACGTATTGGTAAATAGTTAGGAAATGAGGAATGATAGTAAAATAAATGCGAAATAGAAACGCTTGAAAAGTAAATCGAGGGGGTCACGTAACCTGACTCGGAGGTTCGGCACACTTTCAAGATAAATTTTGCGAAATATAAATTTACTTTTACACACTTATACTTGCTTACAACAACAGAGCTACACAATATTGAGCGAGATAATTCATAAACGTGAAACAAAACGTAATTTGCCGTAATGACGGGCCACGGGAGCCGGTCAAAGTCCAAAAAACCGTAACGGGACTACAAAAAACCGGGAGAAATCGTAGAAAAAAAAAACGATCGTAGTTCTAACGAGAACTAACCACGCTCTGCTACTTATGCACCCTTTAAGAGAGGAAAGCACGGGAAAGGCAACTAAAAGAACGAAATCAGAATAAAACCGTAAAATAAGATTCTAAGCCGGGATAAGAAAAATACGGAAAAGAGAAAACGGAAGAACCCGAAAAGAAGGAAAACACCACTGCACACGATAACCAAAGCCAGCTTTGATCAGCTTGTAAAAGTAATGAAATAATAGTGAAATAATTTTAATAACCTGGAGCTAAAGAAGAGAGTACGGGAGGCCAAAGGGACTGAGAGAGCTAAAGGAGGGAAACTCGCCTTTTAAAGCTTCGGTCGGGAGAGGGGAAAACAGTGTTGCAGACCCTTAACAGACATCCCAAGGGATCCAGGAGTGAGGGGGCGCCGCCGGGGCCCGGAGGTCCCCAGACCCCAGATACCAAGACAAAATCTGCAAGGGCTGGTAAGGAAAGGATTTAGGAGAGGGAAACACAAGGATGAAAAGGAAAAAGCAACTGGTTGCAACTACTACTACATTATAAAATTTAAAGATTAAAAATAAAATAACCAAATAACGTTTTTTAAAAGCACATCTTGGAATGATCGTGCTCGTGCTCGAGGATGGCATATGGAGCAGTTTTTGTGCAACTATTGTAACCATGCTCTTTTTTTTTTTGGCGTAAAAATGAAAACTAGATTCTTGTCGAGTTAAACATAAAAATGATCAAAAAAAAATAAATAATTATAAATGAACAATAATGATCAAATTAGGTAAGCTAGAAGCAATAATAATTGACAATTTATATGAGTGTATACTTTATATATTTATTCTAATATATAAATGATGTATAACATATAAATGACAAGCAAAGCAAGTCAGAAGTAGCGAGGATGACCTTAATAAATTCAATCTGGTGAGCTAGTTTTGAGATATCCTGTGCCTGATATTAGGGAATTTTCAAACAAGAAATGAGCTTATGAGTTTAGGGTCATATGTGTGTGTGTGTGTATGTACGAGAAAACTTACACAAATGAAACTTGGTTTAAAATCAAGCTTGTTAATGTTGTTATCTTAACCCTGTTGTTTATGAAATATGTGTGATGTCATTAACTCACAATAATGACCCCTCAAACATTTCAACAAATCCTAAATCTTCATATAGTGTTTAGATTGGGCTGAACATTTTTACACATATACTGCTATGTGTGGTTCACAAACAAATACAGTTTCATTGTATTATTAGCATTAGTTCCGGTTTTATTGATTGACATATATATTTCAAACAAAACATTGTGTGATTGACATAATGTGAACAAATCAAGGTTTTTTAAGGGGATCCCGCAAAGAGTGGGGGTAAAAATCAATTAAACGGAAATATTCTGTTCTAAGCAAAATAATCAAAATTCAAGACGTACTGTCACTTCTAATTTTTATTCTGCACATTTAAAGAGCAAACAACAAGGCCATATGTGAAGAATTACATTTTGTAAGTAGTTTCTCAATTGCGCATGTTGTTTGCTCCAAAGGTTGAAATGAGTCTAAAATGTGCAGAATAAAATAGATATAAAGATACAACACAGTTAGCTTTAAGAACTAAACAAGAGAAAATATGTCATAAAATACAATTAAATTACATTTTAAAATCTAGACCTCTCTATGTTGTAGAAAACAACTTCTCAGTAAAACTTTTAATTTCTGATTTAATTTGTAAAATTTAGGTGTTTTTAATGTATCTGAAGCTTATTGAAAAAGGTGATTCCTTGTACATAATGCCCCTACTTTCACATTTTTTTAGATGATGCTTCGGTATATTTAATTTATTTTTATTTTCTGGTTTCATAATTATGTATTCTTTACGTTGTTCAAGTTCGTTCTCATTTGACTATATACAATAGTGATTTATAGATATACAAATTTATGACTGTCAGAAATACTTCACTTAGAAGTGAAGAAGTCTTAAGAATTTTGATATTTTGCGAGAACCGGAGATATTATTAAGTGATTTTACCCCCCCCCTCTTTACAGGATTGCCTAGTAGTAATACATTTGAAAATTTGCTTATACCGTGGCAGTACCCCACTTGTACAAACTACTAATATGACCAACTGATTATGAACAACAACCAGGTACTCCTGTGGCTGTGAGTGCCAAGGCATCTTGTTTTACCTATCACAATAATTGTATCTACTGGAAAATAAGGTGCGGTCGAATATCCACGGCCGTCTAGAACATTGGATCACCAACAAATTTTTTATAACTTTTTTTTAAATTTTCAGTACCACAGCCGGATTGTGATAAATGAAGCCTATTTTCCGTAATCTGCATGCTTTTTGGTAATCTCAAGAGTATTTCATTCACTCAACAACGATTTATTTTTAACTAATAACTTGGTCATACATAACTAACTGTTAGACGTCAATATTTTTGTGTTATATTTTGACATGTCATATTTGTTAAAATTGACGTCTAACAGTAGTATTGTGTACCAAGTTAGATTAAAAATAAATCATTGAGTGAATGTAAATACTCTTTGAGATTAACCAAAAGAGCGTGCAGATTACGGAAATAGGCTTCATTTATCACAAATCCGGCTAGTTACTGAACATTTTGAAAAAAAAGTTTGTTGGTGATCCAATGTTCTAGAAGGCCGTGGATATTCGACCGCGCCTTATAATGGTAAACACAGTAAAATAAAAAATAATTTGATGAAAAATGTTTTGATTAGGAGAACCAGCAGGGAGGAGGTCAGCAGTCAATACAGCTGAGAGCTCTGATACATCATATGCAGGCCAAACAGCAGCAACAGGTATATCTCTCACATAGTATATTAGGGTTTGCTCCCGAGTGTCAACCGATCCATTTGAATCGTGCAATCAGTGACACAGCTATTATATCTTTTTTAATAGTTATTATGGCCAACCTTTGCCTTACACAATCTTTGTTATGGGATGGTTAATTTGGATTTATTTATTGTGTTATGTAAGTTAGTATCAAGATTTCTTGAGTAAAATTAGTTGGACGTAATCCATTGTCAGTGCTATTTACAATTAACGACGTTTCAGGAGCAGGTACTTCTCCCATCATCAGGTTCGTCTTGAGAAAGACAGTGTGTGAGTCAAGTGTTGGGTGTTAGGACTTTAACCTAACTTCGTAGGCAGGTATCAATGACTTTGTTATGCACTTTGAAACCTTGTCTACGATGGGGCCTCCCCCCCCCCTCAACAGTTGATCGTAGACTAGGTTTCAAAGTGCATAACAAAGTCATTGATACCTGCCTACGAAGTTAGGTTAAAGTCCTAACACCCAACACTTGACTCACACACCGTCTTTCTCAAGACGAACCTGATGATGGGAGAAGTACCTGCTCCCGAAACGTCGTTAATTGTAAATAGTACTGACAATGGATTACGCCCAACTAATTTTACTCATAATTCACCATTGTCACAAACTTTCATATCAAGATTTCTTGTTATTTAATTTAATTGGGTTTTACATCTAAGAGACAGTTGTAAATGAAAAATTATAATTATTTATTATATTATATTCCTCCTGTCATGCTTGATGTCTAGCAAGCTTTCGATAGAGTATGGCACCTGGGTTTGTTGCTGAAACTTAACAACGCTCTTCCGTTGACTTTTTTCCTCATTATAAAGTTCTACCTTTTCTGTTGTACCTTTCAAGTTAAGTGCAAAGATTCTTTGTCCTATTTCTCAATCAGTCTCAAATTCCTATGTCCACCACTGCACGTTACCTGGGTTTATACTTTGACAGCAAACTAACATGGGCATATCACACTATACAAAAACATTTGGAATGGAACTGTCGTGTCAGAATCCTCCAACATTTACTCGTAAAAGGTCTAACCTCACACTAGATAACAACACTAGATAACAAACTACTCGTTTACAAAAGCATAATAAAACCATCATTGTCATACGGTGTTGAAGTATGGGGTTCCACGAAACCTTCCAATCTTCAACGCATTTAAGTCCTTCAGTTCAAGGCCCTTCACAAAATAATTCAAGCTCCCTGGTTCGTATCCAACTTAACCATCCAGAATGACCTCAAAATTCCGTTCATCAAAGACATTGTTTCCTCTCGATATAATTCCTTTTATTCCAAATTAGATTTCCATCCTAATCCTCTTGTCCAAACCTTACACTCCAGAACTATTCCTTCCAATCCTCCACGACGCCTTCGACAACAGTGGCCGCGTGAACCTTCTGTTATAATCAATATTAATTTTAATGTAAAAACGCAAAATATTTCAGAAAATTCCACTAATTTAGTTCAAGCCAAATTTTTAAATTATTAGTAAAGCAGTAACATTTTATTAAACCACTGGGTGATTCCTCCTATCAAGACTGCCAAGTCACTTTATCCAGTATATACACTATGTCAAATACATTTACTGTAGACAATAATCAATAAAGTTAGAAAAAAAATCAAATATACCCCTACTGCTTTCTCTCTGCCTTTTCCATACATTATTATCATGGCTTTCTTTTAGAGTGTAAATAATTTTCCCACATTCTAATGTCCCCAGAAAATAATACCATCATTCAATCGACTGAAATATACGTATGAGAGTTGAAAATTCAATGCGGGGAGGAAAAGTTCAGTCGAGAAACCTGTTCATCAATGTAAACGAGGAAAAATATAAAGCTAGTTTTGACGCTGATTGTTTTTTTGTTAAATTGCAGACAAGCAAAGTAAAAGAAGGGAGTGGGGGAGGTGCTGTGATGGAAACACTGTTATCTTTGCATCAGCAACAGGTAGCTCAGCAAGCTGCTCTCCAGCAGTTGCAGCAAGCTGCACAGCTGGCTGAGGGTGCTACACCGGCTGCAGCTAGCATCAGATCCCTGGTGTCTCAGATGCAGCAGGGCAAGCTGAGGATTAACAACCAGCAAGCTAATGTGAGTTGGGTTTATTTGATGGGTGGGGTATTGCGAGGAGAAGGTAGTCAGTTTGGTCTAGTGTTTAGAGTGTTGGGCTTGTAATCTGGAGATTATGGGTTCAATCCTAACTCAGTGATGAGACTGAGTGATGAAAAGAGCATCAGATCCCTGTGGTGTCCTGTGTCAATAGGTTTGCAGGATTTGAGAGGATCTGATCTAGTGATGACACAGATGATTTTTATTATGACACACTACAAAGTTAAATGCAGTAGGTGATCTTTGAATGTATATTTGTGTCTCAGCTTTAGTTATAATTGTTGAATCATCTGCAAAAATTTTGACTTTAGTTTTATGATTTCCAGGGATAATGAGATGAAGGTTGTTAATATAAATAGGATAAAGCAAGGGTCCAAGTTTGTTACCTTGAGGTACCCAAATCTTAGTTTGCAGTGGTCAGAAACACCATGTGGACTTTTGACCACATGTACTTTATTCGTTGTGTAAGATTTTAATAAGTTACAAGCTTCAGGACTTAATCCGTAAGATTACTGTTCATCGCTCAAATTTTTCTGGATTTACAAAAGAAATGTGCTACTGTTAAAAGATGAGCAGCTAATCGCGATTCAAAGAGATAGTTGTAAGGTTGGCAATACCAATGGCGGGAAAACGAAAGGGCGATCAAACATTTTTTTATCATAGGATTAGCATGGGAGCCGATAAAAATTCTTCTTTTATTTATTTATTGTTTGTTAACTTGTGATAAATATGATGAAAATTATTAGAACGACCATCGGTGCTAAAAAATTGAATATTTCATGGATAAATATTTCGATAATTCCAGATTTTAAATATAGAATCAGGCTCTTATCACTAAGACTTTGATTCGTCCAATTTAACCCAGAAATAATGAAACCTTAACGAATAATTTAAACAAACATTTTACAAAAAAAAGTGATTGATTTTCTTTTAGTGCGTAAATAAAATTGATTAATAAATTAAAACCATTACAGTGAAAATCAGCTTCTTATCAGTTAATTTAAATACCTGTTACAACTAATTTAAACAAAATGGTAAATGTTTTGTGTGTTTGTGCAAACTAAAAAATTATTTAAAGTAAACATCAATTAACAATAAATAAAATAAAACACTAATTATTAACTCAAAATACTCGTGACAACCCATTAATTATCAGTGAAATTGAGATTCCTGAATACGCTCTAAAATTAGTTAAATAAGGACTTTGATAAAAAATTTAAAAGAATAATCGTCACAAATTAGAAAACCAGAAAATCCCCATAAGGACTTTATCAACGATCTCCCTCTCGTTATCAATTTCTTATCAGTGACGGTGGCGCTGCTACGGACTTTGAATCGCGAAATGGAGTGTAGAGTGCAGGCAATTTGGCAGGGACAAGTATAGTTTGTAAAACTAACGGCATATGAGCATTTCCTTTGGAAAATGCTGGAATACTTGAGTGACGAGTAGTAATACTGCTGCTCCAGTTATAGAGCATAAATTGAAAACATAAGCGAAAATTGGAGTGTAAAGCACGGAAGCACTCATTTCAAAAGAAACACACCCAGGTTTCCACCCCAGGTTTTTGTTAGGTGTAGAGGCTTCAATATTTTTCTACAAGTCTCAGCAGTTTTCTTGATGTGGCATGTTTTTGAAAATTTCCTTACAATACCATTTCCCTTATCCAATCATGCTATTGCCCTAGTTCAAAACCTTTTAAATCCATTGCCAGATAATCTTCTACAGAATTTGAAGTGCCCAAGATACCAGTTTAATACCTGCTAAAAGTGTAAATATAGAGAAAACTCCAAAAAATTGGATATAATTGGCCGTATTGCAAATAATTCTTATTACTTGTTTTTTTAGTTAATACTAGTTCTTATTACTTAATTTAGTTTTCTATTTTGAAAAAATATTAAAGTATGTTTTTTTATTCATCGACAGCCTGAAATGATTTTGTTTCTGATGTTGATATGTTTCTGTGGTGATTTCATTTCTGATGGTGTGGAAATTTGTTATAGATCGAATCTGTTTGGAACGGTGGCAACTCCAACTGGAAACAGTGGTCCCAACTCAACCCCAAGGCTTTCAAGACTGAGCAACAGGTTCTGGTATGTTTTAATCCTTCCTCGCCTCGTTGTGATGCCTGAGGGAGCTCAACAATTGTTTTTTTGAGCCGTTAATCTTTTTTTAATGAAATATACATTTACAGTCTATCGTTTAGTTTAAAAATCCCCAAGGTCAAAAGTATTTTAGGGATTGACCAATCAGAGAAGCTGCTGCCAACCTCTCACTCAAAAAATTCTGGCGCGGTGGTCCGCATGTCGGCGAATTTCCTTTGGATGCGTGTTTCCGTGCTTTTTACACTATAAAGTTTACAACTACTATAAATAATTCCGGCGCGGTGGTCCGCTGTCGGGCGAATTTCATGTAGAGTTCGTGTTTCCGTGCTTAACAACCCATTTCTTGCTTAAGGTTCCGGTTTATGCTTTAGAACCTAAGCAGTTCTCGATTGTCAAGCACTGCTCGTAACTCATTTTGTCTGTATTTTTCAAAGGAAATGCGCATAATTATCCAGTTGGTTGTTCAAAACTATGCCTCTAAAATTAGAAGTACACACTATTATTTCCACTAGTTAACTAAGCTTTAATAGTTACTTATATTTAAGCTTAGTCAGTTATCTTTAAAGGTTTTAGCGCATTTCCTTTGAAAAATACAGACAAAATGAGTTACGAGCAGTGCTTGACAATCGAGAACTGCTTAGGTTCTAAAGCATAAACCGGAACCTTAAGCAAGAAATGGGTTGTTAAGCACGGAAACACGAACTCTACATGAAATTCGCCCGACAGCGGACCACCGCGCCGGAATTATTTATTTAGTAGTTGTAAACTTATATAGTGTAAAAAGCACGGAAACACGCATCCAAAGGAAATTCGCCCGACATGCGGACCACCGCGCCAGAATTATTTTCTAGTTGTAAACTTATATTAAGTAAAAAAAACGATAAAAATTGATCGTCCCTACCAGGATTTGAACCCAGGTACCCTGAGTTTGAGTGCTCGTATTGACTCCGGACCACTGTCATTCAACTCAGAGGCCCAAAAAACATAGAAAACGACACCAACTCGAAATTTATTTTTATCGGCCTAAATTTTGGTTTCGATAATTTTGTGGTTTTTCGCCTTTTTGGTAACTTAGAGTGGTCGTATCGACTTCGGACCGGTTTCATTCGATTCAGCGCCTAAAAATACATCGAAAACGACACCGTACTTGAAATTTATTTTTTATCGGCCTAAATTTTGGTTTTTGGTAATTTACAATGGTTTTTTGGACTTTTTGGTCACTTAGAGTGGTCGTATCGACTTCGGACCGGTTTCATTCGATTCAGCGCCCAAAAATACATCGAAAACGACACCTACTCGAAATTTATTTTTTATCGACCTAAATTTTGGTTTTTGGTAATTTACAATGGTTTTTTGGACTTTTGGTCACTTAGAGTGGTCGTATCGACTTCGGACCGGTTTCATTCGATTCAGCGTCTCAAAAACATAAATATTGACCTTTTCGCGGCAAAAAATAATAACCTTGAATTTCGCTGATTTTTTGAAAATTTCGCTGACTCAGCAAACCGGTTAATGACGTCACAAAAACCTGGTTTTCAATAGGTTCGTGTCTCCGAAGGTTGATTTTTGTACCAAGTTTGGTTAAAAAATATTAATCCGTTCGAAAGATAGAGTGTTTACAAGAAAGTGTCTAGAATATATATATACATATATAGTAGTGATGAGTGGGCACAAATGAGACAAATTGAATATTGTTTTTACCGAATATGGAGACCAATCATGCAATCATATATATATATATAATATATATATATATATATATATATTATATATATATATATATATATATAATATATATATATATATATATATATATATATATAAACTTAACTTATTTTTTCGTCATTAGGGACCTCTGAAACGGATTGTGTCGTGGTCCGGGTTCGAATTCCGCCATGACGCCTATCCCATTAGCCGAATTTCCAAAGGAAATCGCTAAAAGAGAAAAAAATCCCTACCAAATAACCGCTGTGGAGTTGTTCAAAATTTCAATAGTTATTAAAAAGAAAATGTCACATTAAATCATTTTATCCAACACAGATTATTAAATAATTTTATTTAATTTGAGACAAAATAATAAACAAATAATGCAATATTTATGTTAAATTATAATTATTATGAAAAATAAACAAATTAGTGTGACCAATTAACAGTTACAGGAGCTAGCTACCCAGGAATGATAAGAGCTGTTGTATTCCCTCTAAGTATTAAGTCAAGTTGGTTTTGGATAGACTTTGCTGTATCTGTGCTATTTAATGGAATCCATGGCTTCTGAAGCTTGAATCATTTAATTAATTCAATTTGTTTTAGGAGGAGCAGATGAGAGCTGAAGACGAGAGAAAAAGAGATGAAATGAGGTGGGTAGCTTGTTTTTATTATAATATGGTCTTAGGTGTTGGGTTCACAGCCCTGCATTTTAATGGAAAAGTGCGACTCTGCTTGACTGTTACGATGCCTCCATATTTTTTGACTAGGTTAGGTATGACGTCATAAGGTAGGGGGGTTTTTTTTTCAAAAACCCGTGTCTTCTGGTTATGATTTTGACATGGTGAAGATTAGTTTTTTTTTGGTCAATTAATGTGAAAATAGTGTCTAAAAATGTTTGGAATCGACAGTTTCCAGGACATGAATTTGATGAAAATGAGTAAAAATATAAGTGATATTTGTGTGTTAAAACTATGTATAATTATTTTGAATGATGTCGACAACTCAACCCTTGACTTTAAAATTTAAATTAATAGTAGTGCATTATTTTTAAAGGGAATCATTTTGTGATAATTTCAGTGATAAAATTATTTTTGTTGCTTCAGAACGTCAAAAGTTATGTAAGCTTTTAATTATCACATTTATTATTGCAAACATTTTTACCTTATTTTGACATAAATTAGCCAGAAAATAAAAATAAATAATTTTAACCTTGGTAAAATCATTTCCTGAAGACATGGGCTTTCTAACGTAACCTCTCTCATGACTCGAGCCTCACCTGGTCTATTGAAAAGGTTCTTAAAACTCGTTCATGTGGCATCAAATAATTTATAGTTAATAATAGTTAAGGTCCTATATTTCTCTTCAAGGATATGAAGGATGACGAGATAAGACAACTTTACTCACACCATGAAAGTTTGAATTATAAGTATATAGGATTGAGAGGAAACTTACCTTCCCTAGCATGGTTATAGTAAAGACCTGAAACACAGGTTATGTACCAAGGATAAAACGAGTAGAACATTGTAATTTTATACTTTGTTTATGTTTCCATGACAACAACTTAATTCTTATTACCTCTATGCCATTATTCTTTTTACTGTTTTTTGTGATATATATTCTTGTTTATATTACATGGGTTTCAACTTGATATTGCTGTTATTTCTTCAAACCTGCGTGATGGTATATTTCAAACACATCACCCTTATTAACTCAACTCTGTACAGAGCTATCGCAATATAATTGCTATCAACCCCCACTAAGTTGACCACTGGAAGTTCAAACAGACAATTATTTGTTAGGTAATCATATGGAATGTATAGCAATCTAATTACCAAAATATGTTTTTTCTACGGCAACTTTAAAAACTTAAATTGGAGCATAGCTTCAAATTAATTATTTCAGAAACTGTTTCATACCCAAACAATTTGATACCAATATAATTAAATTCTGGTATTTTTGCCTGAGCTATTCTTTGGCATACATAAGGATTATTACCTATTTATAATTAAAAATAAACTTACTGGTACACCAGGATTTATTACTTCTAATGCATTGTCTGGGGAAAAATATTGGAATTGAGGGATATTACAATCTATCGTTTAGTTTAAAAATCTTGACAGGTCAGTTTAGACACCACAGATTCTTAAGAAAAAAATCCCTGCAAGAAGGGAGCGGGAAAAAACTATGTAAACAAATCAGGTTATTTTACCCGTATTTTCTTGGCAATGTTTTTCTACATTTCTTTTGAGTAGTTTTATTTTAAAATATCATTTTAAGATAGTTTGAAAGTAGTTTTCAAAATGATGTTATCAAAAGAAGAACCACAAACAAAGTGAACGATTGCCGGGAAGAAGGTTTTTTCCCTACAGTGGTTATTGTGGTAGGGATTTTTTTTCTCTTTTTAAGTGAGAGGTTGGCAGCGTCTTCTCTGATTGGTCAATCCCCAAAATACTTATGACCTTGGGGATTTTTAAACTAAACGATAGACTGTAGTTTCAAATTGTCCAGCATATGTTACAGATTATTATGATACAGTTACAGAAATGATCCATATAATGGTATGCTTCAATTTAACTCTTTTAAGTTACCGTAACAAACTCATTTTGGTCATCAGATTACCATACATGTCAGACAAAGTGTTTTGTTTTTGTTTACAAAGTACTTGTGCTTTGTTGAGTTTTTGTAGAAATAATTGAATTGGTTAGCTGCATCTTGACGAGAGCTTCCCCATGGTACCAGTAACTCATCTTGGCAAACATTTCAGATATGGGTTGATGTTCTGCCGACAATGATATGGCAAATAGACTTAGTGTCCCATCCTCTTTATTAAGAACCATTGATTTTGAGTTATGTATTTATTTACTTGTTTGTGTACAGGAAGCAAGATGAAGGAGTCAGGCTGTCGGAGGATGAAAATAAGGATAATGAGGATGAGAAACTGAATAACGAGAGGAATAAGAGAGAATCGGAGGAGATGAATAGGAGGAGAATGGAGGAGGAACAGATCCGAAGGAAGCATGAGGTCAGCTAATATGAGGGGATCCTCTCTCCTCTTCTCACAATATAATAGACCAAGAGCCCAGGGGTGTTTTGTTAATAAAAAGTGTAATGGCTGGAACCGTTCTCAATTTTTAGTAAATATCTTTCTGAACAAGAAGATTTAGGTCTTCCGGTGGTGACCGTGTCAATGTAGATAAAGAATCCGACGTTTCGCATCCACTGTGGGAGGCATCTTTAGGGATGTAGGACTATCCATGATGGTCCTACATCCCTGAAGATGCCTCCCACAGTGGATGCGAAACGTCGGATTCTTCATCTACATTGACGCGGTCACCACCGGAAGACCTAAATCTTCATGACAATAACCGCGGAAGCCTATGGAGTTTATTCCTGAACAAGGATCTGCAATTCTGCCGACTTGTATCGGATGGGTGTCCCAGGCAGAACCTTTGACCCCTAAAGTGCGTTCTGCCTGGGACACCCATCCGATACAAGTCTGCAGAATTGCAGATCCTTGTTCAGGAAGGTATTTAGGAAAAATTGAGTCCGGTTCCAGCCATTACACTTTTTATTAACAAAACACCCCTGGGCTCTTGGTCTATAATAGTCCCCTATTTTAACCTGCAAAATATCTATATCTCCTTAGGAACTTATATAAAGGGGAAGGAGCATATCAGGCCTTCACAATGTAAAATAGTGTTGCCAACCCCCACCGCTACTCCCTCGGGCACTCGTATCACTACTATATCCTTCCTATTGTCAGGTTATTAACATGTCGAGTAAAGTTGTAGTTCTGTACTGTTGTGTAGTAGTTAATTGTACATATTTAATGTTATTCTTACCTTGTTTAACATTATAAAGTTATGAATCCTAAGAAATAAACAATTAATAGAATTAAATATTATAAATACTTTATAATATTTTTTATAATAATGTAAAAATTTATATTTTATTGTTCCATAAACCGCCAGAATACATAGTTGTTAAGTAATGTTCCCACTCACGGGTCAATCCTTGTGGGATTTCACTATATTTTTGTAATTTTCTATGTTTATTCTTGTAACAAGTTTATATGTAAAATATATTTTTTGAATAAAAAAAAAAAAGTCAGTTGAAATTAAGCATGTTAGATCTTAAAAAGGATAAACACAATTTTTATACTCTTCTCCAACTCTTTTAAACTCTCTATGGGAAAGTTGTCCAATTCTTTGAAAATGTTGGCAACACTTTTTTCCCTTTTTGCTCTCCCTTTGACTTTTCCAAATAGTGTATAATAGGAAGCTTAGGGAGTAAAGAAACACTTTACACTCCCATGGGAGAAAAAGTCAATTTTCACTCCCTTGGGACTTAAAGTGTTTTCTATAATTGGGTTAGACTCCTAAATCACATAAAGGAGGGATTTTTTTTGTGTGCAGCACCTCCAAAATGTATAAGGGAAACAAAAAAATTGTATTGGCTCAAAAGAAAATGTTTGAAGCAATGTAAAAGTATATTTTCTAGATAGCATAGCTAAAGCTAAAGATTGATTTTTCGTATCAAGTTTCAACTATCTAGCATAAATACAGTGGGAGCTGAATTGATAACAGACACAGACAGACAGGCAACTTTGTAAAAACCACTTGGGAGGTCTTAAAATGATCTGAAACGGATAATTCAGGTGGCATCTCGGTTTTGGATTGTTAGTGCTGACACAATACTTTTACTTTTTACATTAGGATACAAATAGGAGAAAGTAAAAATTAAAAAAAAATACTAAAAATGACACGAAAGATTTGTTGTAAATTTCACTGTAGAAGGGAAGGGAGACCTAGTTTGCTACTTTGTTGTTCAGTTTGTTGTTATGAATTCAGGGCAGTAGTAGTAGTAGTAACAAGGGTGGGGAGGCATAAGCCAGGCAAACAAGCCACGTCGGGCTCTTTTTGCCAACCCCGTACCAGACCAGCTACAGAGCCTCAAATCGGCTGGGGAATCTCCCAGATCTTTTGGCAAAGATAGAGA
Organism: Microvelia longipes; assembly: GCA_018340805.1. Lineage (NCBI taxonomy): Eukaryota > Metazoa > Arthropoda > Insecta > Hemiptera > Veliidae > Microvelia > Microvelia longipes. Next base: position 4,986,813 of record JACMZG010000019.1, read on the forward strand.
CATCCCCCCACCGAAGGGTCCTAAGATCTTCCTCATGGAGGGTTCCAGATCCAAAGACTTGGAATCTTAACCATCCATACGCCTAACACTCTCCTAAGTAATGGAAAGCTGAATCCTCCTCTTCCAGACACTTGGGACAAATTGAGTTATTAGCCAAACCTAGTTTCTGAAGGTGATAATTAAAATGGTAGTGACCAGTTAAGATCCCAACCATCATACTTAATGAGTGGCGGTTAAGGCTCAGAAGCCATCTTAACTTGGCAGTCAGGATTTGCTATCATCATCTTAGCCTGCCGACAACCTTGAGTATTCTCCCACATCCTAAACAACTGGGTTTGCCTCCACCCTCTAAGGAAGTTCTTTACAAAACCATTAGAGAGTTTGAGAGCAGGTTCTGGTCCACAAAAAGGCTCCTCGGCGCCGTGCTTAGCTGCAATATCAGCTTGCTCGTTGCCAGCTGAATTCAGGGCAAGTTCAAATGTGTGTTTTTGAGGTTTCTTCATTCTTTCCATATGATATCCTTTTATTTTAAAGAACTAGACAAAACTTTGCAACTAACTCGAGTAACTTAAATGTTTTTGTTTTGATGCCACAGGTGGTTCGACGTGCTGAAGTTGAAAGGCAGAGGAAGGAGGAAGAGAAGAGAAAGAAGGATGAAGATAAGAGAAGAAAAGAAGAGGATAAGAGAAAGCATCAAGAGGAGAGAGAAAGACTGAAAATAGAACAGGAGAGGAAACAGTGAGTAGCTCTTCTGACTGTTTGTGTCGTGTAGCCTTTAGGGTGCACTGTGCTCCAGATCTTTGTAGTATACAAGGTTTAATAAATAAAATAAATAAATAAATATATTTAAAATAAACAGGTACATTTTACAAATGTTTTGTTCTTGACAAAAGGAGAAGAAAAATAAAAATTATAACAATTTAAGAAAAAAAAACAAAGATAAAAAAAATTACAATAAACAATTTCCATTTAAAAATTCACTTACACTATATACAACATTTGTACATAGATATTCTTTCAGTTTATTTCTGAAATGCATTGTTGGAAGAGCAATGGTTGCATCACTTATTTTATTGAGTGTTTTGATTCCAACGTAAGTATAAGATAGAGCTGTAATTTGCAGTCTATGTGGCGGTAAATTTATTTTTGAGTAGTTTCTGGTGAGGTAGTTATGGTCTTTTCTAACTAGATTCGCATACTGCTTATGGATCTCAGTTGTAGCAGCTAGTATGAAGATGGTTGTGTCAATATTTTCAAATCTTTAAAGTATTTCCTGCAACTAGTGTCCCACTTGAGTCTACAAAGAGCTCTGATAGCTTTCTTCTGAACCATGAAAACTTCGCTGGCAAGTGTTGAATTACCCCAAGCAGTAACACAGTAACTGATAACAGAGTGGAAATGGCTGTTAATAACTAACGTCTAACGACCTTAATTACTCGGACCTCTGTTTTTATAGTTGATGGTATTTATTTTCAGAAAAGAAGCAGAAGAGGCTAAGAAGCGAGCGGATTTGATGTCTAAGATCCAGCGAGCGCAGTGGTGCCCCCCACAGGCTTCCAATACTTCTCTGCTCGATATACAGCGCTCTGAGCGCGAGCAGCAACTCATGCGTAGCATGCAACAAGAGGCTCAGCAAGCTGCACAGCAAGCAGCACAGCGTGCTGAACAGGAAGCTAAGAACAGCATGCATCTCAAGTGGACAGAGACGAGTAGGAACACTCCCTATATGGCTGAATCCCTGGCTGATATCCAGGCTCAACAATACAGGCAACTCCTGAAGGTAACCTCCCAGTGTTGACTCCTCACACACACACACACACACACACACATATATATATATATATATATATATATATATATATATATATATATATATATATATATATATATATATATATATATATAAAAAAATATCTCTCTTTAAAAGAAGGATTGGGAATTTTGGTTTTAATTTCCAATGTCTATACCATAGGCAGGTTTTTTCTGTTCTTGGCTGAACTTTTGCTCATCTCTTGCTTCCTCTAGTGCCCTACTGTGGAAATTCCATAAAATTCATTTTTTCGGGAGGTCATGTTTCATGCAAAATTTTGGGCAGTGGTTCTTGGATGTTTGACGTAGTTAGTGGTTTGTCCTTTGGGAAATTTGCTCAGCTTTCTAGTGAGACCAATTTTGCCTTTCTGACTTGAACAGTTGAAACCCTATTAGCAGTTTTATGATGTGAGGTCAAAAAATTTTTTTTAGTATTAAATTTGACCTTGTGGAAGGGGGGGGGGGGTGGTTGGAATCGGAGTTTGTATTGTGGGACATTTTTTGTTCCTTTTGGGGAGTGCTGTCGCCTACTTTTCTGGTGGACGCTTTGTATGAGGCACCCTGTATATGTATGTGTGTGTGTGTGTGTGTGTGTGTGGTGTGTGATATATATATATATATATATATATATATATATATATATATATGTATGTATGTATGTGTGTGTGTGTCTATGTATGTATGTATATGTGACTTGTGTGTGTGTGTGTTTATATTATATTTATATATATATATATATATATATATATATATATATATATATATATATATATATATAAATTAATTATTAAAATGATAAATCTAAAAAAAAATATAAATAAATATAATAAATATTAAATTGTAAGTAAATTATTTTGTGTAGTTTACTAGACAATAAATATTATTGTTGATTTAATTGAATTAAAATAACAAATAATAACTATTTTTTTAACCTCCCCTCAGGAGGAACCACAGCTCAATGCTGATTTGCATGGATCCTTTGAAAAAAGAATATGTCAATTTTAATTAGTAAAATCAAAATTTGCAATAAATGGTGATATGATATGAATTTCCAATGCACGTATTTAAAAGACACTACTTGACTCCTTGCACCATAAGGTTTGACTTGGTCATGTGACCAAGTCAGCTAGAAGGGAAAAACTAATTAATATAAAATTATTGACCAAACTATTTAAACTATATAATTTTATGAGGGAATGGTCAGATAGGTAATGAAAACACAAAATTTGAGCTTTCGGCCGTAAATTAGGCCTTCTTCAGAAGTAGTTTTATTCCAAACTGAATCAGATAGCACATAAAAATAAAACATTAGTTATATTAATCTAACAATAGCTAGCTGTGTATACCATCGGAGAATGACACCTACTTCTAAACAAAGATCTAGTTTGAATACAAAAGGGGGGTGATATTCCAAAATATTTAAGAAAAGGAACTATTTTGTATTCAAACTAGATCTTTGTTTAGAAGTAGGTGTCATTCTCCGATGGTATACACAGCTAGCTATTGTTAGATTAATATAACTAATGTTTTATTTTTATGTGCTATCTGATTCAGTTTGGAATAAAACTACTTCTGAAGAAGGCCTAATTTACGGCCGAAAGCTCAAATTTTGTGTTTTCATTACCTATCTGACCATTTCCTCATAAAATTATATAGGAAAAACTAATGCTTGTAACTCACTAATAGGGAAGAAAAAAGTCCCTACACCTGCCTGGGGAGGGGGGGGGAGTGATGTTTAGATGGGGGTGAGTCAGGTTATTTTACTCACCCTGTGGTACTTGTGATCTCATTGCTTCATATCATATCTCTTCTATTTAAAACAAACTATTTTTTTAGATTTTTATCATTTCTTTTTACTTTGAACGATGTTTCTTCTAATATTGTTATTTCATAGCATTTTTGCAAACTCAATCTGAATGATATTATTATTTATTTAACTTAATAATAATCATTTTATAAAATATCTAATAAATATATAACTTTATTTATTTATAAATTACATGATTACATCATAATTTTTAATGATGTAATGATTACATCATAATTTTTAATGATGTAATGATTACATCATAAGTAAAACGATAAAATAAAATTGTTTTTACCCAAAGTTACCTGGCTTTTTACTTAGATGCTATGTATGTATCGACTCCGGACTGTGTTCATTTGACTCATTTAGCTAGGAGACACTCCCCTTTTGAAATATGTTGTTTACTCATCGCATTTTAGGTTTTTTGGTAATTGCCCCTAAAGCCTTGGGTTCAGTGAGTCCTCCCCCCTCCTCTTCAGAGAAACCATCTCTCCCCTCCACGACCCCTATCTCGTAAAGTGAATTTTCTTTTTTTGGAAAATTCTTTAAACATGCCAAGTTGATTATTTCTTATGGTTATATGTTGTACCATGGGGTCATTACTGCCATGTTTTATCGTAATGTTTGGCAAGCTAAGTGCCATATTTGGCAGGTTTTTTGTGATATATTATCTGTTGTTGTGTAGATGCACGAGAAAGAGAAAGCAGAGAGGGAAAAGAAGGAGGCTCAACAGGTGTCACAGCAAGTAGTGAGTCAGCATAACTCAGGTACCTGGAGTCAGGGATTGAACTGGGGGTCCCTACCTGACCACCAACCTGTATGGCACAGCCAAGGTGATTATCTCCTTCACAATCTCATTTCTAGTGCCCCAACCCAAACTAATTCACTATATATTGAGGTCGTTTTATTTTACTTGTGGAAAATATTGTGTTTACATTAAAAGTCCCAAACGAGGATTTTATCTGAATTTTTCAAATAAACCATTTTAATATTCCAGGATAAACCATTTTTCAAATTTTTATAAAAAAAGAAGATACTACCGTGAGAATATTGGTGTACAAAATATAACAATAACAATCATTCTGAGTTTTTTTTAGGTGAAACTGGTATAAAAAAAAAACATGTTTTATCTCCAGACGGTGTATAATGTTAAGTATATTAACTAGTTTTTAGGGAGTGAAAAGTGTTTCTTATTATTGGGTTATTAGAGCCAATTATACCAATTTTTTAGGGGAGTGGTATTCTTTAAAGTTATACAGGTGACCGATCAATTGTTTGTATTTTTCCCGGGGGTGGCACCCCCAAAATTTATAAGGAGGACCCGACTCAAAATCCGTTTCAGGTCAATAGAAGTTATTTGGAGCAATAAAAAATGTTTTGATTTTTTTGGGGGGCAGCACCCCCAAAATTTATAAAGGGGGTCCGACCCAAAAAAAAATAAGAATAAAATACAATAAAACATGTTAAAAAGAAATTAACGTCTGGAGATAAAATCTTGTATGCACCTTGGGAGTAAAATGATATTTTTCTCCTCGCAATTACCACAATCGTTAATTGTCATAACTCCCTCGGCTTTGCCTAGGGATTTAAAGACATAAATTCCTCGGCTTCGCCTCGGGAGTTAAATACTTTGGTTCCCTCGGGCTTACGCCTTAGGAACCAACTAACTGCTCAGGAAAATATTAGCATTCTTTACTCCCTTGGTGCATAAATAACTATTAGATCAGTTGCACCTAAAAAAACTGATTATTCTCAATACTGAGGTCTCTAATCTTTTAAAGTAAACATTAATCATTTTAACCCAGCGTTATATACCATAGTACAGCTGTAATTGCATTGCTGTATTAGATAGGGCACTAATAACACCGAGATTATTGATGTGTGACAGGGGGTGGAGGATCAGTTGGGTTTCTGGGACCAGCTCACTGGACCCAAACTACCTCAGCAGAACCTGACTAAGCCTCAGCAGCCTCCTAAGACTGCTCAGCAGGCTGCCAAGGAGAAGTCTAAGTCCAAGAGAGAAGAGATGGCGGTGATGCAGCTGTTTGGAGGCAGTCAGAGACAAGACGAGTTTACACAGTGGTGCCAACAGACTCTGTCCAACCTCACCATGTCTTGTCCTGTCGACAGTCAGTATAACATTGTTTCTTTTGCTAATATTAATTAATATGACAGGATGATCAAATAATAAGAAATTATTTTAGGCTAAACTTAGAGGGAACTTGTAAAATTGCCTAAGAACAAACACTAAAACTTGGATATAACAGGTAAGGTTTGAAAAACGTGATATTGAAACTGTGGAGCAAGTAACTAAGAATAAATAAGTGAATAAAAACAATAACTAATGGAGAGACAATATTGTAGAGTCAGACTGTTGTTATTATAGAAATGTCTGGTTAAACCTACATAGATTGTATCAAAGTATAAACATACATGCTTAATACTAACTCTTACACTACTGAGTCTATGTGGTGTAGGGGTTAGCATGTGCACCTGTCTCCCAGACAGTTTGAGTTCAATCCTAGTTGAGGCCTCGTGTATTTTTAAACGAGGTATGGAAATTCTTTCATGTGCCGTCTTTCGAAAGGGACATTAAACTGCTGGTTCCGAGCCTGCGCAATGTCGGGTAGAACCTGAGTTTAGGCACAATTTAGAACTCTTGGTTGTAGTGTATGAGGGCCACTTACATGAGTTTTGGCATACTCATAGCTTCTCACATATTCATTATGATCTTACCCTAAATTGTATCTTACATGTCTAAAGGATTAGGCATAGATCATTAAAAAGAAGATAAGTTCAAGACGTTTAATTAATTATTAAATAAGAATAAACAGACATATTGGTTAAGCATTTTGACAATAGAATATTGGTACCTACTGAAGGTGGATACCCTAGAATATAATCAAAAAGGAGAATTTACATGTACTCATTTTAGTACCATGTCCTGAAACACTCTGAGGTCCCCACTCTCTAACTTTGGCTTCCCCCTGAGTCTTCTCCCTCCATCTCACATATACCCTCTCTTTCAATATATTTAGTTCTAGCTTAGTTAACATTTTAATTTAATAAATAGGACAAGTCAACATCTTTCCATGAACCTTAAATGGTTCATTAACTAAGTTGTTTACATTCAAATCATGTGACAGTTTGAGACATTAAGATTGGTCAAAATCGAACGTCACAAGTGTATATATGGATTTTTTTATGACTTATATCTCTCTCAACTAATCTACCCTGGAGTTTGTGCACACTCAATCATTTAGGAAGCACACCCTCCATACATAGTGGCACATATATAAGTTGACAGTGTGTCTAGTTCATCTAGCCCTACCAGGCTCTATCCAAACTCACTGCTCTGACTAGTGCCTGCAACTAGTTGACAGTATACCTAGTTCATCTATACTAGCTACTCTCTAGTTAGTCTCACCACTCTGACTAGTGTCGACTACTACTGCTTAGTTAATCTAGTCTTACAAGCTTCTCTGATGAGATTAGTCTCACTTGGCCCTCTCTTGTTCAACCAGCCTCACCATTCAACTTCAAAGCCCCCCTGACCCCTATTGTATATAAATGCTACATGGCAGACGCCTATCCTTGAGGTCACCCGTCCCGACTTTTACTTTTACTCATTAATAAACTTTCTCTTTTAATATTTTAAATGAGAAAGTTTAGTGTATCAATTAAATAAAAATTAAATAAATAAATAAAGACTTTTATTACGGATAAACCATACCATACAAAATAATGAGTTATAAAACATAAAAATTAAAAACAAATAAGTTATTACAAATTAAAAAGTACATGCAAATATTAAGTGTTAAATTAAAATATAATTACTAAAAATAAAATGTAACCTAAAGTTATTTAAGTGTGTTAAGCAATCACTAGAAGTAAAATATTTAAAAAGTTAGAGTAAAAAATTAAGCAAAAAGGTGAAGATGCAAACATCAAAGAAATTTAATATTGAAGCAAAAATATTAAGCTTGCTGAGCAGCTCTAATAATTTACAGAATAAAGTCCATTAGATTTGTTTTAGTTCCCCAGGTCTCTGATAAATCCCCATTATTTGTTGAGCTACCAATTATTTTTATAGCTTTAATTTTATCTTATTTCATAAAATACAAAGGAGGAGAGTTCTAAATCGTAAATAACTGTATTTAATACTTAGAGCTGCATTTGTTTGGCCTTCTTATTCTTATTAACAACTTGCAATAGATGTTTATTTTTAATTTTTACCTATAAAAACTTGGTTGATAATTTCTCGATTCATTCGAGTACTTACAAACTATCTCATAAGCTCAAGTTTTGCTTGGGAAATTCCCAAAACCAATATTAATTCAGATAACTGTTTAAAGGAACTTAGAAACATGTCTTTCCACTTAAACATTCAGCCTGAGACAAGGCCACTGTCACTTCGTATCTGCTGTAATGAATTATTAATTATAATGGCATTGAAGTTAATTAGTAAGGCGCGGTCGAATATCCACGGCCTTCTAGAAGGTTGGATCACCAACAAACTTTTTTTATAACTTTTTTTTTCAAAATTTTCAGTAATTAGCCGGATTTGTGATAAATGAAGCCTATTTCCGTAATCTGCACGCTCTTTTGGTTAATCTCAAAAGAGTATTTACATTCACTCAACAATTTATTTTTAATCTAACTTGGTACATACATAACTACTGTTAGACGTCAATGTTGACATGTCAAAATATAACACAAAATATTGTGGTCTATTTACTCTATGCTGAAGACAACTTTATTAATGAAGGATATCAATTTATTATTATTTAGGATATTATTATTATTATTTTGTTGATTTTCTGTTTATTTTCTCCCTTCTAGGGGAAAAACCTTGTATGTACCACGGGAGAAATTAGTCATTACACCCCGCTATATTTAACTCCCTTGGCTTCGCCTCGGGATTAAATTGCATGGTTCCCTCGCCTAAAGCCTCAGGAACCAAATTTATAAACCTATGGTTCCCACGGCTAACGCCTTTGGAACCAACATAAACGCTAGGGCGTAATGACTATGTTTTCTCCCTTGGTACGTAAATAACTATTTACGTTATTTCAACAAACTATGTGAGAATTTTTTAATTTATTCTATTTGATGTGTTATTTAAATCAACCATCAAGTTTGTATGCCTCGTGGCCCATAATAATATTTATGATACTTAATGGCTCGGAAAAATTAAAGAAAATGTCAAAACTATTGGAATTAATAAGGTGTTGACTTACTGTTATATCTGACAAATAAATGTCAAATTTCATATCCATTATGAGCATATTCTTAAAAATGTTTGTCAAGGATCCTTACAACCCAGAAAAACCTTCTTGATGACCCACCAATTCACATCTCTTTTTATTAGTTGTTGTTTCAACAATATTTTTTTCTTAAACATTTGCGTTTAGTAGCTTCAAGCATTTTCAGTACTTGGAATGGGTGACCACTGGAAAACAACATTCACTAAGATATAGTTTCTTCATTTTCTTAGGGTGAGCTCTACGGAAATGGGAGCCACATTTGAAAGGAAAAGGATTTCAACGATTTTGTTCTTTCCTCTGATTATTATTTATTTATTATAGCCGAGTTTTAAACTCACACCTCATTATCTACTTCAGAGGAAATGCAGTCAGAACATCACAAAGACAAGATGTGAGGCGGTTTTTTATTGTGACCAGATCGAGTCTCAATCTGACTTTTTTGTAAGAAAATGTTCTGAGGTACCCTGTGCCAGATTTTTTTTAAAATTTGTTATTTGTAGATTATTGTACATGTGAACTGGTGGATTTTCAGTTCCCACATTTGTAACGTTCCTGAGAGACATTGAATCAGGCCCTGACGTCATAGAATACGTACGCAGCTACGTCGGTGAGTCGAAAGAAGCTACTGAATTCGCTCGACAATTCCTAGACAGGCGACACTCTCTCAGCACAGGACAGCAAGGCAATATTCAGCAGTATCAACAAATTCAGCAACACCATCACCAGATGAGTGAAGACTTTCAGCAGGTCAAGGTAAATAAATATTCACTATGGTGATCGAAGCAAATAATATTTCAATTTACTTATCATACGAAACCGATAGAGTTTTATACGGCAGTGGTTTGCTTGAAGACTAAATAGTTTTGAAAATTTGTCAAAACACACGGTAGTCACATGTTAAGATTTCCTTAAGTGGAAGGTACAACAACGTCTCTGATAAGTTTAACAGAATCTTTTTTCCCATCTCCTAGTCGTTGTACCTTATATTTAACACAGGCTTTACTTGTATTTGTGAACATAGGTGAAGTTTTGAAATCTTGTTAAAACCTTGTATGAGTGCTTTAGTATTGAAGCTAATGCTAGATATAAGTAGGTGTCTATTGCTTTCTTATAATAAATGAACTATAAGTAAGCAGTGTTATTAAATTAGTTACAGCTGACACATGAGTTGACATTTGTGATGTTTATTATGTTTGTTGTGGAGGGATAACATGGTGAAAATAAAAATCTTATAAAGACAAACAATTGTAACTGCCATAAAAAATATGCAACTGATAATAATTATCAGTTAGCAAGAGGCTAAATCTCAGTTAGTTTTGTTCCTACACCAAGAATAGGCAAGTCCTATTTTAAATATAACTTAAAAGAAGCAGTACCTATGTTGTTATGTTGGCGCCCGAACTGGGACCTGTTTCGGTTAATATACTCATATTATCGGTATAGAAAGAGAGATGTGATATTGATCCCCAGCTAGAAAAGAGTCTCAATTAGTTCTATAAAATAGGACTCGGCAACTCCCATTATAAAAACGACTCATGAGTTACAAAACATGTATGTTGTTATGTTGGCGCCCAAACTGGGACCTGTTTCGGTTAATATACTCATATTATAGGTATAGAAAGAGAGATGTGATGTTGATCCACAGCTAGAAAAGAGTCTCAATTAGTTCTATAAAATAGGACTCGGCAACTCCATTGTAAAACGACTCATGAGTTACAAAAAACATGTATGTTGTTATGTTGGCGCCCGAGGACCTGTTTTGGTAAATAATTGTAATTTTTATTTTACATTTTGGGTTCAATATCATTTCTTCCTTTAGGACTTTTTCCCTTCTCTTGAGTAATATAAACATTTGCTATAACAGCAACATTTTATTTTAATAATAGTATTGTGTTTACCTACTTATTTTGAAAACTTTAAAGTTTTCCATTAACAGTCTTGAAATTGTCACTAAAGTACAACTTTATTTATTGGCTTGGCATTTAACTTACTTTAGTTACTACTCTTACAGTCTTTACTCTGATGAATTCAAATCTTTTATTTTGATTTCATTGATATTTTATCTAAATTCCTCATGCCAAAGTAAGATAGTTTATTAAGTAACTAGACAGTGAAGTAAATACTTTTCTGTCCTTTAAAAAGCAATATTGACTAATTAAAATGACACTCTAAAAGTGGTGTGATGCTTCATGTATTGACAGTGTGAGTGTTACCTAGTCTTTCCATGTATTGACAGTGTTACCTAGTCTCTCCATGTATTGACAGTGTTACCTAGTCTCTCCATGTATTGACAGTGTACCTAGTCTCTCCATCTATTGACAGTGTACCTAATCTCTCCATGTATTGACAGTGTTACCTAATATCTCCATGTATTGACAGTGTTACCTAGTCTCTCCATATATTGACAGTGTTACCTAGTCTCTCCATGTATTGACAGTCTCTGGACCCAATATGTTTCCTTGTCTATCTTGTCATTGTGTAAACACCTCTAAGTCTTCATTTTAAGTATTTTTAATTTTTTGTCATAATTTATTTTTATTTCGAATTCTAAGGGTTCTTTTAGTTTTTAGGAATCAGATCCCAAACTAATTGTTATAAATTTATTTTATCTTTTTTTAAACTAGAATATTTTAATTTTCTCTATTATGTAACAAATTTGTTTGGTGTAACCAAAAAAAACTATGGCAATACTTCCCATTTATGAGCTGATGACTGAACAAAAATGCATTTAACTATATGGCAAATGTGCTGCTAAGCCTCCCTGCTTGTCTCATTTCTGAGAAGTAATATGGCTACTTCCTGCCATGAACTTTAAATATCTTAAGCTCTATTCCAGCTACGGATATGATTGAAGTATTTCTAGACTCAAAACTTTTCAAACTAGATCTAGACTTTATTTTTAGAAATAACTAACCTAACTTAAAACTACATAAAAGCAACTGAAAATTTACTATGGCTTTTGTTTTGAAATTTCAAGTTGGATTTTTTTTCTAGAATCTTAAATTTTAGAATTTGATTAGTTTGAACTTGGTTTAGGTTCTAAGTTTTATTTGAATTAGTTGATCTGAAATATTGTGCCCTTTATAAATGTCTAGTTTTGTTTTGAAACTTATTATGCTTGAAGATTCAGGTCGTCCGGTGGTGACCGCGTCAATGTAGATGAAGAATCCGACGAGTTCAGTTTTGTAGAGCATTGTGTTTCTATCCATAATGTCCTACATCCCTGAAGATGCCTCCCACAGTGGAAGCGAAACGTCGGATTCTTCATCTACATTGACGCGGTCACCACCGGAAGACCTGAATCTTCATGACAATAACCGCGGAAGCCTACGTAGTTTATTATGCTTGTTGGTTGCACCTAACTATAGTGCTGGAGAACTGCGTAGGTTTAATCTTTTTTGTCATAATAATCTCACATATTTACTATAATTATACGATTACAATAATTAATAACAATTCTTATTCTCCGACTGCAAAACAAAAGCAATATGAAAATATCACAAAATAACTGATTCAGTGTGGCAAAAACAATATACATTTTTTTAATAAAAAAAATAATATGTTTCTTTGTAATAAATAACAAATACAATGAAATATAAAATCCACATCAATTTTAAGTAAAAAATCGGAGGGACTCAGCATAAAATTTAGTTTTTGATAAAATACTACAATTAGGGATATTATAAATTATAAGTAATACAGAAATGTTTCAAACTTGTAATATATAAGTTATGCAAGTTGAAATTCTCTTTATCTTTGTCCGATGATTAAGTTAAGTTATCATTAAGTTAATGATATATGTTTCCTATGCTTTATGTTGGGCTTTAATTTTAAATTTAAGTATTATTATGTTCCTTGTATTAGAAATAAGACTTGAAACTAAGTGAGTTGTACATAAACCCTAGATATAAGAACTGTACTAAACCCCTTTAATTTTGTAAATATTAAATATAGGAGTTATTCTATGTTGAATTTGTACCAATTAGTATATTGTAACTAACAATTTAAGTTTTATCTGTAAGTGTTGTACATAGGTCTAAATAGTAACCATTGTTATCAATGTTTACATTTATAGCTATTTTTAAAAATATTGCCTGTACTAATTTCTTAGGTGGCAGCCCTGCTGATGGTAAGACTGGTTACCCCCTCCTTTTCCCAGCATATATGTAACCATGGATATATTATTACTTGAGAGGCTCTTAACAGTTAAATTTTGAATCATCAGAAATGTAATCTGAACTCCTTTGACAATAAATATATTGTATTAAACTCTACTAAGTTACAGTTAATAAATAATAATAATAAATTTTTTTATTTATACATTATTAATATTTTTTTTACACAAAACTAGTTAAGTAAAAAAAAAATAGTTAAAAATAGTTCAGTATAAAATAAGGGGATAAACAAAAAAAAACAATCAGACCATGATTGAATATTATAACCTTAATTTGCACTTGAAGAAAGTTACAATGAGGTTTCACTTAGCACCAATTAGACTTTTCAAGATACTTAATGTATTTAGATAGGGTGTCCCCCCTCTAGTAATATATCTCTATGTCTTGAACTGTACAAAAGATTTGATAAAAAGTTAATTCCTTTAAATAAAACCTCCCCAACTTTATCTTTTTGTCATTAATGACAGTTTATTGATTAAAAGACCAAATGAGTGTTATTAAAGTTGACCGATTTTCAAGAGAGTGTATAAACATTGGAGAATTAGCATATGTTGATACTGGCTGTCAGATCTGAATATCCTGGCCTGGTTTCAGCTTAACACCATCATCAGCAGGCGAAATAACACTCGAGCTCTCGACTAACAAAGATACATCAGTTATTGTCTTGTATATCATTTGATACTACAGAGTTTTGCCAGAAATAAATACAGTCGGACCTCCATATAACGAACTTCTATACAATGAAAGTCTCTATGTAACAAATTTTTTTACGTTCCCTTGAATTTTGTGTTTAAAAGTGTTTCTATTTAACGGAAAAAAATTCTATATAACGAACAAAATTTCCAGAAATAAAGATAAAGACAAGACCCGCAAACTTTCAAGGAATTGACCAAAACGGCACTTCTGTTTTTCTGTAATTTCCCAGAACAATTATTTATTGATTCTCGCCCTGCCTTATCTAATTTTGCGAATTTTTTTGTACAATTTTCTATGAAATTAGGATTAACACAGTATAGAACTAAAAATCTTTCAGTTTTGATTTGGTATTCGGTCTGACCAGTTCGTTTGTGAAACTTTTTATTTGTTTGTAAATCGAGTTTATTAAAATGTCAAAACGGAAATCGCTGTCCCTTTCTGAAAAAATCAATTTATTAAAAGATTCTGATGATGGAGTCAAAAACAAAGACTTGTCTCTGAAGTATAAAATCGCTCCTAGTTCTATATCAACAATTTTAAAAAATCGGGAATCTATACTTAGGTTATACGAAACGAGTGGCGATTTAAAAAAAAAGTTCTCGAGTATGCAAGTACGGAGACATTGATGACGCAATTTTACAGTGGGTGACGATGTTAAGGGACAAAAATATGCCTGTGACAGGACCGCTAATAAAAGAAAAAGCTGCTGAATATGCAACTGCGAGGTTATTATTCATCCTATATATCCATTAAAATGTCATAAAATAGTACAGAGTTATTTATTTTTTCAATTACTATACAACAAAATTTCTATATAACAAATTTTTTCACTTGAACCTTTAAGTTCGTTATATAGAGGTCCGACTGTAGTTGACAAATATAATTGTGTGAGAGACACCTAGGAAATGTAACAAGCAAGATAAAATGCTACATCTTGGAACTGTACCATCATTCGACATTCGTCATCATTGATGGCTTGACATAATGTTATGCCCCACTCTGTTTCGTTGCATCTAACGTTAGATTTAATGAAACATGAGTGGGACATGACATTATGTTGAGCCATCAATAATGACAAATGTCAAATGAAAGAACATTGCCTTTTCCTTGGTACATTTCCTAGGTGTCTCTCACACAATTATATTGGGTCAATGTCTTGTAGTCTCAATGAGTTAAAATGTATTAAATGATATTATAAGATATTATTTCTTTTGAAATGAATATAAGAACAAACAATTTAACTAGAACACTTATCCCCTCAAATATTGAACAAATTTAAATGAATTAACTTTTTGTCAAATACTCCTAACAGTTACGTCATTTTTTGGAAACAAAGGCCTTATCATTAGCCAGTACTGCCAACTTCAAGAATTCAATACTGCTGTCTATTATAACAAAAATATAGAAAAACGACTTCATGTTATAACTTCAGTAAGGGCAGTGGAATTTTCTACAATAATATCAACACCAACAATGTCTTAACACTAAATTTAAACTTTATTAAGCAGAGCCGGCTTTCGGCAATAATGCCATCTACAGTGCCTAAACAAGTATTAACAATGCTTAGCAAATAATATTAACATCAAGTAGATAAATAAAAAAAGCAAATAAATAAGTAAGAGTCTTAAAAAGTTAAAACACAATAAAAAAGTTTTAAATTATAACAAGAAAGTAAATGCATTAAAAATAAAAACAGTATAGACATTAGAAAACCCCCTAAAAACAATGATTTTTTTTTCTGGCAAAATTTTTCTTGGGGGAAAAATGTTACCAAAAAAGAAAGAGAAATGCATTTACGCACGAAGACAGCGGTCTGTCAACAGTGTTGGACTCAGGGTCTGCCTCATACCAACTAAAACTCACTCCACGAAACCCCTTAAACCTAGCCTGGAACCGTTATTCACATTACTTCAGGCTAGGTCTTATCTTGAGCCCTCCGGCTCCCTCCCTTCTTACCCCCCTATGTCTCCTTTTGTCAAAGCTTTAATGTGGGTCTAGACGTTGCAAGGAAATCTGCAACGCCTAGAACCAACCTCAAAACCTGGCAAAAAAAAAATAGTAATAAAACAATGATAAAAAAATCAGTGTATGGTGTTGATATTATTGACTTCATGTTGTTTATTATAATGCCATATTTTTGAAGTTTTTTCTACTAAAGATAGCTAGATCTGTACTGTACTAACTGCAGTGTCATCCCAGACTGCATGTAAATAATATTATGTAAGACGTTTTGAGGTATTATAGCAACCCACTTTGATAGCTCAGTGGATAGAGCATCCGACTAGGATTCCAAAGGTCCTCGGATCAAATCCTATTTGATGTGAAGATATTTTATTGTTATAATTATCTCTCTGTATTATTAATTATGTTAAGAATTGTACAAGGCAGTGCCATCACTTCAATTAAGATAAAATTCAATTTGCTCATCTACCTTTGAATATCAGTACAAATTGTATTATAGTGATTTGCTTTGTAATTGTAAATAATTTAGATAAGAAAGAGTTTTATCATTTATTTAAAACTAATGAGAACTAAATAACTGAATTAAATAGTGAAAAATTGATAATGATTATTAGCAAACAGTACAGGATAGACTGCCGAGTAAAGTACAGCTGATGTTTGAGGTCTTGCTTCTGAGGTTTAAAAATGAAAGTTCTCGAGGGATTCATTGTGGAGAGGAGCATATTATGGTAGGGACTTGTGATTGTTATTAAATATTTAAATTACAAAGGTTCCTAAATTTCATTAAGTATACAGGGTGGTAAATTTCAAAAAAATCACACTGATTACGCAGCTATAGCTATATATTGATGTCGACCTCTGGCAGTTTCAATACCTACCAGTATTTTCCCCAGACAATGTATTAGAAGTAATAAATCCTGGTGTACCAGTAAGTTTATTTTTAATTATGAATGGGTAAGCGTCCTTATGTATGCCAAATGATAACTTGGGGAAATAATTATTATATTGGTGTAAAATTGTCTGGATATTTTATTTATTTATTAAGCCTGTAACTCTTGTACAAAAATATTTTTATATTATCTTAACAAGCTTAACAATAAGTATGACAGTGCTTCTGAAATAATTAATATTAAGCTATGCTTCCATTTAAAATTTTAAAGTTACCGTAGAAAACAAATTTAGGTAATTAGATTACCATACATGCCGGATGAATGCCAAACAAATATTTTGTTTTTTGGACTTGCAGTCTGAATAACTTGGTCAACTTAGTCAAGTAGATAGCAATATTATTGTGCTACACATGAAGTTTAGTTTATCAGGGTGATGTATTTGAGATATACCAACCTGTGTGTTTAACAATAACTAGAAACAACTAACAAAAGAAACAGTTAAATCATTTAAATTACGTCTCTTTACTATTTTTTGTAGAATTCATCTAGCGAAATTATAGATTTTTTTATTAATACATTTTTCATTTCTTTGTTGCATATTTTTTTGAAAGGTTTTTTTAACATTTCTTGTAAAGCATTGTAAAGATTGACTCCTATCACTCCCTGGCCTACCTTTGGTTTGACTTTGTTAGGACTTGTTTTAAGTCCTTGTATTGATTGGATTTGGATTGTAAGTCCCATTGATATTAGACAGATTTGGATAAGGGCTAGTTGGATTGTTCTACCACAGATGTGGTTACCTTAAAAATCTAAAATAAAATGATATTTTTGTATCGTGTGCTGTTGCTGCTACTTTGAATTAATTTTTACTCTGCTCTACTATTGTTAATCTCAACTCAAAATATTTCAGTTTTTCTTCTCATGAGATTTAAATTCTGACACATTTTTATTTAAATAGTTTGGGGTGTTTTAAATCAAGCACACTCCTCTATACATACATACACACCTTCTACTTTTCCTTACATAAAATTTTATTTTTACCACCTGTCGATGGGGAATTATGGACAGTTTATGATTCAACTGGGTTTTTCATTTTACTAATGCTCTTCTCAGACAGGAAAATTTCCTTGAACAATTGCTAATAATTTTTGTTTCCTAATTTTCTTTTTTTAATTCAGTTATTCTGTCAAAGCTTGAATTTAATAAAGATTTTTATTTTGAGATGAACTGAAGAATTCTTTGATAAACATGTCATAACCTGATGTAAATAATTTATAATAAAAGACACATTTTAAAAAAACAATAATTGAAAGCGCGTTTTTATTTATTTGTTTATTTGATACCTTTAGTTGAAGTGTTGACACTGCCTTTATTTCTAGATATCAACTAAGAATAAATAAGTTGTTTCTAGATATCAACTACGAATAAATAAGTTGTTTCTAGATATCAACTAAGAATAAATAAGTTGTTTCTAGATATCAACTAAGAATAAATAAGTTATTTCTAGATATCAACTAAGAATAAATAAGTTGTTTCTAGATATCAACTAAGAATAAATAAGTTGAAAGCAAAACTACTGATAACATGAAACCTGATACACTGGTGGGCTTAAGTAAGGCTGCCATACCTGACACAAAATGTTTTTTTTAACAAAGTTTGCAATACTTTTAATTGTCGAAGTATTAAATTATAATTAATTAAGACTCTATTGGTTGTTAATGTATAAAATGGTTTATTATAATTTTTTAAGTTTGGTAAATTGTATTTTAACAATTCTAATTTATTTATTTATTTAAACAGGCAATGCCCAACAATTACAATATAACAGAATGTTAAGAAAAAAATTAATAAAAAATACAAATAATTAACATTTTTATAAACGTATAAAAATATAAACATCTAATTATCTTATATACAAGATAATAAGAAATATCTTGTATATATGGAGAAGGGCGATAGCTTTGATGTGTGGGGTGTTTGAGAATAAAATAATGAAGAGAGATTGCATAGCATTGTTTTCTCGTACATTGTAATAAAATATTTAATCATTGCTTATTTTTTAATTTTATTTTGGTTTTTTACTTGACCTCAGGTTTATTAAAAAAGTATTGTGTTTGCCCAAAAAAATCCGAAACTGGGATGTGACCTGAATTATCCGTTTCAGGTGTTTTATGGCCTTCTTAGAGGTTTTCACAAAGTAGTAGTTCTGTATGTGTGTGTGTCTGTTACCATTGTAACCCCCCAGTGTGTTTATGCTACACAGTTGAAACTTTGTACAAAAATCAGTCTATAGGTGTGATTGTGTTGTGACATCCGGAAATCATTTTTTTATGAAAATTTTAAAAAAATTATAAATTACTGAAAAATATTACAATCAACTTGAAAATGAGCACGCATGTAGCCATGTGTGAGACTAACATGTGTGCCAAGTTTCATCTCAATATCAGGATATTTTTTATTATTTTTTTTTTTTTTAATTCTGGAGGAAATAATTTCCCAGTAATGTGACTTTTATGTTATCAGTAGCAGTGCTTTGTTTTAGTCATATGTTCCTTCTATATTATAATACGACACACGGCTAAAATCAATTGACACCCCGCCAAAAATCTGTGGGGAAAGAATTCTATTGGCTCAGACCGACCCCGCTCTTTCCCCCTCCACTTTATGCCAACCTCGGAATAAAAAAATACCTTTTTCGTAAATAAAATCATAAAAAGGCAACACTGGTTGTAAATATTTGTAACCTCGCGTCGCTTTTATTTCCCTCATTGTGCATATTTATCTGTTCGAGTTCGTTTCGTTCCATTCCAATCTGTTTAATTCATCCAATTATTGCAGAGTTGTAATATGATTTGAGTGCCTATATTTGACGCATGGACATTGATGTATTCTTCTAGCATTTCTTGCTATTAGAGTACAGCGCAGGGTCTGGGGTCTGTCAACCAAAAGACAGCATTTTTTTTCGAAAATCCCAATGTCTTTCAATAGATGACATTCTTGACTTTCTTAAGTCATGAATGCATATTGTGTCATATTATTTTTATAATATGAAACAATAGGCATTCAATTATACAAACATAACACAAAAGCAGTTTATTTTGGAAAAAAGTAATTATAGCTGACGATTTATTAAAATCGTCAAACTTTTATCATAGAACTATTATGATCCATTGCATTACGTAATCAAAAACTTTAACTTCACTTAATTCACACTTCCTGAACAAATTTAATGCAACACTTAGGTAAATTTATAAGATACAAAGATATTCCTACTTAAAAAGTAAATAAATAAATTTTTAAAAATAAAAAAATACGATATCAAATAAAAACAAATCATAAAATTCAAAACATAACCTGACTTTCAGTCTTGCCAGAGTAGGAATTTTTTTTGTTACTATAAAGAAGGGATTTTTTTATTTAAAAATGAGGGTTGAAAGCATTGAGATTTTGGCGGGGTGTCAATTGATTTTAGCCGTGTGTTGTACTATAGTATTATTCTGGGATTAGTTATTTCGTAATTTTTGGCTAAGGACACTGAGGAGACTTTTTTAATGTTAAATTATTTACTTATTTTTGATTAATTTATTTGTAAATTTAAAATTAAAAAGTTTCTTTTTGTGGATTTATAAAAAAATATATAAATAAAAACAGGTTAATTACACAAAAGTCCTTTATTGTTTAATATATTATAACTAAAATTAGTCATCATCAGAGTTTAAAAAAAATATAAAATAAAAATACAATTTTACTAACTACTTCATATTGCACCTTGGTATGGTTTGGTAAGCTATGTTTAAAAAACCATTAAAAACTGTTACATTGAAGAATTTAAAAAAATCAGTGTTACCAATAATTTTAGTTGAAAAACAATTTTTTAAACTAAATTAAGATTTTCAAGATTTAAGAGTTCCTTATTAAGTTTGAGTAAATGGAGCTTAATTTTTTTAAACTCTGATGATGACTAATTTTTAGTCGAAAGCTTAGTTATTATATATCAAACAATAAAGGACTTTTGTGTAATTAACCTGTTTTTATTTATATGTAAATTTAAAGTTTTCTATCATTACACTGAGTGTAAAATTGTTAAATTAATATAATTATTTTCTGATAAGAATTAGATTAGGATTATTAGGGTGACACACAAGTATTCATATAAATAATAAATATTTTTATTTAATAGAACAAAAATAATAATGTACATGTAGTGGAGGAATCAGACCTGGAAAGCCTCCTCTCTGGAAAACTATGTTTTCCTTTATCATTTAAGCCGTATTTTCTACAAAGTTTAGCTTAAAGCTCTACAAAATAAGTCATGTTTTCTCAGGACTGACTTGAAGTGAAATATCCTGTGCAATTACTAAAATAATTTTATCTTAAAGAAGTCTTTTCAGTATTCTTAACTGTAAGGTATAAACATTTTATTGAGACCAAACAAATGAAGTGACAGTCTCTCAGCAAATAGTAAACTATATAATTGTGCGAGAGACACCTAGGAAATGTAACAAGCAAAATGCAATGCTACATCTGAGAACTGTTCCATCATTCGACATTCGTCATCATTAATGGCCCGACATAATGTCATGTCCCACTCTGTTTCGTTACGTCTAACTCATCAGGGCACCGACAGAGCCTGAACTCACTCTGACCTTCAATTAATTCCGAAGAATATAATGTGAAGTACTTACCAGAGACGAGCGGTGCTGTCTTACCGCCATCATGCATGGCAAGCAAAACATATATCATTTGATACTACCGAGTTTTTGCAAAAACATGAATAGTTGACACAATATAATTGTGCGAGAGCACCTAGGAAATGTAACAAGCAAAATGCAATGTTACATCTGGGAACTGTTCCATCATTCGACATTCGTCATCATTGATGGCTCGACATAATGTCATGTCCCACTCTGTTTTGTTACGTCTGACTTATCAGGGCGCTGACAGAGCCGGAACTCACTCTGACCTTCAATTAATTCCGAAGAATATAATGTGAAGTATTTACCAGAGACGAGCGGTGATCTCTTACCCCATTATGCATGGCGAGCAAAACTGTTCCATCATTCGACATTCGTCATCATCCCATTCGTGATGACCCCAGATGTAGCATTGCATTTTGCTTGTTACATTTCCTTGGTGTCTCTCGCACAATTATATTGTGTCAACTATTCATGTTTTGCAAAACTCGGTAGTATCAAATGATAATAGTTAACTATATTTACAAAGCTGCCTTTCACCTGTCAACAGAAATCATTAGTGCCTACCATAGTGACAGTGACTTTGTAGTCCTACCTATGTAGTCCTACATGCTACTGACTTTAGTCCTACGATGGCTGTACTGACTGTAGTCCTACGATGGCTGTACTGACTTTGTAGTCCTACGATGGCTGTACTGACTTTGTAGTCCTACGATGGCTGTACTGACTTTGTAGTCCTACGATGGCTGTACTGACTTTGTAGTCCTACGATGGCTGTACTGACTTGTAGTCTACGATGGACTTTGTACGATGGCTGTACTGACTTGTAGTCCTACGATGGCTGTACTAGTTCCTACGATTGTGACTTTGTAGTCCTACAATTTGGTGAAGAGAATGTATGTGGTATTCTGTATATCTGATTATTAAGTTGATATATACTGAAAATTATATTAAAACAACCTGCCAAGTTTGAAGTTAAATCTCCCTATCACATTGATTACACTTCATAAGAAACCTGGGGCATATATTAAAAATATCTTGCAAACAAGGCCAGCCACAGATGTGGTACAGATCTTATTGACTCAGCGCATTTCCAAGTTGCTCCACAAATCAGTTTAGGCAGATAGCATTTCTTAAATAGTTGTGTTGATAAATTCATAATTTGTATTCATAAATTTAAAAATGGTATTTTTGCACCAGGTTTAATCTAATTTGGTTCAGCTATTTAGCTGGTGTTTACTAGATAAGTGCACATATATCCACACATGGGTGTGCACATACAGACTAAAATAATATATAAACCAAATAGAGAAACTCCTTTACTAACCCATGTAAAAAAAATTTAGACATGCGTCATCAGTTGCTAGCTGACTAAAAAATATAAAATTGGCTAAAATTGGAATAACTGCATATGGAGCCTTCTAGGTTTTACCTTTTTGTGTTTAATTTTATTGGCAACACTGATAATTTAAGGTGAGTTTTACTTTTATAGTGTTTTTAATAACCGTTGCTGATCTACTTTTAAATATTTAGTGGCACTGATGATGACCATTAAGGCTGAACGCTGGCTTTGTTATTATTTAACTATAATAAGTGGATAAATAAAAGTTTGTTTAGTTTTATTTCTTATCACATCACTTGACAGCTTATGATGCATTAACCTGTTGATATGATACAATTGTCGATGCACTAACAATAATTCCTTTGTAATATGGTTAATAAACCCTAGAATGGTCTCTAATCCTGGAATGGTCTCCAACCTGGAATGGCCTCCAACCTGAATGGCTCCAACCCTGGGATGGTCTCCTGGAATCCTGAATGGAACCCTGGGGAATCCTGGAATGGCCTCCAACCCTGGAATGGCCTCCAACCCTCCAACCCTGGGATGGTCTGGAATGGCCTCAACCCTGGGATGGGAATGGCCTCCAACCCTGGAATGGCCTCCAACCCTGGGATGGTCTCTAATCCTGGAATGGCCTCCAACCCTGGAATGGCCTCCACCCTGGGATGTCTCTAATCCTGGAATGGCCTCCAACCCTGGGATGGTCTCCAATCCTGGAATGGTCTCCAACCCTGGAATAGCCTCCAACCCTGGAATGGTCTCCTACCCTGGAATGGCCTCCAACCCTGGGATGTCTCTAATCCTGGAATAGTCTCCAACCCCTTAGCTGATCTTTTGATGACATACCATAGTTTCTTAGTTTTATTTTAAGTCACAGGAAATTATAATTTTTCAAAAAAAAATTGAAAAAATAATATGACAAGTTGTGATGGTACTGCTCAGGTTGTTAAATATACAGGGTGGAACATTTCAGATGCACACCCCCTGCTAAAATGGTTAAAAATGGAGATAGAGAGTCGGGAAAAGTCTCCACCCCTAGGTAATCGACCTCAGTGACCTCAAATATGTCATTATTTTTTTGGTAACTATTTGGCAATATGGTATTTTATTACCCAAAATAGTAATTCCTCGGTAACTTTAAAAAGTTAAATTTAGAGCATACCATGATATGAACATTTTTGAAAACTACATTATGTTCTGAGAAATTGATACCAATATCATAAATTCCGGTAATTTTTCTACGACCTATTGTGTAACAGATTTTTTAAAATGATAATTAGATAACTATAAGTCAACCTTAAAATTAAAAACCTAATCTGAATAGTGGGGATAGTTTATGTTGCATGTTTTTATTATTGGTTTTTTTTCGTATTTATTTTATTTAAAAAAGGCTGTTTTTAAGTAAGACAGTATTTTGTTATACATTGATATTATTTGTGAATAGCACTTTAAGGATTGTATAGTTTTTTTATATGTATTTAATTTGTCATTTATTTAATTCCTGTAAGAGGTCAAAAAATAAAGATATTTATTAAATATTTATTTATTTATTTAACATACATACACACTGTTATGTTTGAAAAATTGCCAGAAGGGGTAATAAATTTATTTTTACTAGTAACTTACATATTATTAACTCTTGAAGAATAATTTTATTATGTTCGGATAAATTTGTGTGTTTTATTTTTTTAAATGGTTTCTTATAATATTATTAAAGGTAATAGTTATTTACTCAACTAGAAAGGGAAGAACACTTTACCTCGAGGTCCAGTTGGAAAATTGAGTTTAAGTAGAAACGTTATTAAGGAATTGGTAACGTTCTTAATTGGTAACTTTTGCTTGGACTTTTACGTATCACATTGATGTTAATACTCCCTGATTTAAATTATCGATTTCATTTGATGAAACTTCATTTGCTGTTTGCTAAAACATTTTCAACAACCGAATGCAAGGCTAGTTAAAAACAACAAACAAAAATATTTGGCGCGAAGGTGATCCTAAATAAAATTAGGATAGACATTATTTTTGGCTGCTTGTTTTTTTATTTGCATATTTATTGATAAGATATAAGTAAACTTAGGAAATCTTATTGAGATAAGGAATGTAATGTTTTACTTTCAGTCGCTATTTTATAAACTAATTACTAGACCCAACAAAATAAATTAACGCTTTATAATTAATTGACCCTTGTTCTTGTTTTTAAATACCTAATAAATACTTTTGATAATAAATAAATTGTTTTATATGAAAAATAATTTAATCTTTCATCAGACTCTGTGAAAGAGGTTTGTTCACTTTTTTTATACATTTGCTCTTCACTTTGTGCATCTTTTTATCATGCCTTCTTACTCAAGTATTGAGTTTAGAGACATGCTTGTTGTGTATGGAGAAGCTAGATTAAGTGGAAGAGCTGCAGCTCGATATTATCGAGAGCGGTATCCTGATCGGCGCCATCCTCACCGGCAGTTGTTTCGCCGCTTAATACAAAGATCGGGTATAGTGGTGCATTTGCTGGGCATACGAACCAAAAATAGACCACGGCTTCCCGCAACGACAACCTTGTTACTGGTGTTTTGGCATACGTTGCGGCTTTCCTCATGCTAGCAGCAGGGAGATAGCTGAGGAATGTGTAGCAACCACACTACCATCCAGCGAATTCTTCGTGGAAATGAATTTCACCTTTTAAAATACATCTTCACCAGGCTCTCACCCCAGGTGACTACGTTAAAAGGATGGAGTTTTGTGAGTGGCCGAAGAGAAGCTGGAGGCAGATAACACGTTTTTTAGTAAACGAGTGCTATGGACTGACGAGGCTACATTTTCAGCGATGTAGTGTAAATAGACACAATTTACACTATTATAGCGATGTGAACCCTCACTGGCTGAGAGAAGTGGATTCTCAACCCGTGGTCTGTTAACACCTGGTGGGATCATCAGTGGCCAGATAATTGGTCCATATTTTTTTGACAGAGCGCTTAATGGAAGAATGTTTTTAGATTTTCTGGAAAATGAACTTCCAGTACTCACTGAGCACCTTCCAATGCGTCTCGTCAATCAATGTGGATCCAACTTGATGGTGCGCCGGCTCACTTCTCTCGGGGAGTTAGGGAGCACTTGGATCAGGAGTTTCATAGAAGATGGATAGGCCGAGAGGTACATGTGCATGGCCCCCTAGATCTCCGGATCTTACACCCTTGATTTTTACCTTGGGGCCGTCTTAAAGATATGGTTTATAAGGAGAGACCAACAACTCCAGAAAATATGAAGAGGCTAATAAGAAATGCCATTTCCTCACTATCCCGCCGCGAGATAAATTTAGCCCTAAGATCATTTAGCAATAGAATCAGACGATGTCAGCAAGAAATGGGCAACACTTTGAACACCTTTCCTGAAATATACCTAAATTTCTTAATCCTTTCCTAATATTTATATCTAGTAATCCTAGACTCTCCTCAAATCCTATCTAAGTCCTAAATTATTATTTATTCTAAAGTTATTAACCTATCTATAAAGTTTACCTTATCATCTACTCCCCTCCCCCAAATCTCTTCAAAAACTAATTATAACTATCTAATCTATCTCAAATATCACATCCATCTACTCCCTCCCAAATCTATTTAAAACTAATTTATAACTATCTAATCTATCTCAAACATCAATTACTACTAAAACTAATTTATAACTATCTATCTCTATCATCTAACTCCCTATCTATTTAAAACTAATTTATAACTATCTAATCTATCTCAAACATCACATCTATCTACTCCCCTCCCCCCCCCCAAATATCTTCAAAAACTAATTTATAACTATCTAATCTATCTCAAATATCACATCTATCCTACTCCCCCCCCCCAAATCCATACAAAAAAATAATTTAAAACTATTAATCTATCTCAAATATGACATCTATCTACTCCCCCCCCAAATCATAAACTATTTAATCTATCTCAAATATGACATCTATCTACCCCCCCCAAATCTACTCAAAAATTATTTATAGGTATCTAATCTATCTCAAATATCACATCTATCTACAACCCCACCCCCCATCCCAAATAATCTACTCAAAAACTTATTTCTAACTCTCTAATCTATAACTCTATCTGCTATGAATGTATGTTACACAATAGGTCGTAGAAAAATTACCGGAGTTTTATGATATTGGTATCAAATTTCTCAGACATAATGTAGTTTTCAAAAATGTTCATATCATGGTATGCTCAAATTTAACTTTTTAAAGTTACCGAGGAATTACTATTTTGGGTAATAAAATTACCATATTTGCCAAATAGTTACCAAAAAAATAATGACATATTTGAGGTCACTGAGGTCGATTACCTAGGGGTGGAGACTTTCCCGACTCTCTATCTCCATTTTTAACCATTTTAGCAGGGGGGTGCATCTGAAATGTTCCACCCTGTATACTAAGTAATTAAGAAAAATCTATAAGCAAGAAAGCCATGTATTTCAAAGAAAATTCACCTGGCTTGCCAACCTTTGCTACAGAATTTTGTTACTTATGATTTTAAATATAGAGCCAATATTGAGGGGGGCAAGGGGGGAAATTATTTATTTAACTTTTTATCACAAATTGCATTTTCTCTTAAAAAGGGGAATTTTTTATTAAGATTAACATTTTGTAGAATTATCATAATTTGACTTGGTTCTCTCTTGGACACTTAATGAAGAAATGTACTTTTTTGGTACAAAGCTTAAGATACAACATTTTTATTGCCCTATATGTTCTTTTAGAAAGAAGCAGAAGTTTTTATGAAGAGTGATTTTTTTTCTTGAATAATGAATTTTTTGTAATTTACCACAGCTATAGGTAAGACCATCTTGGGGAATCCAAAGCTGATTTGAAAACTGAATTTTGTTTTAAATTCTGTGAAATAATTGTTAGTCATTAAGTTAAACTAGTAAAAAAAGTTTGCTAACTTTTGAAGGGTCTTGGGCTGAAATTCCCCCTTTTATAGACCATCTGATGAGGGAGCCATCATTAGTGTATGTTGTGGATTAAACCTCTCTGGCTGTTGAACTATCAGGTCTTTCAGTGATGATCTCATCAATTTAGATGAGGAAATCTTTTGTTATATTTCCACTGTGGTTGGCATCTTCAGAGATGTAGCACAATATGGATAAAACAAAACATTGCTCTACAAAACTCAACTGAACATCAGTCACCTCTGGGAGACTTGAATCTTTACTTGGAATAGTAACAGTAAGGAATCTTTACTGAAATATTCTTAGAATAATACTATATATAAAAGGAGCACTACTGATAATACAAAAGGCGGTTCACTGGTGGGCTTAAGTTATGCTGCCACCCTAACAATATACAATTTTCTAAAAAAAAAAGTTGGCAATACGGAAGTATTGCCAACATAATAGTTCAGCAACCGGAAGGTTGCTGAACTATTATGTTCGATTAATTAAAAAATAATTAATGATTGATTATTCATAAAATACTAATATAAATATCAGTGTTTAGAATTTAAATTTCTTGAAGACTACAGTCCTTTATAAATATTAATTTATTTAATAACCTTTACATAAATCTTCACAACGTTTCATTGAGCGAAGCTCAACATCTTCAGGTGAAATCAAATGAAACTAAATTTGTAATGTAAAAATTTTTTTTTATAAACGAAATATAAAATTTAAATTAATTTAGAAAATGACTGAAAATGTCAGTAAACCAAAATATTAAGGAGGCATAGACAGATTATTAAGATAACGGTGATTTGTAGACGGAGGCACTGTATTTTTAGGGGGTTTTTAAATTTAAAATATTTGAATAAATGCTATTTATATTGTTAGAATCCTGTTTTTTATTTATGGTGTTGGGGTCAGTTTTGATGTAAAGACTTTCCAAAATGCGTCGTTTGTTCAAATGTTTTTCGGAATGTAATATTCTTTTATAAATATCAGTGCATTACAATATTTAAAGCATTTTAAATTGTAGTTTAACTTATTTATTAAAATTATATTTAAATGGTGATCTGATATATTAAAAGTAGTCCTCGTCAACTAAATGTAGATTCTTGTATTCCGCCACCCTTTTGCCATCTAAGATCGGTTTTATTAAATACTCAGCAGGTGTTTTAAGTTATTATATTTGTTCTTTGCGATCTTTCTTCATTAATATATATTAATGACACATTTAAAATAATGTTTTGTTGTCAGGGTGGTACCCCCTACTTATGACTACCAGTCAACCGGCTTTCGGTTATCAGTGGAATTACATTGTTTACGGTCCTGCTCCTTCTATATATAGTATTATTCTAAGGCACCAGCAACCGGCTTTCGTGTTATCAGTGGAATTACATTGTGTTTACGGTCCTGTGCTCCTATACTATATTAGTATTATTCTAAGGAAATATTATAGTCCAAGAGCCCATTGCAATTCTCGTGATCGCCGAGCCCCAAAATTTTAACTTGCTAGATTTTTATTTTGGCTCCCTGATTAAAAATTAGGTATTCTGCCATTTCAGATAAGCAATGTGGGGCCTCTTCAAAGTCCAAAAATTGGCCCAAAATCAGGGTTTTCCCATTAGCGCTGTTCATATTGGTTTTATCAAAAGAGATGATGTATTAATTTCAAATTTTTTAAATTATAAAAAGATCGAATTACAAAAGATTAAAATAATTATAAAGATAAAATAAATAATTAAAATAAAATAAACTTATAGATAAAATTATAAAAAGATCAAATTATAAAGATTAAAATAATTATAAAGATGAAATAAATTAAAGTAAATTAAAATGAAATAAATTGTAAAGATACAATTATAAAAAGACGGCTTTTACGATGTAACTCCTTGCATGTTTTTTCAACAACTCCTCGAGGAGGAATTGGTCCGAAATAATAAATTCTATTTTAGTTTCATAACTATCAGCTAAGGACTTGGTTTTACATTGATCTGATATCTGGTATTGACTATGAAATTATTGTTACAGGCCAAGGGTAAAAACAAAAAGAAGAGTAGAGTGACCAAGGCTGTGGATCCTCGTATCCTGGGCTTCTCATCCACCGCTTCACCGGACCGGTTCAACGTTGGTGACAGGGAATACCCCGAGGACTTGTAGACCCATCCGCTCGTTCACCGACCACCATTTATTGTAACAAAACAACAAAATTAGAGACGAGCAATCAATGTGTAAACTTTGCATTACAATGTGCTGTCTTTGATGTCATTGGGGTGGAATTTTCAATCATAGATGGATTATTACTAGAGAGACCATATCGATTCAGTTTGGAAACATGAAAATAGTTACCTGAACAGCTTGTATTATTATTATTATTATTAAATAAACTACATAATTACAGTAATTTTTATAATTATAATTTTATAATACAAAACAGAAACAATGTGCAAAAAGAGTTTTAAATATTCTAGCTCTAGTTTTAACCATTCTAGGTTTTAAAACGGATTTTGAGCTTAAATTTAGCAAATACCGCTCGATATTTGAAAATAACAAATACAGGAAAAAATGTAAAAATTCCTCCTCATAAGATTTGAGGATTCTAACCTCAATTATAGAAAACACTTTTTCTCCCTTGCAAGTAAAAAGTAGCTTTTTCTCCCTTGGGAGTGAAAAGTAACTTTTTCTCCCTTGGGAGTGAAAAGTAACTTTTTCTCCCTTGGGAGTGAAAAGTACTTCTTAACTCCCTTGGGAGTGAAAAGTACTTCTTAACTCCCTAAAAACTAGTCAATAAACCTGACATTACGTACCACCTGGAGATAAAAGTTTTATTTAAAACATGTTCGTATTAGATGTTTGAGAGTGATACTCTGCATTATCAGTCAAATCTATCGAGACTATTCCAGCCCCGGTTTAACAAAAATTTTAATTACCTTACACACCAGTTAAAATCAAATATTGTTTAAAGTTTTATTTAAAAATTGTGTATATAATTATTAATAATTCATTGAACTCTTTACTCCCTTGAGACAAAAAGTGATTCTTTACTCCCTAATTTACTAGTCAATAAACTTGACATATTCTCTCTGGGTATGAAATAATCTATTAGTGACTCGAGCAAAACGGGAATCCAAATCGAGCTAAGATGGATATGCCTCATTCCACTCCATACCTATATCCGATATCTATTATCAATATTTTATTTTTGTTTCAGTTCAATGATATCATAAATTCTAAGATGGACTTCTATTACTATTTTCTAAACTTGTTAAGTATTTTTATTGTTTTATCGAACTTTATTTAAATAAATCACAAGTCTAACTTATAACCTTGGTTTTAAGTTTTATTTTGAAGCAGCTTTATTTTGGAAAACCTTCCTTTATGTGAGTTTTAATTAGGAAACCCACCGGTAATTTTCTTTATGTTTACACATTGATTCCAGTCTCGTAATGAAATGAAAAGGATAGTTTGACCGTTGACGCTTTACTGTCAATTCTTTGTTCGACCGTAGCTTTAACTGATATTTATAATAAATACAAATTGTCCACTTTTTGTTGTATTTTGAGCTGATAAGGGTAAAGTTGGGGAGGGGGGTAAATCAAGCAAATTGGTGAGATGAGATGAGAATCAAGTTCTAGTTACAAAAAACCAGTGCAACTAGATTTTCTCGATTATTTCAAATGTTTACTTGATTTTGTTCAAATATTGTAGTGAATTATTTGAAACAAACATTCAATTCATTGGTTCCACCCATAGAGATTTATTATTACTTTATGTCGAATCTTGAAACAGCAAAAACGTCACCTGGACGTTGTTGATTGTTATTCATCAAATAAACAGAACGAAATTGCAGTGACATACAAAAGAGCGGTTGTAACACAAAACTAAATCAATGTGTTATAATCCAACAAAAATTAATTTATTATAACCTTAACTCACTTATGAAGGAGGTTACATTGGGATTACACAGAGCCTACATTGATAGGCTTGATACAAACCGATGTTTCAAGCCTATCAATGTGTTAATATTGGCTATGCTCTCTCTTGTATTATACTATCTCTATGGCTGGAAAGATATTTCAAGCCTATCAATGTGTTAAGATAGGGTATGTCTTCTCTAGTAATTTATCTCTATGGCTGGAAAGATATTTCAAGCCTAACAATGTGTTAAGATAGGTATGTCTTCTCTAGTAATTATCTCTATGGCTGAAAGATATTTCAAGCCTATCAATGTGTTAAGATAGGGTATGCTCTCTCTTGTATTATACTATCTCTATGGTTCCACCAAACAGATCTGTAAAACCCAAACCCTGACACGGTTGTTTTGTTACAAATGTTAACCTTGATATTCGAGAACGTAACTCGATTTTGAGTTAAGCTTATTCCCACTCACTCAAACTCGAGTTAGGTCCTCGTTTACTAACTTATAGCCTCTCCTCTATAAAATTTATTAAAAAAAATATTGTAAAAAAGCAAAAATAAAATAAAAACCAAGAACTATATTGTTAAAGGAAATGTTAGGGATTGTTTTTCCTTTTTACTTATAAAGAAAGAATTTATCAGTTTTTTTTTTCTTTTAAAAAATATATTAAATTTTTTTTGACAATTTTGTTTTATTTGACAATCCCCCTGTAATAGTTTTGGTTCATTGCTTATTAACGATGTTAGAAGGAAGGATTTCTATTGGTTCATTCTCTACTTCAGCAGCCATCAGTTGAATTTTATTGGTTTTCTATCCCACCCATTTGAGGAGCCACCAGTAGAATTTTATTGGTTCATTCTATCCCCACCTATTTGAGGAACCACCAGTAGAATTTTATTGGTTCATTCTATCCCCACCCATTTGAGGAACCACCAGTAGAATTTTATTGGTTCATTCTATCCCCACCCATTTGAGGAGCCATCAGTTGAATTGTATTGGTTCATTCTAACCCCACCTATTTAAGGAGCCATCAGCAGTTCCATCATTTTTTTACATTCTATCCCCACCCATTTGAGGAGCCATCAGTTGAATTGTATTGGTTCATTCTAACTCCACCTAATTCAGCGAGCCACCAGTAGAATTCTATTGGTCAAGTATTACCCCACCATCTAAGAACCAATAGAATTTTTTGTCCATTTTTGACATGGTATCTGGCATGGCATTAACAAATAGTACAACAGAGTCTATAATAACATCAATACCAATGGTAGGACGATGTCTGGGCAGTATGCAGCTGACCCCTAAAACACTTATATAGACTAAACACTGCTTTGCTCAAACATATTCCTCTAAGGATTTAAACAAAACAAAGCTCTAGGGATGGGTTATCTCTCATACTGTCATCTAAGTGAAGATCTTCCTTTCAATTTGTAGTATCTAAAATCTGCAAGCTGTAATCCTTGCTCCTGTTATCATAGTAGCCGATAAAAATAACGATTACTTACAAGTACTCATCCATTCTTCTCACATAGGAGGTTTGGATATATTCCCATTGGAGTTAAGTGTCTACCTTAAAATAATACTAATATAGAAAGGAGCCTAGGACTATAAACACAATGCAATGCCACTGATAACATGAAAGCTGTGTTTTACGGTGTTTCTTAAGTAACACCCTAACAGCAACAAACTTTTACGTTTTCTTATTTATACCGTAGGTATATAGGAAAAGTATTGTGTTTGCAAAAAAATCCGAAACCAGGATGTCACCTAAATTATCTGTTTTAGGTGTTTTTAAGACCTCCTGAGTGGTTTTGACAAAGTTGCAGGTGTGAGTCTGTTATCATTGTATCTCCCAGTGTATTAGTAGTAGTAGTAATAGGGTGGGGAGGCAAAGTCAGGCAAATAGGCCACGTTGTTGGGCCCTTCTTGCCAGCCCCGATTCCTTAGCCTACACCACCTCTACCAAGAATCTCTTGGAAAGGTTGATATATTGTAGGATATCTCTCCAACTAAGAGAAGAAAGCTCCTCTTCATACAAGAGGCCAACGCCAAATATGCGGGTACGAAGAGATGTATAGGCCTCACACTCTGCAAGCAGGTGAAAGGCTGTCTCCTCATAATGCCCACACATGAAGCAGTTAGCCTCTGAGATTATGCCTAAAGTATTAAGATGTTTATTTAATCTACAGTGACCGGTCAGAACACTAACTAGGTTCCTAAGGCAAGGCTTGCTGAGGTTAATTAGAAAATTTGTATTTTTTACAATTGGCCCAGTAATGAACATTTTTGCTTGTCTGCCACCAGCAAAGGCATGCCAGTTAAGTTTTAGGGTGTTCATTAGCCAGCTATCCAAGAGTGTTTTCACAGAGTTGAATCTAGATACAACAATTAATCCTCGGGTCAAATTGTGCTTCTGGGAAATATTTTTTATGACGTCATTAACCAGCAATGACAATTTACTAATTGGAAGACAATTAATATTTCATTAACACATGACAGAAAACAAAGGTAGACACAATATAATTGTGTAAGTGACACTTGGCAAATGTTCACTTTCCTCTACTAGATAGAGAAAGATCATTACTAATGCAGCAATCAATGACTCTCAGACTTACCTGGCCTCTTCAACATTATCAGTTATTATCAAAAGACCTTAAAACACACTTTATTCAATTTATTGAGGCAATTGATTTAGATAAACTATGACCAAAATAAAATTAATATAATATTATTTATATTATATTAATATAATATTATTATTTTTAATAAGATACAAATACATCAAACACAGGGAAAAACACAAGACATTAAATTTAAAAGAAAATTTTTGTTCAGAAGATTAAAAATTTTACTGTAGGAAGAAAAGAACAGCCGAAAAAATACATTTCTCAAAAAGAACGAAGTAATGTACAAATATCTATTGTTTTCAAAAGCATGTAGTATTTATATGAGACATGCTGATAATATACGGCCTTTTAGTAGGGTTACTACTAGAAGAAAAAAAAACTTGGCAAATGTAACAAGCAAAATGCAATGCTACATCTGGCAACTGTTCCTTTTGTCGATTTTTCGACACTAATGGCTCGACATAATATCATGTCCCACTCTGTTTCACTCCTAACTCATCAGGGCGTGGACAGAGCCTAAAAAACTCTATAGTATCAAATTACAAAACAATGGTACATAAACACTAGAATAATACATAATGTTAATATTATTATATTATTTATTTTATTAATTTTTTTTATTTATTATTATATTATTTATTTTATAATTTTTACTTTTGTTTTCTTTTATAACCATAATTTTTGTGGGTAATTGCCTGTAAATAAAAATAAATAAATAAAGTAATCCCTGTGTTAATGACTTGTGTTTCTTCATGTGGGAACTTACAGTAAAGCTATCGGCCATCTTGGTAATGTATATACAACATATGTTTTATTAGAAATGTTAAAAATGCAATTTATCATCCTTAAAATTATAATAAACCATTCTATACATTAACATGCAATAGAGCCTTAATTAATAATAATTAATTAATTGAGTACTTCAACAACCAGAAGTATTGCCAACTAAGAAACTATTTTAATTTGTTAGATTAGCAGCATTACATATAGACCAAGAGCCCAGGGGTTTTTTGTTAATAAAAAGTGTAATGGCTGAAACCGGTCTCAATTTTTCGTAAATACCTTCCTGAACAAGGATCAGCAATTCTGCCGACTCGTATCGGATGGGTGTCCCAGGCAGAACCTTTGACCCCCAAAGTGCATTCTGCCTGGGACACCCATCCGATACGAGTCAGCAGAATTGCAGATCCTTGTTCAGGAAGGTATTTACAAAAAATTGAGACCGGTTCCAGCCATTACACTTTTTATTAACAAAACACCCCTGGGCACTGTTTAATTAATATATTGTTGTATACTTCTACGTTTATTAGAGTCTTAAACTGTTCATTACTGGCTTGAATTGAGTTACCATACATAACTAACCCAAAAAATAAAAAAATAACCTAAAACATTATAGTGGGGTCCTCCCTTCACTGCTAGAAATTCCCCGTCCTAAAAGTGTTAAAGAGATTAAAGCTTTTTTAGGCATGGTTACCTTTTACGGACGATTTTTTCCAAATCTATCAACAGTTGCCTACCCTCTGAATGAGCTCACCAAAAAATACGTACCATTTAATTGGGACCAAATGTGTGAAGAAGCCTGGGCTCTTGGACTATTAAGCCTGCAAATGAATCGGCCTTGGTGTTATGAGTCACGCTCCTTGTATTATTATTATTTTTTTTTTCAGTGGTTTGTGAGGCTATTCACAACTAAGGTGGTTAAGCCCTTATTATTATTTTAAGGTCCACAGACTCACCACCCCATTTAAATTAATTTCAACAATTTGAGAGGTTAAAGAAAACTATATATTTATTCAATAAATTATCTATTAATTTATTTGCATAAATAAAACAAAAAAAAATCTATCACAGACTTGATTAACTATAACATTCAAAAAAGGAGATAAAAACAAATAAATATTTACGTAACTAGGGTGGGAAACAGGATAACTGACATATTATTTAATGGATTCAGCCCTTGAGGTGAAATAAGGCTCTATAGTGAAAGTAATTACAGAGGAGAAGCTGAGATAGGTAATTTTTAATTACATGTCATATTATTGTATTTGTGTAAATAAAACAAACAAATCTATCACAGACTATTACGGACACAGATGAAAATGCTACCTCAGTTATAAAACTCTTCCAGCTGAGCTGCAGACAATATTATCTACTCATGCTGAAGTCAGGGATTAAACCACAAAAATACTTTAAAAAAGATTTTAATACATAAATGAAAGAAAAAAACAAATTCAAGTTATTTATATTCAATTTATGAATAAAGCCACATTTGGGCAATGAAAATTGGTTCTTAACATATTCTAGGTTGGAGTGTAGCAACCACCCCCTCCCCCCCCCATTAATATTTTCCTAACTCAAAAAAATAATGTCTGTAAAACTAAAAATATATATTTCATATAAAAAATGCAATATCAATATACTATATATATATATATATATATATATATATATATATATATATATATATATATAAATATATATATATATATATATATATATATATATATTAGCGGGAAAAACAACCTCAAGTGCTTGGTGCCACGATACTTATACAACTAGAGGGAGGACCCTGGTAGATTAATACAGTGCTAAAGGGTTTGGTGGCTTACTGGGGGTTGGTGGGTTACTTAATGATCATTACAGTCTATCGTTTAGTTTAAAAATCCCCAAGGTCATAAGTATTTTGGGATTGACCAATCAGAGAAGCCGCTGCCAACCTCCACTTAAAAACAGAAAAAAATCCCTACCACCATAACCGCTGTAGGGAAAAAACCTTCTACCCGGCAATCGTTCACTTTGTTTGTGGTTTTTCTTTGATTACATCGTTTTGAAAACTACTTTAAAGTAATCTTAAAAAATGACATTTAAAAATAAACTACACAATGAAATGTAAAAAAACATCGCCTACAAAATACGGGTAAAATAACCTGATTTGTTTACATAGTTTTTCCCTGTTCCCTCTGGCAGGGATTTTTTTCTTAAGATTCAGTGGTGTCTAAACTGATCTGTCAAGATTTTTAAACTAAACGATGGACTGTAAGTACCATAACAGTACTCACTCTACATCCAGAGACTCTAAACTAGAAATTTAGTATGTACACATCATTTCAAATCCACCCTACAGTCCATCGTTGCAAAAAATCCCTGCAAGAAAGGAGGGGAAAAAACTATGTAAACAAATCAGGTTATTTACCCGTATTTTCTTGGCGATGTTTTTTTTACATTTCTTTAGTGTAGTTTTATTTTAAAATATTATTTTTAAGATTAATTTGTAATTTAATCTTTAATTTAATTTTAAATTAAGAAGTAATTTCAAAATGATGTAATCAAAAGAAGAACCACAAACAAAGTGAACTATTGCCGGGAAGAAGGTTTTTCCCTACAGCGGTTATTGTGGTAGGGATTTTTTTTCTTTTTAAGTGAGAGGTTGGCAGCGGCTTCTCTGATTGGTCAATCCCCAAAATACTTATGACCTTGGGGATTTTTAAACTAAACGATAGACTGTAGAAATGACACAGGCATTTTTAGTAATGTCATAAAATCAATTTATAATTTATTTTAAACAATATACAGGGTGTTTCATATAAAGTGTCCACCAGAAAAGGAGAAGATAGAACTCCTCAAAAGGAACAAAAAATGCCCTATAATATAAACCCCGATCTCCAACCGTTTTCCCACAAGGTCAAATTAATATTTCAAAAAAATATTGACCTCACATCATAAAATTGTTAATAGGGATTTAACTATTTAAGCTAGAAAGGCGAAATCGGTATCAGAAAGCTGAGTAAATTCCTAAAGAACAGACTACTAACTATGTCAAATATTTGGAACTACTGCCCAAACTTTTGTATGAAACATGATTTTTAAAAAAATGAATTTTTATGGAATTTTGTAGTAGGGCATTAGAGGAAGTAAGAGATGAGCAAAAGTTCAGCCAAGAACGGAAAAAACTTCTCTTATGATTGCCCTTTAAGAAAAATTAAATAGTTTTATACATTCAATATTCAAAATTTTAAGCCATTCTTCCTAGAAGTTGCAAAAACTGATATTTTTTGGCAT
The DNA here is from genome assembly GCA_018340805.1 of Microvelia longipes. Classification (NCBI taxonomy): domain Eukaryota; kingdom Metazoa; phylum Arthropoda; class Insecta; order Hemiptera; family Veliidae; genus Microvelia; species Microvelia longipes. The sequence continues at coordinate 5,024,992 of JACMZG010000019.1, forward strand.
TTTTGCACATGTCTACAATGTTAATTACATGGTACATAAAATAATTAAAAATCTCGAAAGCAAGGGAAAAGAGTGGTTTTAGAGAAAATGTGTAAGAATAAAATATGTTTTTTTACCTTCTAGAGTCTAAAAATCGTATTATTAAAATATTTTCGAAAATAAAATATTTATTAAACTTACACATTATTTTCACTTTATACGACAAAAATGATCAGTTTTTGCAACTTCTAGCAACAATAGCTTACATTTTTGACTATTGAATGTATAAAAATATTTACATTTTCTTAAAGGGCAATCATAAGAGAAGTTTTTTCCGTTCTTGGCTGAACTTTTGCTCGTCTCTTACTTCCTCTAATGCCCTACTACAAAAATTCCATAAAATTCATTTTTTTAAAAAAATCATGTTTCATGCAAAAGTTTGGGCAGTAGTTCCAAAATATTTGACATAGTTAGTAGTCTGTTCTTTAGGAAATTTACTCAGCTTTCTAATGATACCGATTTCGCCTTTCTAGCTTAAATAGTTAAATCCCTATTAACAATTTTATGTGTGAGGTCAAATTTTTGAAATATTAAATTTGACCTTGTGGGAAAACGGTTGGAGATCGGGGTTTATATTATAGGCCATTTTTTGTTCCTTTTGAGGAGTACTATCACCTCCATTTCTGGTGGACACTTTATATGAAACACCCTGTATATGCAATAGATAATAATTAAAACTCATTTCAAAATTATTTTACTTAACTTAAGGCAAAATGGCCAAAAAATAATGTAATATTTACATGAACTCATAATTTGTTTGAAAAAACAAAAAAAAGTGACGTCACCAATGTACTGTTGTGATACCAAGCCACCCTGACTATGATAAAAGCTCTTGTATCCTCTCTAGTTGTAAAAGTTTCTTTAGCTTGGTATGACGTATACTGGATCCACCTTGTAGGTGGTTTAAGTGTCCTACAGGACACTTAAAACTAAACTATAAATAACTAATAGTCTATATGAAGTATAGAAAACAATTAAGCTAAAACATAAACCGACAGGGAACTGACACTAAACACAGCGATGATGAGTGTTTGGTTGACAGTTTGTATGTAGAGAAGAGCAACATGTCATCTTATGACTTTTCTGACTAAAACTCCAATAAATTAATATCTTTGAAGACACTAAATCAAGGATGTTTAATAAAGGATATGACGCATTAAGGAACATTTCTGACCCCATGGAAGTTGAATGAGATAGAGAAATAGGAGCAAACTTACCTCCCCTTAGGTTATAATTAAAAAGACGCCAAACGCAGGTTATGTAGCTAAGTTGTCATACAATTCTTGGTTGTCGAGTTTGCTTCTCAACTTCTTCAGTGCTTTCGTTATTGTTATATTTTGGTGCTGTCAAGTCATTTTGCTTATATTTTACATTTTGGACTCTAGGTAGCCACTTTAGTGAGAGTAATTGAAGCTTTACCGTTTACTTTTCGTAGAGAGTAAGTTAAATGTGTTAATATTTTGTTTCTGTTAGCTTAGTGAAATGTTTTGCTAGTTTTCAAGATTAAATTTTGGTTGTAATGTTCTTAATTTTCTTTAATGTTGTTAATTTTAAGCAATATTAACAAAAAAACAGTTAAAAAGTATGAACTTTTTTCAATTTGTTTATAACCTTTGCAAGCAAAACAATGGGAAACCCATTGAGAGTTGTTTGCCTCTAAATTTTAAGACCTGCGCTGTTATAAGGATCATAAGCATGCGCAGTTCGTACCAAGGTGCAGTTGGTTTTTGACGTGTTTTCGTGTGCATTCATCTCTATGTTTGATTTTCGATGGGGTCACTTTGTTGAATGGCAATTCGACTTAGTGCGTCATCCCCTTTATTCAACATCCTTGCACTAAATCATAATAATTCTCTTTTGCCCACACTCTCTCACCCATCTATAATAATAACAAACTTTAAAGTATTTTATTATTACTTTTTGCAAGAGTGCCTGGTGTGCAGGAAGATTTTGGTGTCATTTCCAGAGTGTGAGTAAGAATTCAGTGTGGGAGGGTACGACCCCGCCAGATGCAAAGGGTTTTTGCCAAATTATTAGTTTCACATTCCCTTGTCAAGGGAGGTGGCTCAGTTTTTACTTTGAATGCAGCCACATTGTTTCATGTTGGTAATCTTTAACAAACAAACTTTTAGGAAGACTTGATCCGACTAAAACTATTAAATGCATAATTCTACCCTTAATAGGGAGAAAAACTACAGTTTACAGCCTGCTTTTCATAACTGTTTGTTCATTTAACATATTTTAATGGAAACCAATTTATTAATTTTCTACGACAGACAGGAAAACCAAAAACTATCAACAGATAAAGGAGGAATCTTTTAAGTTTGGACGGGAAAGCTTTGTTACTCATATTTCTTGCATTCTTTTCAAACAAGGGTAACTTACTCTGACATTAGATTTCAATATATCGACAAAGCAAGATATCAGGCAGCAAAGTTTCACTGAAATTTGATCAGCTGTTTGAGCTAAAGCATTATTACAATAAAAAATATGAATATTCTAACAGTTTATCCAATAGACATAGATATACACAGATACCTATTTTTTCTTATTAGCGAATCCCAAAAGGACATATGAGCTTATTTTGGATCCGTAGGTGCTGAAACGTTGACATAAAAATATTGCATTTTTCCTAAATCAATGCATCCGCCTTCGTATAAGAAGAAGGAAGCTATATTTAAGTTTAACTAAATTTACATTAAGACTTTTCATTCTTATAGTTTTTTTCATGCAATTTTTGTTTTTTCATTACTACTTTAATAGCAGGTATTAGATTTTTACGCGTACCACCTACAAGCCTACCACGAACCACCAAGGATCTAGAATAAAGGAGATGACGTATTAAGGATTTTTTCTGACCCCATGGATGTTGTACGAGATAGAGAAATAAGAGCAAACTTACCTTTCCATAAAATATATATATATATATATATATATATATTATATATATATATATAAAATTTACAAAGACTGCAGTCCTAATATGATTTTATTTAATAATTAACAAAATGTTTAACTGATCGAAATGTTGGTACTTGAAGGTACTCTTTTAACTTTTCATGGTTATAGCAAAAAAGGCTAGGATAAGTAGAGTTTGCTCTTCAACTTTCTTCTGTGCTGGACGTTTTTCGTGATTTTAGTCACCTTCAGTGCTTGTTATTTTAATTTAAATAAACGATTAAAAAGTAAAATATATCTACACATGGAGCTTTAAATAACAACCACCCATTGTAAATGATTAAAATAAAGAAATATTTCTTTTTATTATGTGTTTGTAACCTACTCAATTAGCAAAACAACAGGAAACCATCAAAAGGTAAGTTTTCCTCTAAATTTCATGTAATGATTGTAAGCATGGAAAGTTCACCAAACATGTGCAGTTTGTTTTTCACAGCGTTTTGTGATGAATTATTCTCTATTTTTAATCCTTAGCGGGGTCACTTTGTTACATGGGAAATAGAGTTAACACGTGATCCCTTTTATTCAAGATGCTACAGTACACCCAGTGGTACTCGTAGTACATTTTGAAATACTCTATAGAGGATTTCTCCTTCTCATTATAATAGCAAAGAGAAGTTATTTATCCAAATTATCATTCATAACTTCTCAATAAAGCCCAAATTATCTGATAAACACCATTATCCACAGAGCAGACTGTAATATTATCGCTACGCAATTTTGACTAAAATAAACAAACATAGGCTAAACAATTTGGTTTAATACATCGATAATATCACTACCCGTCTCCCAAACAACAACTCTGGCTCTGATCTCTTCCTGCTGCAGAATCTTATCCAGTCTCATTCCCTTCCTTGCTAGAACTAAATCTTTCTCGACTAATCTCAACGACGGACAGAAATCATTCTGGCCATCACCGCAGTAACAAATGACGTTGAACGTAACTCCGTCGTTGGACCGCTCTTTCACATAATCTTCTAAAATGGAACCTTTACATAAGTTAACGCTAGACAGCGTACACCAGTCTTGTACATGGTATTTTTCTATAGTAAGTAGCCCGTCTACAAACTTGGCAGGGTTTGAAAACACTTTACTAACATTAACTTCAAACTTTTTTAACCATTCGCTTATAAAATAAGTATTAGAATCACTAATAATAATAATCTCATAGTTTTTAGTACTTAAATAATGGAAAAGTTGTAGGAAGCCCTGTGTTGGTTGCATTTGCCGGATTTTCTCGCGTATTTGCTCCTCGCCGATGTTGAATTGTTTCAACAGCCTGAACACTTGTTGCATGTAGTCTGTCCAGCCGTCTTCGGATCTGAAAGACTCTAAAGTTTCATTACGGACTTCCTCCGGTAGCATATCTCTCACTACGATATCCGTATTCTCTTCCACGATTGTGTGATCGAAGTCAAAAGCGACCAAGATCTTATTAGACATATCTAATTCAAATTTACGAGAATATTAAACGACTAAAGATTAAAACTAAATTATAAACAGAATTATTTTAAACATTTCGTATCAATTGAAAACATTTAAGTTTGTTATATGTTTACTTTTGAAAAGTGTATTCTTTTTGTTTTTCTTTGCCTTTTTCATTGTAAGTAGTATTTAAAAGCTAAATTTAATAATATCAAAACAAGTTTTGCCATAATTTTGTTTTGTCTATAATGAAGCAACAGCAACTACTTGTATTTCGGACTCGCTTCGCGTATCCTCAGAAAATAAACCAAATCTATACTGGTATAAGTTTTCGGACACGCCTATTCTCTCGTCTTCAGACCGTCAATACATTCGTTTTAAACCTATAGAGGAAACCCATTCAGGCACCGAGCTCGCTTGATGTCGCTTAACTTTTATCATGCAACAATCCGATAAAAACCGGTAAATCTGTTGCCGGTTAATGTAAGGGGGATCTTTGCCCCCCCCCCCTCCGCCATATCGCTACCGCAGTATCGTAAGTGCATCTTACACTTGCCGTATAGAGACGAAACTTTACTATAACTTTGTTCAGACGCGGGTTTTGTACGGTTTCAACCCCCCCCCCCTCCCCCTCCCGTTCATAGTTTCCGTGTGAACGGGATTTAATTCGGAGTTCAGGAGTTTAACCCTGAGTTCAACCCCCCCCCCCTCCAAAATAAGTATATTTAGGGGGTTCTAAGTTGGATTAGAACCCCCTGCCAAAATAAATATATTTTCTATTGTATATATTTATTTATTACGTCAAATTTTGTACCCTTGAACAAAATTTCAACTTCGATAATTACGCGGTGTTGAACACATTGGGTTTTTTTTCTGGTTTTATTTAAATGTAGCCAGTTCTTAAATATCATTATATACTTTTATGTTTAGTATTGGTAGACATTTGTAAATTACATTTTCGTAAATTATGATGATAATGAATAAATAAACCATTTTTATAAAAATGCGCACAAAACTGAACAGTAAAAACCAAAGTTTTATTGATACAAAGTTCTATTTATATAACTTTGTTAAAACTGTAGAGTATACATCAAATAGAACTAATAAAGATGTTTATCAGAAAAAATAATTCCAAATAATAACTTAAATCTAAATAAAGATAAATATTTTTAGGGATATTTGTTTGTGTAGGTTGGACATTCTTCAAAATCAACATGATTTGCAATTATTCGTTTCTTTTGTGTTCTACTTAGTTTATTGAATATTTTTAAAAACGTGAATTATTCTTGCCTTATTTTGTGCGCATTAATTAAAATTATAACTGCACTGACCAAGCAATTAGTGTTTTTATTAAACGAGGCAAATTGCGGCAAGGAACAACAGATCATAAGCAGAGTTTATTACAGCGAACCGCGACTAAAATTTAGCTGAAGAATGCATTTATTTGACCAATAAAGTTTCGACAGCAGACAGCATAATACTGCTAAATAAATATTTTGATTAAATATCATAAGGATAAGGTAAATAAATTCATAATAAAAATTCATATGTTTATTAAATAACCAAAGAAATTGAAAGCAATAATAATTATTAAAATAACCTGACTTTGAACACCGGGTTCAACCGCGATATGTTTCTACAGGACCATAGAGATATATATACTAGAGGGGGCATAGCCTATCTTAATACATTAAGAGGCCTGAAACATCTTTTAGGGGTTCTCAGGGGCTCTGTATAACCTCATTGAAACATCATTCAAGAGTGAGTCAAGGTTGTAATAAATCAATTGTTTTTGGCTTCCCGCACATTGTTTGTGTTTTTAACATTCTCATATATAAGTAATTGTAATTATGTACAGATTATTTTATTGTATATATAATCGAAGGAGGCCAGGTTACTTTTTCACGGCACACTATTAGGATTCAACCTACGAATTATCGGTGTCTATATCGGTGTTCAACACCGGGTTGAACCCGCGGTGTAAAATCGATGTCGAGGATTCAACCTGGTGTTCAACACATGGTATAGACGAGGTATAAAACTAATGCTGATAATTAAATGAAACTTGGCATATTTGTTGATCCTATGGCGACATGTGTGCTAGGTAACGAAAGTAATATATTAACCATAAATATATATTATATGGTTTATATATTTCTTTAGCGCTAACTTTCAAATCAACTCAAACATTTTTCAGCGTTTTATGTTTTCTTTGGAAATTTGAGCAAATACCTGATTAACGGTTTATGACGTCACAAAAAATAATAATTTTCCGAATATCACAATTTGACATGAAGAATGATTTTTTTACCAAGTTTCATTATATTTACAACATACAAAAACTAGGAGCAACGACGACACACGCATACAGACACACAAATACAGACACACGCATACAGACACACACATACAGACACACGCATACAGACACACAAATACAGACACACGCATACAGCATACAGACAACACGCATACAGACAACACATACAGACACACGCATACAGACACGCATACAGACACACGCATACAGACACACGACACACACATACAGAAATAGTATTAAAATAGTATTAAATTCAATATCTCGCATTAGAAAAATGTATCAAGGTTGTCCTCAGGGATCTTGCTGTGGACCGGGTTTGTGGAACATCATTTATGATTCACTGTTAAAATTAGTGTTTAGTAAGGATGTTTTATTAACTGCCTACGCCGATGACCTTCTTCTTGTGTGTTCTGCTAGAAGCCTCTTGGAATTGGAAGCATTGGTCATGGAAACTATTAATAAGATAGAAATATGGGCTAAAGAAAACCATTTACAGTTCAACTCAAATAAATCTCACATGCTGCAAATACAAAGAAGAGGAGTGATCAACTACATTAACGTCTACATTAGGGGGCAGAAACTGTCCCCTACAAATAAAATGAAGTATCTCGGAGTGATTTTCGATGACCTTTAGAGAGCACATTGACACAGTTTGTGCAAGAGCAATGCAAATGGTAAATAGTTTGGCTCGCTCAGCAAAGATTTACTGGGGGATCAGTGGTGAAGCTCTTAGTATAATCTATAATGGTGCATTCATTCCATCGTTATTATACGCTATTCCAGCATGGTTTTGTGCTCTTCGAAGGAAAGACAATGCCAAACAGTTGGAAAGAACTCAGAGACTAATGGCAATTAGAGTTGCTCACGCTTTTCGCACTGTATCGTATGATGCGGTTTGTGTTGTAGCCAATGTAATTCCGATCTGTATTAAAGCAACTTCAACAGCAGCCGAGTACTACCTGGAAAAAGGTTATAAGTACGAAGTAATGGAAAGAATTTTTGGTGACAACCTCCTGATTATGATAAGCCAACACCTTGTGATGAATGGATGCACCTGCTACTGATATGCCAATATGGAATTACACAGAAGATATTGCTTATGACGTTATAATTTATACAGACGGAAGCAAGAAAGAAGATGATTCTGTGGAAGTGCATATGTAGTTTATGATTGTCACCAGAATGAAGTGGACTCTAAAAGTATCGCTTGAGTAATGCATGCTCAAACAATCAAGCTGAGGCATTTGCAATTTTAAGAGCTTTGGAATGGATCGAAGTTAATGGAAAAGATAGGATTAGAAGAGCAGCAATATTAACAGATAGCAAAGTACTGAGCTAGCAATTCAGAACAGAAGAAAGCATTCTTCAATAATTGAACAAATAAGAAGCAAGGCTGATCATCTGGTTCAAGTACACAATACACAGATATACGTTGGATGGACAAAAGCTCACGTTGGAACACGAGGGAACGAAGAAGCAGATAGATTGGCAGGAGAAGCGGCCACAGATAAAAAATCAGCATGTAGAGTACAAGAACGCTCCAAAAGCTACTTTCGAGCTATTTGTCGACAGAAAGAAATAGAAATGTGGAATGTAAGATGGCAGGCTTCGCAGAAAGGATTAAAAACCAAAGAATTTTTTTCCAACAATTCAAGACAGGATTAATTATGATCACATAAAAGTTAATTATCTTTTATCACAAATATTTACAGAACATGGACGATTCGAACATATTTTCACAGATTTCAACTGCTCGACGAACCTGACTGTGTTTGCTCTCCTGGAGTACCTCAAGGAATAGATCATCTAATTTACGACTGTGAAATCCTAGAATTGGACCGAAGAATATTAAAGTTGGATTTGGAGGCTGGTGGTCAAACAATGGCCTGTTGAAAAGAAATTATTAGTAAATAAGAAAAATTATGTTTACTTTTTAAAATTTGCAAAAAGCATAAATGACAAAATAATAAAACCAAAGAAATAACTCACTTAATACTTTTTATAAAAGTTTAAATTATAATCATAAGTTACCAAAATAAAAGTACTTAATATAGAATAAAAATTTCTAAACATAGTTATATATCAATAGTATAATTTGTTATTACAGTTTTAAAGAAATTAAAAATTACAAGATAAATAAGTTACGTGTCCTTGTAAATGAATATTAATGAAAAATGCCTCTAAATAAACGGATAAATAAAAATCATAAATAAAGTGTAATATATTAAAACATAATTTCTTTTATAATGTAAACATTTAGATGTAAAAAAAAAATATATAAAAATATAAATAAATAATAATAATAATAAAATAATAATCAAAACAAATAAATAAAAATTCACATATATTGATAATTATAATGAATACATTAAAAAAAAAAAAATAAATAAAAAAAAAAAAAAAAAAATAAAAATAAATAATAATAATAACAATAAATAAATAAAAAAATAAATAATCGATACTAAAATCCTAAAATTGTAGATTATTAATTCTTAAGTATGTATAATAAAAATTGAATGTAATGTTATGATATAGTAAATAATATTTCTATCCAATGTAATTATAAATGTATACTATACTATCAGTGTAATAATGAATATAATATAATGTAATATATTTATAATAAAAAAAAAATAAATAAATAAATAAAATAATATACATAATATATAAAATATATGTATATGTATGTGTATGTGTGTGTGTATGTGTGTATATATATGTATGTATGTGTATGTATGTATATATATGTGTATATATATGTATGTATATGTGTATGTATGTGTATATGTGTATGTGTGTGTATATATGTATGTATATTTGTGTGTGTGTGTGTATGTGTATATGTATGTGTGTAGTGTGTATAATAATATTTCTATGTATTATATAGTGTAATAATAAATATATATTAATGTAAAAATGAATATAATAATTGTATAATGTATATAATGTAAAATGTATAATAAATAATAATAAATAGTAAATGTATAATGTATAATAAATAAAATGTATAAATAATTGTATTATTGTAATATAATGTATAAAGGTAATGATAAGTTGAATTTTAAAAACATATTATGTATCTATCTATGATAACAAATAATAATTTTATAAAAATAAATAAATAAAACATAAATATCTAAATGAATATCAAAGTAGATAATGAATAAAATAAAATAAAATAAAATAATAATAATAGGAAAAAAAAGAGAAAGTATAAGAGTATACTTATAGACTTCCTAAATTTATCTAATTATCTATTATTACTAATCTTATTAATTATCTATTATTACTTATATAATTATCTACAATATTATTATTAGTATTTTCTATTTTCACCTTATTTAGTTCCCTATCCCTTTCAAGAAGTGTAAGTATGACTATTAATATCTGGCAAAAATAAAAACTGAAATCTTGGAAACTCATCCTGAGACGCTGAAAGCCCTTCATTTAAAATACGATAAAATAAACTGCTGAAATGGGTTTTGATGAAACTGATAAGAAGAATTCATGAACAGAATTTTACATAGCTGTGATTTACCAAAAAAGGAAAAATATGTAAAATAGGGACAACTTTAGAATTGAAAATACTTAATTTTTTTTTTTGTATTGTGAATTTGTATTTTATTAATAAATATATCAAAATTCCTAGAGTCCTAAGAAAATAAATAAAAATGCAGCCTATATGCATGTAATATTCATATGGAGCATGCATACAGACACACGCATACAGACACACAAATACAGACACACGCATACAACACACGCATACAGACATACAAATACAGACACAAATACAGACACACCATACACGCATACAGCATACAGCGCATACAGACACACAAATACAGACACAGACACATACAGACACACGCATACAGACACAACAGACACACACATACAGACACACGCATACAGAGACAAAATACAGCAATACAGACACACGCATACAGACACACACATACAGGACACACGCATACAGCATACACACACGCATACAGACACACAAATAAGACACACGCAATACAGACACACGCATACAGACACACGCATACAGACACACGCATACAGACACACGCATACAGACACACACATACAGACACGCATACAGACACACGCATACAGACACACGCATATCAGACACACGCATACAGACACCCGCATACAGACACACAAACCGATATTTTAGTGAAAACACCATACTTTTTTATTTTTGCAAAATACTTTTCCTCTATACCTACGGTATAAATGCATAGAGATATATACTAGAGGGGGCATAGCCTATCTCAATACATTGAAAGGCCTGAAACATCGTATTGGGGGCTCTCAGGGGCTCTGTGTAACCTTATTGAAACCTCCTTCAAGAGTGAGTTAAAGCAATAATAAATCTATTGTTTTCGGCTTCCTATACCTTGTTTGTGTTTTGATTTGTATTTTTAACGTACTATTATATAAGTTATTGTAATTTTGTACTGATTATTTGATTACATTATAAGCGAAGGTGGTCAGGTTATTTTGTCACTGTTTCAAAATTCAACCAATAGGGCCCCTCTAGTAATAATATCTCTATGTATAAATGATGAGAAGTAATAATAATAATACTAACGTGACTAAATTTATTAATTTAATATTAATAAATTTAGTTTGCCTCAGCAGTCAAATCTTGTAAACGTAATGTCTGGTTTCGCCTTTGCAGGTAGTTTTTTAGCTCCAGGGCTGAATTTATTACATTTTTGTCGGTAATATTCCGATAGCAATTAACATTTTTGTGGGAGTCACTATTGACGGTAAATTAAATTGGAAAGACCATGTCACAACAATGACTAAAAGTATTGCTAGGTACTTATTTGTTTTTAGAAAGTTAAAAGACTCGTTACCAGAAGAAACTCTTGTGCTCGTCTACAAATCTCTTGTTCAGAGCAGGTTAAATTATGCTATTATTGCCTGGGGACACGTCAATTTAGATCCATTGCTTATTTATCAAAAAAAGATAATTAGAAGAATAACGGGAGCCAAACCTTGTTCACACTGTCAATCTTCATTTAAGAGACTGGCAATAATGACTGTCATAAATCTTTTTATTTTTAATTCTGTGCTCTTTATTAAAAGAACTTAATAAATTTAAAACCAATAGTGATTATCATAGATATAATACAAGAATAAAAATGTACTTACAATACCAACTCATAGACTTAAGAAGTCAGAAGTGGGTCATAGTGTATTGGGGGTAAAACTTTTTAATCATTTAGATGTAAAAATTCAAGAGTTACCAATAGATCATTTCAAAAAAGCCGTAAAAAAAGCTTGACAGAGCAGCCTTTTTATAGTATTAATGAGTACTTCTCTAATAAAATTATGTTTGAGTAATTTATGTTACTTCTAATTTTTGTATATTTGACGATTTGCCATTGTACTTGTATTAGTATTTATGCAAATAAAGATTTATTTATTTATTTATTATTTTAGCGAAATATTACAATCAGAGTGTAAAATGTACACCAAGGAAACTAAAAAAAAGTTTTTATCCTGGGCTTTAAGCCTCACGTAAAAACTTGACCTCGTGCAGTAAACTTGACTTTTTAGTTTATGAGGCAGTCAATCGTTTTATTCCTTTCGATTGAAAATTTGAAGAGTTTATTGCTATGTTTTTTACAAATAGATCTTGTTAGATTTTTACAATTAGCTCTGCTATATAAATAAATAAATAAATAATACTAAATTACAACTAAAATAAAACAATTTGACATAACTTAATAGTATAAAATAGGATGGACTCTGAATAAATCAGTTCTTCCGCCCATCCTGCAAAAAAAAGAAATAGAACACAAAAACAATGGTAGAGAAAAATATATGTGTAAGGGTAAGCTCAACTTATCCCTGACTTAATAATATTGTCTATATATTAAATTTAAGTATTTAAAAGTTAAAACAAAATAAACTCAAACAAAGTGCTGCATTCTATTATCAAAAAATTGAACTAATAAATCCTAGCCAAGCACTTACTGATCTCTATCGGTGAACTTTTGAACTAAAAACATGTATTCCCCTTCAATAACATTTTTACTAAGAAAACTTTAAAGTTTTTATATGTCAATCGTTATTTAAGCTAAACAAGAATTATATTTAACATTAATATATTTTCTTAAATGTTTATTTAAAACGTTTATAATATCTATTTATTTATTATGATATTTAGTATAACATACGAAAAAATTGTAAATATATAAAAGGAAAACGAATAAGGGGGTTAAGTCTAAGTGTATAATTTCGCTCGAATTTCCTACCCCGGATTTTCACCGCCCCCCTAAAGGCCTAAAAGGTCTGCCACCCTAAAATCGTTACCAAGCTCTGCCTCCTCGCGTATTCCAACCTTAGTGTACGATATAACCTCGCGGCACATCAAAATATTCTCAAGTAACTCTCATCTCATGTCTCGCTAGTTTAGCCTAATCTTACAATTAATATTTTAGTACGGCAATGATAACTTACGGTTGCTCTAATTTTACGATTAGCTCCAGTGTTTAGTGCCTTCTTTGTGTGCCATTTCCATCGCCCTTACGACCAACTTATTTGCTTATCACTTATCTAACTTTGAAACAGAATCCATTAAAAACACGATAATTCATCACTCGTATCTGTGCTTTATTTCTACATAGTTATCAACTTTTTACTATCTTTCTTTAATATAAAACTTTTTTATATTTTACTTTTAATTCATTTTTTAATCATACTTATTAAATATAACTTTGTGTGTTCTACTTTTAATTTCTTCGAATTTTTTAAATATTTTTCTGTCTATCCCTATTTACACAAAAGATATTTATTATTTACATATTTTGTTATTTAGTTATTGAACTTTTCGTCCATTTATTTTACTTATTAATAACTTTTTGTCCATTTATCTTGCTTATTACTAATTTTTGGTTCGTTTTTATTGCTTATTAATAATTTTTTACTTGTTTATCTTGCTTACTAATAACTTTTCGTCCATTTATCTTGCTTATTGATAACTTTGTTCGTTTATCTTGCTTATTAATACCTCTTATTCGTTTATCTTGCTTATAATAAATATTTGTTCATTCATCTGCTTATTAATACGTTTTGTTCGTTTATCTTGCTTATTAATAACTTCTTATTCGTTTGTCTTGTTTATAATTAACTTTTTGTCCATTTATTTTCTTATTAATAAGTTTTGTTCGTTTATCTTGATAATTAATAACTTCTTATTCCTTCATCTTGCTTTCTAATAAATTTTTGTCCTTTATCTTGCTGTGCAAAACAATTGTTCGTTTATCTCGCTTTTAAATAACTTTTTATCAGTATTTCTTAATACCTTATTTCAATTAAAACCATTCCACTTTCTTATTTAATTTTTGTTTACATGTGTTATTATTTACTTATTGACTCTTTAACAAACTTTAACTTATTTATTTTGAAATTGATGTCCATTTATTTTATGTGCTCATTGTCAATTCTCCTTATTTATAACTAACTTTATACTACTTTGGTTTTAACTGTGGAATTATTATAATCTAGTTTCATTTATTTGGTGTTTTTGTTTACTATCAAATTCTTCTTATAGTAAAAGCGCGTGTGTCGTGTAAACCACTAAACCAGTGCTACATTATGAGACACTTTTCTTCGGCGATAAATAAAATTAATAATCCTTTGATAAGATAATTATACAAATCATTATACATTAAATACATAATATAAACATTATTTAGTAGGTAATCATTATTTATTAGGTAATCATTTATTATTAGGTAATTATTATTTATTAGGTAATCATTATTTATTATGCAATCATTATTTATTAGGTAATTATTATTTTATTATATTATTATTATTTTATATTAATATTATTATTATTATTATTATTTATTAGGTATTATTATTTATTATAATCATTATTATTAGTACTCATTATATATTAGGTAATCATTATTCAGTTAGGTTATCATTATTTATTACGAAGATTTAGGTCTTCCGGTGGTGACCGCGTCAATGTAGATGAAGAATCCGACGTTTCGCTTCCACTGTGGGAGGCATCTTCAGGGATGTAGGACATCATGGATAGAAACACAATGCTCTACAAAACTCAACTGAGTTCAGTTTTGTAGAGCATTGTGTTTCTATCTATGATGTCCTAAATCCCTGAAGATGTCTCCCACAGTGGAAGCGAAACGTCGGATTCTTCATCTACATTGACGCGGTCACTACCGGAAGACTAAATCTTCATGACAATAACGCGGAAGCCTACGCAGTTTATTATTTATTACGTAATCATTATTTATTGGGGAATAAATCAATAAATTGGTTGTTTAATTGTCAATTATTTAATTATCTGATTGAGCTTTAGGAAATCAATTATGATTAGGTTAACAATTGGCACAGAAATAATGCCTAGTTTGTAACATAATAATCACATAAATATTAATTACAGCTTGTTCGCTTAGTAATTAAGCTAAAAGATTTCTAACTTTAAATAATTTTATATAAACCTAAATAAGGTTCAGATTTTATTGCTAAGTTATTTTTTTAACTCCAAATAAACTAGTAACAAATACTATTAGGTTTTATTTCATATTTATAAGGGGGGAAATAAAAAGGGCTAAGGGCTATTAAAATATAAAAGCTCATTTTGGCTTTAATTTATCGAGGTTTCGTTTCTTAATTAATGAGACGAAAAATTAATTAAAATTAAATAAAAATTTCGAACTTACTTTTTCAAAAAATGAAACGTTTGACGCGGAAGGATCGGCAGTATGGAAGGAAAGAGCTAATATTTAAGGATTTATTTTCGGAAGGGACAGAGTTCGAAGAGGGGGGGAGGTTATGTAGGTTAGAATGCGTAGAGCCTCCATCTAATTTAGACCTTTATAGGTTATAAAAAGAACTTTTTTCTTTTGCCTGGACTGTTTCATTCTTACCTAATGTTTCTAATTGAAACCTGAGTTTTCTAATTCAAACCAAATTTTCTTTTGGTTATATTATGTTATAGAATTCTATAGGTTATTAAAATACATATTTCTTTTACAATAATAAATCTAAATTAGACTTACTGACTCTAATTTAAACCTATGTGTTCTAATTTTCAGTTTTGAATACTTTGTTCCTTTTCATAAATTGACTTATAGATCTGGTGTTTAAGTATTTTTTCCACCCTCTACTGTAGTAATACTATTACTACAGTACTACTATTATTGTAGTAATAGTAGTACTGTAGTAATACTATTACAGTACTACTATTACTGTAGTAATAGTAGTACTGTAGTAATACTATTACTACAGTACTACTATTAATTTAGTAATACTATTACTACATTAATAGTATTACAATTCCTACAGTAATACTATTACTGTAGTAATAGTAATAATTTATGTGTTTGTACTAAAATTTTGAAACCAAGGTTTTGACTAAATTACCAGTCTCAGGTGTTTTCAAGACCTCCTAAATGGTTTTATCAAATTTGTTCTACATGTAAGTTCGTATGTGTGTTTATTGTTGTGTGTGTGTGTGTGTTATTATCGTGACTTCCAATGTATTTCCTCTTTAAAGTTAAAAACTGTTTAATTGATCATTCTAATTCTAGGTAACTAAAAGTTTGACGGAGTTCAATATTTTGGTCCAGCTGTACGTTTAAGAAGTTTTTTTTATAAAGGCTTTAATCACTAAATTTTTCCCCAATTTTATTTTTCGACTTATTATTCATTCTTTACTTTTCCTCATTTATACCGTAGGTATATAGGAAGTATTGTGTTTGCGAAAAATCCGAAACCAGGATATCATCGGAATTATCCGTTTCAGGTGTTTTTAAGACCTCCTGAGTAGTTTTCTCAAAGCTGTCTTTTTGTAAGTGTGTGTGTTCGTGTACATGTGTCTGTTATCATCGTAGCTCCTAGTGTATGTGTGCTAGAGAGTTGAAACTGTGCAAAAATCAGTTTACCGCTGTAGTTGTGCTATTCATAAAATATTTTTTTATGACAGCAAAAATTAAAAAAAATAATAATAATAAAACGCGGAAAAATGTATAACAATTAATTAAGCCCAACTCAGTTGGTAGTAGGGGTGGGCAAACTACCAAGTCTCTTCAAGACTTATCCTAACTTACCATAAATATTCAGCCCCGGGACCTAGCCAAAAAGAAGGTCCTTTTTTTGACCACGTCTCCACTTCGAAGGCGTCACCATGGTTACCAACTGTAACTCAATTCAATAATACCCCAAAAATAAAATAAATCTAATAATAGAAGTAGGACTACCCCTAAACATAAACGAAACCTCAAAAATAAATGAATTTAGCAAAATGAATTTAAAATTAAATACTTAAATATTTTGAAAATTTCGGAGCAAAACCATAACTTTTGGAATCACCGAAATTAATACAAAATATAACGTTACAAATGATGTGATTGGATTAAGATGTAACGTATGCAAACCAGCTCTACACGTAAATACTAAACCTGGATAATACACATACCGACGATCTGGCATGTCGAGTGTAAGACGCCAGTGTTCTCATATTGATATTTGGAATATAATGTAATAACTAAATGTTAATAGATAATCTAAATAATAATCTGTGTTATTATTAGCATTACATGGTGCCGAAACCCGGGAATAAGAATATTGGGTAAATAAAACTTGGATATTTTTTTTTTCCAAAATCGAAGTGATAGTTTTTTAATTTTGTGATCAAGATGTCTTCTAGCCATTTGCGATCTCCTAGTCATTTGCAACTTATAAAAGGGGAGGATTCCGCGCTAATCTGGAAACGCTGGAAGCAATCCTGGGAATGGTATGCGACTGCCATAAAATTAAAGGATGAAGATGAAGAAATTCAGATAGCAACCTTCATGACCACAATTGGGCCTGATGGTATAGCGATTTATGATGGATTTACATTTCTCCCAGTCGAAAAAGGTAAATTAAATACAATAATAGCAAAATTTAACGATCACTTCGTCCCTAAAACAAACATTACGTATGAGCGTTATATATTTAATAAGCTCCAACAGGAAGAGGGGCAAACATTTGAAGAATTTCATGCTCAAGTACAGTGCAAAGCTAAATCATGCAATTATGGAATTTTAGTTCATGAACTAATGCGGGACAAAATTGTTCATGGCATAAGAACTGCCAACATCCGGGAAAGACTTTTAACAGAAGATGATTTAACCTATGACAAAGCAGTGAATATCTGCAGAACTATGGAGCTTGCAAAAACACAGTTGAATGAAATGGAAGGCCTGCCTAAAGTTGAATCAATCAGAAATAATGAACATAAGATAAAAATTGTTCATGGTGTGGAACTTCTCATAAACCAAGACGCTGTCCAGCATATGGAAAAAAGTGTGAGAAATGTGGCATTAAAAATCATTTTTCTTCTATGTGCCAGTCTGAAAATAGAGTTAAAACTAAAAATACTAGAAAGAAGAATATCTCAGTGCTGCGGGAAAGTGAAAATTCTTCTGATGAAGAAAATGGTGTGTTTTTTATCTCTTCACTCAAAAATATTGACGAAATCAAATCCACAAATTGGGTGGAATCACTGCAACTCCCTCTCAATCAGGCCGTGACTTTCAAGCTAGACACAGGAGCAGAAGTGAACACTATCTCTAAAACAATAGCTGGTAAGTCAAAATTAAAAATAGCTAAAACTTCAATTAAACTTGAATCATATTCAAAACATAGAATTGATGTGTATGGAGAGACTCAAGCACAAGTTATCAGCCGAAAGGGGAAGGCCTTGCTAAAATTCTTAGTCCTTAATACAGACGACTACCATCCGGTGCTTAGTGCAGAAAGTTGTGTCAAATTAGGCTTTATTAGTAGAATTGACATGGTTACTACTCCAACAGAAAAAGATACTTACCAAAACATAGGCTGTCTAAAAGGGTTTAAATATGAAATAGATTTAGTAGACAACCCTCAGCTCCCAATCATACCACCACGTCGGATCCCTTATTCTATTCGGGATGCAGTTAAAAAAGAATTGGATAGAATGGCTGATAATAAAATTATTGCTCCTATAGATGAGCCAACACCAGTGGTCTCTCCAATGGTAGTAGTTAGGCAAAAGGGCAAAATAAGAATTTGTATTGACCCTTCAGCATTAAATCGTAATCTTAAAAGAAGACCTCACCCCTTGAACACTATTGAAGAAATATCATCCAGACTTCACGGATCGCAGTATTTTACTGTTCTTGATTGTGTCAAAGGTTTCTGGCAACTTGAAGTTACTGATAGGACCTCTCGCTATCTTACCTTTTCAACACCATGGGGTAGGTTTAGATGTTTACGTTTACCATTTGGGCTAGCTTCGGCCCCAGAAATTTTTCAAAAAATTATGAGTCAGCTGTTGATGCATATTGATGGGGTAGAAGTAGCCATGGATGACATCTTGATTCATGCCCCAACCAAAGAAGTTTTAAGAATCCGTACAGCTAAAGTAATGACTGCACTAGAAGAAGCTGGTCTCAAGCTGAATAAAAATAAATGTGTGTATGAAGCAACTAAGACAAAGTTTCTTGGTCATGTGCTTACGGCTGAAGGTCTTCAACCCGATCCAGAAAAGGTCGAAGCTATTCAAAGACTAAAGGCGCCAACATCTGTTGTGGAGCTTCAAAGATTTCTTGGTTGCGTTACATATATTGGTAAATTCATACCAAATTTGGCAGACCTAACCGCACCACTGCGACAGTTGCTAGTCAAAGGTATTGAATTTATCTGGACCCCTCACCAACAAGAAGCTTTTGAAAAAATCAAAAAAGTTATCAGCTGTGCTCCTGTATTAAGCTACTATGATCCAAAAAGTCCAATACTTCTTTCTGTAGATGCAAGCAGTTATGCATTAGGTGGTGTGCTAATGCAAAATAATCGCCCAGTGGCTTATGCTGCTAGATCCTTATCGGCCTCTCAGAAAAACTACAGCCAGATAGAAAAGGAAGCATTGGCCATCCAGTTTGGGTGTAAAAAATTTCATGTGTACCTATGGGGTCACTCAAACATTACAGTTGAAACAGATCACAAGCCACTTGAAGCAATTTTCAAAAAACCTCTTATGGAAGCACCAGCTAGGTTACAAAGAATTTTATTAGAGATCATGCCTTACAACTTAAAAGTAAAGTATGTTAAAGGCACTGAACTCCACATAGCAGACACTTTAAGTCGTGATTGCTATTTAGACCCTGAACCCGAAACCAAAATCTCTTTTGAAATACATACAGTGGTTCCATTTTCAAGTGATAAGATCAATACAATAAAATTGGAAATTAATTCTTGTGAGGAACTAAAACTACTAAAACAACAAATCCTGAAGGGATGGCCGGATAATTCTAAAGAGATACCAGAGTGTTTAGTAAAATACTGGTCTTTCCGTGATCAACTAGCGGTATACCAAGGATTGATTGTTAAAGGAACCAGAGTCTTAATTCCAAATAAAATGCGCCTATTAGTCCTGCAAAACCTTCATGCGAGCCATAAATCAATTAACTCAACAATTCGACTAGCAAGAGATTATGTGTTTTGGCCAGGAATGCTAGAAGACATTAAAAAATTTGTTTCTTCATGCAATATCTGTCAGAGAACAGGAAGAGATAACTCTCAAGAGCCGATACACCTCCATGATGTCCCAATTAGACCCTGGAGCATCGTGGGTACAGATTTATTTGAAATTAACAAGAAACACTACTTACTGATTGCAGACAGCTATAGTGGGTTCTATGACTTTGTTTTGTTACAAAACACTACAAGTTCAATGGTCATTAGAGCTTTAAAAAACTGGTTTTCAGTGCATGGCATACCGGATGTGCTATTTTCTGACAATGGCCCACAGTATGCCAGTCTTGAGTTTAAACAATTTGCTCAAAAGTGGAATTTCTACCATAAGACGTCTAGTCCTCACTTTCCACGATCTAATGGGCTCATTGAGCGCTATGTTCAGGAAGCAAAGGGACTAATAAATAGAGTAGAGAAAAATTCTGAAGACATTTACTTAGCATTGTTAACTGCAAGAAATACACCTCGTGAAAACCTCGGCTCTCCTGTTCAACGTCTCATGGGACGACGTACTAAAACAATTTTACCTACACTGGATAAAATCCTTAAGCCAAAAATCCTGCCTCAGACCCAGACGAAGTTAAAAGCCTCTAGAGTTAAAGCAAAAATCCAAGCAGACAAGAACAAAAAACCACTACCAACTTATCAGCCTGGTGAGCAAATTTTGTATCGAACTGGTCATCGTCAGTGGACCCCAGCTACAATTGTTAGCCTGGCCCCAAACACATCATCTTACATCATAAATACACCAGATGGCCAGACCCTCCGGAGGAACCCTTGTTTCTAAAACCATCACCAAATAAACAGCATCCACCTCTGGGCAAGAGGATAACCAGTCAAAACTCAAGACTCAAACTTACCAAATCCGCCTCCAGAAGTGGACTCAAAAGCAGTCTTAAATCCAATTCATGAAAATGGCGATAGCCAAGATCCATTTCTAAATATAGATTATGGGACACTCCTCCTACAGGCTGGATATTTAAGAGGATGAAGGAAAAGACAACACAGTGATGGGGACACCTAAGACGACAAAGCCTCCAGTCAAGAAGGACCAGGTGTAACAACAAAACAACTAGAAGTGGAAGGCAAGTAAAACCTCCTCGACGTTTAATCCTTCAATCCCAAGCATATCTTGAGAAGAAAGATGTAACGTATGCAAACCAGCTCTACACGTAAATACTAAACCTGGATAAATACACATACCGACGATCTGCATGTCGAGTGTAAGACCCAGTGTTCTCATATTGATATTTGGAATATAATGTAATAACTAAATGTTAATAGATAATCTAAATAATAATCTGTGTTATTATTAGCATTACATAAGATTTAGCTCGCTTCTAGCCATGTCTAAGACAAACATAAATTATTTAAGTTTCATCTCATTATCAGCATTAGTTCAATTTTTATCAAATTAATTGAGCACGTTTAAAAAAAATCGGAAAACAATCAAAGTGTTAAAACTTAGTGCAAATGTATACCTTAGCGTAATATGTACACTAAGTTACGTTTCAATACGACAAATATATCCATAACTTTATTTGGATCGTAAAACTTAAGCAACATTGAGCGTAGTTAGTGATGTAGAATGCTCGAGCATAATCTTTAAGAGAATATTCTCGAGAATATTCTCTTAAGGCGAGCATATTCGAGCATTTTCTTGTGG
This sequence comes from Microvelia longipes, assembly GCA_018340805.1. NCBI lineage: Eukaryota > Metazoa > Arthropoda > Insecta > Hemiptera > Veliidae > Microvelia > Microvelia longipes. Next base: position 5,046,963 of record JACMZG010000019.1, read on the forward strand.
AGCTACAATTGTAAAAACAACGTTAAAAAATGTTTAACTATAAGATTAGCTGCTATTTGAGTTGTATTTAATACATTTTGTCATAAAATATCATAGAGATAAACTAAAAAGTAATAATAACATTTTCTCTCTCTTTTCTTTACGATCAATCAAACCATTTTTATAAACAAACAACTCTTTTCTGATAAGTTAATCCATTCAATATACTACTATCATATTTTAAGGTTGACTAAAATAAAAAAGAAGGCTAAAAAGAAAAAAAGGCTTAGTTAATCAAGATTCCATCTTGTCTACTCTCCATTTCTTACTTACAGGAAATGTATTTATTAAATTTAATTAGAATAAATGTCTAAACTAAGAACTGTAGAACCAAAAAAATATTTGATTAACTATATGCTTAAAGAGGGATATTAAACAAAGAAATGAACAGCAAAATATAATTTTTTATTATGTTTATCAACAATAACAATATGTTAATTGAGAAAAGATATTTCAAATTAACTAATCTATAAATATATAACTAATATATAAGCTTACTTAATTCACTTTTGGCACTCACATAACTTAAAATTTTTGGATTAAACTACAATTTAATGTAGTTTTCCAAATCATTATTACAAAAGTAAAATCATATTTCTAATAAGAAGGAAGAAAATGTATCAAATATCAAATAAGTACGAAATAGAAAATGCTCAGAAAATGCTCCAATTTTTCAGGAGAATATTTTCAGATTATTCTCGTGCTCGGAGAATATTCTTTTGAGAATATTCTCCGACCCACATCACTAAGTGTAGTTAATGCTGTATGGGTAACCACTGAGGATGAAACGGATGCATTTTTTGCGAGTCTCAAGCAAACAAAATAAGCGTAGCGAATGCGATGTGATGAGGAAAACAACCGAGGTACCCTGTACCCGATTTATTATTTATTAGGATACTATAGATTTGAAAGTGTTATTGCATTTATTTGAATTTTCAATTTAAATTCGTAAGGCGTTGGTATTTTGTCTTCTTCTTCTTCTTTCTTATTTTTTTTGTCTTTAACTTAATACGTTTGACATTACTCACTGTTTGTGGTATTTTTTTGTCGTATTAAAATGTTAATTGTAATATTATTGACAGGTATAAGCCTTTCTCCTTCATAAGACTGTATACATAGTTTTTTTAGCCTTTAATGAAATTAATATAAATAAATTATCCGCCATGTTGTCTTTTGTGACGGTTTGATGTTAAATTGCTCTAAAATATTAATTTGTCCACAAGTGCGTGCGCTGGAAATACGATTTAAATGAAGTATGTAATCGGTTTAAAACGCGCGCGCGGGAGTAACTGAGGACGAGAGCTGACAATTTGGATAAATGCTCATAAGCAGGTAAGTTCTTTTTTTCTACTTTAGAGAGAGAAGTCACTTCTTAGCGGTAGGTACCCCAGAAGTCACTTCTTAGCGGTGAACGTACCCAGAAGTCATTTCTTAGCGTTGAATACCCCAGAAGTCACTTCTTAGGGTAGAGGTACCCCAGAAGTCAATTCTTAGCGGTAGAGGTACCCCAGAAGTCACTTCTTAGCGGTAGAGTACCCCAGAATCACTTCTTAGGTAGAAGTACCCCAGAAGTCACTTCTTAGCGGTATAGGTACCCCAGAAGTCACTTCTTAGCGGTATAGGTACCCCAGAAGTCACTTCTTAGCGGTAGAGAATCCCGCTGTGATGTCTATCCCATTAGCGAATTTTTTCCAAGGTAATTCACTAAATAGGGATGCCCTTTTATTACTTTTCCTCATTTATACCGTAGATAGGTATATAGGAAAAGTATTGTGTTTCCGAAACCGGGATGACACCGGAAGTATCAGTTTCAGGTGTTTTTAAGACCTCTTGAGTGGTTTTCACAAACTTGTCTGTGTGTATGTGTCTGTTATCATCTTAGCTCCTAGTATGTTTATGCTATAGAGTTGAAACTTTGTTGAAAAATCAGTCTACCGCTGTAGTTGTGCAATTAGGAAAATATTTTTTATGACATCACATCATTAACCGCAATAACGACTTAGAGAAAATGTCTAAACATCATAAAACAGGAAAAATTAGCGATCGTTTCAGGTCCTGTCTTATCAGTGAACGTATATCAGGGGCTAATTATATTTGTTGTCAAGGTGGTTTGTGGACTACATCGACAAATGAAAGCGTCTATTTATTACAGTTTTTGGAGACAGCTGAACAAAGGTAACCAAGAAGGCGAGGTTTTTTGGGACGCTGTATCGAATGAAACCAGTCCGAAGTCGATACGACCATTCTTAGTGACCAAACAATCCAAAAAACCTCTGGTAAAATTTGGGAAACCTAAAATACGCTGGGTAAATATAAAAAGTTCGGTGTCGTTTTTAGTGATTTTCGGGGCGCACATTTCTTTTTAAATTAATGAACTGATTTTGTGCTCAAAAAGTTGACGAATTTGAAAATGTGCATGAACTACTTTGGAATGAGAAAAAAATAAATAAGCTGAAATTGAAAAATCAAGGCGCTTTTCCTACAACTAATCCAAGAAGATTAAGTTGGAAATATTAGTGTTACTCCTCTGACTATACAGCATATTAGTGTTACTGCTCTGACTATACAGCATATTAGTGTTACTGCTCTGACTATACAGCATATTAGTGTTACTGCTCTGACTATACAGCATATTATTACTGCTCTGACATTATTAGTGTTACTGCTCTGACTATACAGCATGATAGCATATTAATGTTGCTCTGACAATACAGCATATTAAATAAATAAATAAATAAATAAATAAATCTTTATTTGCATAAATACTAATACAAGTACAATGGCAAATCGTCAAATATACAAAAATTAGAAGTAACATAAATTACTCAAACATAATTTTATTAGAGAGTACTCATTAATACTATAAAAGGCTGCTCTGTCAAGGCTTTTTTTTACGGCTTTTTTGAAATGATCTATTGGCAACTCTTGAATTTTTACATCTAAATGATTAAAAAGTTTTACCCCCAATACACTATGACCCACTTCTGACTTCTTAAGTCTATGAGTTGGTATTGTAAGTACATTTTTATTCTTTGTATTATATCTATGATAATCACTATTGGTTTTAATTATTTAAGTTCTTTTTAATAAAGAGCACAGAATTAAAAATAAAAAGATTATGACAGTCATTATTGCCAGTCTCTTAAATGAAGATTGACAGTGTGAACCAGGTTTGGCTCCCGTTATTCTTCTAATTATCTTTTTTTGATAAATAAGCAATGGATCTAAATTGACGTGTCCCCAGGCAATAATAGCATAATTTAACCTGCTCTGAACAAGAGATTTGTAGACGAGCACAAGAGTTTCTTCTGGTAACGAGTCTTTTAACTTTCTAAAAACAAATAAATACCTAGCAATACTTTTAGTCATTGTTGTGACATGTCTTTCCAATTTAATTTACCGTCAATTGTGACTCCCAGAATTTTACTGGTTGTTGTTTGTAATCAAGTCGGAGACTTATGATTAATGACTGTGTTTTATCTTTATTTAGTATAAAGTCATTGCTACTAAACCAATATTCCATTTTACTTAATCTTTGATCTCCTATTTTTTTCAGCTTAGTTTCGTCAGAATGGCGGTGAGTCAGGTTGGAATCATCTGCAAAGGTAGGTAAGTCTTCTATTATCTTTTCTGTATTAGTTAGGTCATGAACATTGGCATATCATTCGTGCTTAGAAGGTAAAGAATAGGGCCTAAAATGGATCCCTGTGGAACCCCTTTATTAATTAATTTATGTTCTGAACATACATTGTTGTGTTCTACTATTGCACCCTATGTGAAAGGAATTCTTTGAGTAACGAATAAGCGTTTCCTTTGATGTTTAGAAGTTCACATTTTTAAGTAGAGTTGAAATAGATACTCTATCAAAAGCTTTTGATAAATCACAGCAAGTAAGCAGAGTATGTCACCACTCTCTAATCCTTCAAGCGCTGATTCTACTACTTTAAGTATAGCTTCAATAGTAGACCTTCCTCTCCTGTATCCATACTGTGTAGGTACTAATAATTTATTTGTTTCCAGGTATTGAACTAACTGGATCTTCACAGCTGCTTCTAGAATCTTCCCAAGTATAGGAGTAATGCTGAGAGGACGGTAACTATCAGGTAAGTCTTCATTCCCTTTTTTAAACATGGGGTTACTTTAGTTACTTTTAAACAGTTAGGAATATTCCCTCTTTTAAGCAACTATTTATTAAAGCCGTCAGTGGTGTTTGATATAAATAAGATTTTCTTTTACTAGACTATTAGTTAAGCCATAACAGTCTTTCGCCAGTGACTTTTTCATGTCTAAAACAATCTTAATTATGTTGCTTTCTGTTACAGGTTGAAGGAAAAATATATTGTCTTGTATTGCTGGTTTTGAAGAATAGCATTGCTGAGCAATTTCCACAGCTTTACGATTGTCAAACGTCTTGTCAGATGATGCTATATTTATAAAATAATCATTAAACTCTTTTGATGTTATTTTATCACTTCTATTTTTATAACCATTTTGACCACATTCATCCTTGATTACCTGCCACGTAGCTTTACTAATGTTATCTCTTAATTTTATTTTCATTAAAGTCTTGCTTTATTCTCTTTAAATGCTTTCTATATACTTTTTGCTCCCATTTATAACGTCTCCACTCTTTACTAGATTTATCTATTTTGCCCATATCATACCAATTTTGAAGTGATTAGTGTGTGTATTAGTGTTACTGCTCTGACTATACAGCATATTAGTGATACTGCTCCAACTATACAGCAAAATCTGAAAACTTGAGCAAGATATGGAGAAAGGAAACTCGCATTCCAAAGGAAAGTCCCTGCCCTGCGGGCTTCCAGTCAGAATTTAGAAATTAGCCAACATAAACTGAAGTCTACTTACCAATCTGAATAAAATTTTATTAATAATGCACCTCTCCCTCGCAAGCTTCCTTCACATCACATTCCATCGGCCATTTTGAATTTTAAAAGAACTGTAAAAAAGAACCTTCTTATCGGGGATAAAGGTTTCGTCAGATGGAGTAAAAAACAAGTCCCCAGGGAGGCAAAGAGAACCCAATTTCACTTTTTTTCTTCTCTACATTGCCCCTTCTATACATAAAGCAGTAGAAAAGAACACATAGCACATAATACATTTTCACCGCATTATGCAAAACAGGTTACTTACTGGCTTTCATGCAGTGCAGCCAACCAAAGTATGATTTTTGACTTAGTGCTTTAGAGAATCGAATGGTGATTGTCTTCTTGGGTACTGGCCATTAAAGATATCGATTGGTATTTTTATTGTTTACCGTTAATTTTGGAGAATCAATCAGTTGTCATCTTTTTTTGATTACCAGTTATTTATAAAGTTGGTAATTGATTTTGGTTGTCAGTTATTTAGGAAGTCAATTGATATTGTTTTCTTGGTCAGCAGGCATTTGGACAGCATTACTGGTTGATTTAGTTTGAATACGCGAAAGACAATCGCCTAAATCGTTCGCTTTTTCGGAAAAGTGTTGTAAATCTGTCGCAAATTGATCTATAAAGTTAGTTACCATGTTTGACGAGGGAAACATTTAGTACGTTCACACACACTCTAGATCTGTGGATCGTATAGAATACGTATACAATACGGTCAACTAACTTCACGGTTCTTGCAGCGTATTTGTTTAGTCGATCGAGTGATAACTGATCCCGCCAAAACATGGCGTCTTGTATAGTGAACCTTCACTTTTGGTTATAGGAAGTTTAAAACAAAAAATATATTTAATTAAATTGTGATTTCTTTGCGTAATAATAAAGTTACACTAAAAAAAATAATATTCCAAAAGTTATTTGATCAAGAACGGTTATATAGAAGTGAAATAAAGTGAAATAAAAGTTCGATGAGAAGGTTATCCGCTAAATACGATCGTCTCTTATGGTACACACACAAAAAGACAGCGTATCGGGGGATCCATTTAGATTCCATCTTCCTAGTTCTAGCGTATGCGATCGGATCCTCTCCGCATGGTTCATACAGCTTAAATTACCGTATTGAGAGATCGTACCCTATACGATACGCGGATCTAAAGTGTGTGTGAACGTACTAATTATTAAGTTTTTTGGATGCCGATATTTTTTTTTGAAAAATCCAATAAGCTGGCTGTTATCATCATCCAAAATTTCAGCAAATTATACGCCTCCTAAAGCAACGTCTGAAGCGTCGATCATCCACGATATAGATAACTGTTTATTGAAGGGAATAAAAATGTAGCTTCGGCAAATGCGTTTTGAAATTTTTCAAATGCTTCTTTTGTTTGTTCGTCTCATTTGTCTTTTAGCAATCTCTTTAACGATGACGTTAATTGGGACGTTAAAATCCATTTGATGACATTATTGTAAAAATTGATCATACCTATAAACCTTTTAATTTGTTGGTTTAGGGAACTTACTAACAGATTCAATTTTCGTTTCTAATGGTTTTACTCCTCCCCTTGTGCAAGTGGTGTGGTAGAAATTTTATTTTTTACAAATTTCTCTAAATTAATTTTTTCGGCATTTACAGCTAAGCCTCCTTTTCTAAATGTTCAAAAAATATTTTAAGTGTTGTATGCGATCTTCTTTCGACGACAATACTACAAACTATATCATGTTTTTGCGTAGGGCAGTCCTTCCAGCACATTTCTCATTAACTGCTGAAACGTTTAAGTAGCATTTCGCAATCCGAAGGGTATGCGTACAAGCTTGAACAACCTAAAAGGTGTTATGATGGCTGTTTTGGGAATATTCTCTTTGTTCATTTGTTTCTGATGGTTTGCTTTCCTGAAATCAATGGTGTTAAAAATATTTTTCCATGCTGATTTGTAGTCAAATCCTGGACATGAGGAAGTGTATACCTCATATCCAAGGTTATAATTTAAAAATTTGTGAACACGGACACAATTGTCACCGATTGATAAATTTACAAAACCAACCGCAGACTGATGTTATGGTTATTACGTTTTAAGAGGCCCCAACTTTAGAATTGCTTAGCGATATTTTAAGAGTTGTATGGAATAGTATTGTAGATGCTAACCCTTTCCATCAATACACTCTGGGATTAATTGAAACGAAGTAATTAATGAATAAAATTAAATCAATTAAAGATTAAAATTGAATTAATGCAATGAAATTAAAGATGGTGAAAGTAAAAATGTGGGGACAAAAAAAACAATTAGTAGGGATGAAAACAAAATAAAATAAACGTTCAACAATAAAAAAGTACACACCCATAGCTGCTAGACTGTCAGAACCGATATAGGTCTGCAACCCAGTGCGTGTCTTCCTCAGGAAGAATTGAGAGCAGGCTAGAATGGCAAATACCTCGGCCTGAAAAACCGTAGTGTATCTACCTAGACTCACATTGGCGTTATGTCTGGGTTCCTCTCAAAATATGTCAGCCCTTGAAAGGGCATTCATCCAAGAGCAATCAATAAACCAAACAATCAGTACATTGGCTACTGGACAAATCTCAACCAGTTTAGCCCAGATAGAACAGTGTCCTTGGTTCAAATGATAGCCTTACCATTGACCTACGCAAGTTCAGGCGGTATGAGGCTGCCACAGCTTCATACTTTAGATACAGCTCAAAAGGAGGAAGTCGTGTCATGACCTCTAGGGCTTAAATAGGCGCAGTTCTCATGGCGCCAACTATACCCCTGCATGCTGTCCGTTGAAGATGCGATAGCATCTTTTTGGCCGACTCCCGAAAGTCTCGGCCACCAGACCAAGCAAGCACAAGATAACACAGGTCTAACCATGGAAGTATAGATTCAGTGTACAACTTTAGGCTTTAGACTCCAAGAGGGACTCATTGCCCTGAGGCACACCCAGAAAGTAGCCATTACTTTGCATAACTTAGCTTTCTGGTGGGATGACATCCAAAACGACTCTTATTTACTTAACACAGTTAGAGAGCTCAAGAGTATTGCCACTTAGCAGCAGATCTTTAGAACCATACATACTCCTTCTCTTAGTGAATGGTACAACCACAGTCATTAGGCGGTTTACTATCAAACTGTATGCTTTACTACACCACTTCTCAGTCAGGCGGATTGATTTCTGACAACCCCAGAGACTGTGACAACAAACTTGCTAAGTATGAGGATAGCTACATCATCGGCATAAGCCTGGATGTAATATCCTTCTCTTTCAAGAAAACAATAAGGCTGTCAATGACTAAACACTACAAGATAGGGGAAAGAATCCCTCCTTGAGGACAGCCTCTGCTTACGGCAGCTCTAATAGAACAGTCGTTGCGCTAATTTCTAACATACCTCCACAGCACCATAGATCGGATACAGCCAACGAGACCTAGATGAACTCCCTGTTGAGCGGCTGCCTTGCAAAAATACTCAATAGAATAGAATAGAATAGAATATATATTTATTTCATAGACAATTTTACATTGTATTGAAATATGTCAAAAAGTTTTTCAACAGAATCTTAAAACAAATAAAATATTAAATAATCAATAAATACATAAATAATTTTTTTAATTAAAATATACTAATAAATTCATTATTTTCCAAAATCTGTTATTGAATACATAGGATCTTTTATAAATTTATTTTTACATTCCTTTACAAATTTGTCAAAATGTTTTTCTTTTTTTACGTCATCTGACAATTTATTGTACATATATATTTTATTAAAATGTACTGATGACCTGTAGTGATCAGTTTTATGCTTACTCATAACAACTAATTTACCTTTATTCCTTGTATTGTAATTGTGTTTATTATTAATATTACTTAAAGTTATTTCATCTTTTTTAGCTAGTTTTAATATTTCCAAAACATAGAGAGAGGGGATGGTTAAAATCTCAATTCTTTAAAATAGCCCTTGCACTTTGCGTCCCTCTTAGCTCCTTTAATTAATCTTATAATTTTTTTTTTGTGTTAAAAATATTTTTTTGGAATGAGGTGAATTACCCCATACAACTAAACTATACAGCTTAGCTTGTACTAAACTATAGTAAATATTAATTAAATCTGTTTAAAACAAGAATGGATAGTTCACTAATTCTCTATATTTTTCTTAATCAAAATCACAAAAAGAACTGACTTAAAAATAAACATTATAAATATATTAACTCTCACTGTCATCTGTCATTCATTCATTTTTAACATCCTTCCCAGCCGAAAAAAAGTATAACATTCATTCACTCATTCATTCATTTAATTTCATTATTTTTTTTTGTTGCACAACAACACAACTAGATAAACTAAACAAAATTAAACACAATAACAACATTTAAACTAATCAAAAAAATTTTAAACTTGACTGAAACCTATCAGGTTTTCTTAAAGTCCTCCCGTACTTTGATTTTTTCTCATTATCTTTTTTCGTTCTAATATCTGCTTCGTCATTCCCAACTCTTTCTGTCTCTTTGTTGTTTTCTTCTATTTCCTCCGCCTTTCTGATTTCCTTATCACACTCTTTTACTTCTGAGCTTATCCTCACCTCTAACGGGTACAGTTTCTTACTGCCCGAACTATTTTCTCCTTTTTCTGTTTTTACTCTCGCTACTCTTTCTACTCTATCCTTTCCTGGTATTAACTCAACTACTTTTGCTAATGGCCATTGCACTCTCTTTTTATTTTCTACCTCAACCAACACTACATCTCCAACTCGAATGTCTCCTCTCTCTTTACATGCGTCCCTCTTATGGACTAGCAAACTCAAATATTCTTTCCTGAACCTATTTCTTAATTGTTCTCTCAGTAATTTTAAATATTTATTTTTTCCAACTAAATCCTTCTCGTCTACTTGATCTAAATCTTCTACCTTTGAACAATTTTCTCTACCTAATTTATTTAATTTCTTAGTCGTACTCTTTAATCTTACCTTAGCCACCTCTTCATTTCTTTCTAGTACTACTTCATCTATCGCCCAAGGTAACCTGACTTCGTACCTTTTGAGTTTATTCATTGTTAATGAATCTTCAATTTTTTTTAACACTAGTTGATCTTTTTCATGCTCTTTCAACACTGTTATAGGATCTTTAATCCCAATAGTTTCTAAGTCCCACAAACTGGCTAACCTAGACATATTTTTTAAAGAAAAAGCAGAATTTACATTTATTAAACTTTTCTCGTAACTACCCATCATCGTCCATCCTAATGCAGTGTCTACACACGTAATTTTATCTAATTTACATATCCGTCCCGATAGTATCATTCCTATAACATCTGCACCTAATAATAATCCTATGTCATCACTAACTAAATCATTTCGAACAGTATCAAAAATTTGAATATTATTTTCTTTTAATTTATTAATTAAATCAGAATCTTTTATTTTAGGGATGAAATTACAAATTTTTTCCTGAGAGTAAACAACTAAATCAAAAATTTCATCCCCGTCATTTATTTTCTGTAATCTAACTTTATACTGTTCATGTTTCTGAATAGATTCCACTCCACCAAATAGTGAATGGTTCATAAAACATTGACCAACTTTTGGTAACGCAATTTTTTTTGCAATACTACTAAGTACATACGATTTTTGAGAACCAGTATCAAGCATCACTCTCGCATTTACGTACTTATTCGGATTATTTGGATTTACAACTTTAACTACCAAAGTTTGCATAAATATCTCTAACCCTTCATTTAATTGACTACTAACTTTAACTATCTTATTTTCTGTTTTAATTTGTTTCTCCTCACTATCTTTCTTCTCACGTTTATGATTAGGCAAATCAGGACAAACTATGGCATGGTGATCTCTCCTACAGATCAGACACTTTGGTGGTGTTTTACATTTACTCGATATATGATTCCTCTTTAAACATGCAAAACACCCTCTATTTTTAGTTATAAGATCTCTCTTTTCTTTTAAAGTTAAGAAACTTCCCCTACGACAATCCTGACTTAAATGATCTTTACTACAAAATATGCATATAAGTTTAGCCCTACTTTTGGAATCCGGAGAATTATTTTTATTTAATAGCAAAGCTGCAGTGGGTAACTTACTTTCATCGGAACTGTTAACTTGAAATTGTTGTTGTGCAACACGGACTCTCTCTTGTCCTTCTACTTCATGTCTAAGAAATTTCATTAGATTATCAAGGGTATTTGCTTGTTTTTCTTTCTTAGACTCAGTAGAAGAACTAGAGGTAGTAGTTTTAGAATAATCTAAAACATCATTAATTTTATGTTTAGTTCTTTCCCATTCTATTAAAACATCACTAGGGAGAGCTGATTCTATCATTGGTATTAACATGGCTGCATAACTGTCCCTAGTCATGTTTAATGTTTCTAAAGCATTGAGTGGTAGGACGATTGCGTCATAAAGGTCTGATAAAGATTTTTTTATTTTTGTTTGTAACTTGAAAAATCATAATTTGTAACAATTCTCGAACAAAATGTTCTACTAACATTTCGTCCCTTGCAAAGCGTTCTTTTAATGCACTCAATGCTTTACAATAATTGTTACCCGATGGAGGGAAGCTTTCGACCAGCATTTTCGCTCTTCCTTCCGTAGCATTCAATAAATATTGGTATTTGTCATCTTGAGGAATCTCGTTATCATCGCCTATCTTCTTAAATTGTCCCCAAAACGTCAACCAATTCTTCAAATTTCCATCAAAAACTGTCAATTTAATTTCGGGTAAGCGCCCTTTCTTTGTACAGTTTATGGCTTTGCTTTGATGTGCTTCTGATTCTTTATGTGTTTTAAACTTTGATAACAAATTTATGTATTGATCTCTATAACTGTCTATTTCGTTCATTTCTTGTGTCCATTCTTGCTCTGTTACATCATCGTCATTTAAAAGTAAATTTCTAATTTCATTGTCTAGTCCAAACAATCTGTTTCCTTTGTCCTTTAAAATTTCTTCGTCTACAATAGAATTTTCATTGATAATACTATCGAAAAAGTTTCTTATAATTTTTCTTTGGGCTCCAATCTTATGGTACTGTTTTCTGTTCATTTTATAATCACACAAATTTTCTATTATTTTTAAAATTTAAATATATACTCGAAGTAACTCACTGTTTGATTTCAATTTGGTTTCTGATTCCTGTCCTTAGGTCGCCACTTGTTTAAAACAAGAATGGATAGTTCACTAATTCTCTATATTTTTCTTAATCAAAATCACAAAAAGAACTGACTTAAAAATAAACATTATAAATATATTAACTCTCACTGTCATCTGTCATTCATTCATTTTTAACAAAATCCTTTTTACTTTTTTTATTAAACTCTAGACCTTAGTTGTTTAATCAAATAATATGCTTTATTTAGCTGTTTATTGACTATATTTATATGTTTTTCCCACTTTAAATCATTAGTTATACTAACTCCTAGTAGTTTACAGCTTGCACATTCAATAATTTTTTTATTATCTATTCCTAAATTTAAATTTAATTTTTGTTTTTTTTCGGCTAAATATCATGTATTCAGTTTTAACGTTATTTAACAGTAATTTATTTGATTTTACCCATTCTGCTAAGTTGCGCAATTCAAAATTAATGATTTTATTTATATCTATTACAGATTTATTTTTAAAAACTAATGTGACGTCATCGGCATACAAACTAGTCAAGCAGTTACCAATGAACAAAGGTAAATCATTAATGAAAACTAAAAAAAGTAAAGGCCCCAGGATTGAGCCCTGGGGCACTCCTCTGTGTAAAACTGAATAATTTGATCTGGAAATATCAGATCCATGATAAATTTGTGTGTATTGCTTCCTCTCCTTAAGATAGGAAGCAATTAACTCAAGAGCAGTGCCTCGTATACCAAGACATTGCAATTTGTAAAGTAATAACTCATGACTGACCAAATCAAAAGCTTTGGAAAAGTCTATGAGTACCATAACTGTTTCTAAAATGAAAAAATCAGGTACGGGGTACTTCGGAACTTTTCCTCGTTACATCGGATTCGCTACGTTCACCCTCCGTCCTTCGGACTCGCTTCGCTCGTCCTCACAAATACTGTTCGCGAAATGTATACTGCAACATGCCTTTGGACTCGCTTCGCTGGTCTTCATATAGTAAATGCATTTGTATAATTCTCAGCGGTCACCCATACAGCACTGACCACGCTCAATGCTCCTTAATTTTTATGATCCAATAAAATATACTTGTATTGAGACGAAACTTATTGTACTTATATATTATGTAATAATATACTCTACCAAATTTCAACCCAATTGGAGCATTTTCAATTTTTTTGAAAAGCGTAAACAAGTCATTCAATAAAAATTGAACTAATGCTGATAAAGAGATAAAACTTGGCACATATGTCAGAATTATACATAGCTACATGCGTGCCAAATCACAATTCAATCGCACAATTTTTCCGCGTTTTATGATCCTTCGAAATTTTCGCTGAATCATTATTCCGAGTTAATAAAAAAAAAATTTCCGTATAGTACAAATACAGAGGCAGACACTGATTTTTGACGAAATTTCAACTCTCTAGCATTAATTCACTGAGAGCGCTACGATGATTTCAGACACACACACACAAACATACAGACAGCTTTGCGAAAACCACTCAGGAGGCCTTAAAACACCTGAAACAAATAATTCCGTTTCGTCCCGGTTTCGGATTTTTTGCAAACACAATACCTTTCCTATATACATACGGTACAAAGGAGGAAAATATAACAATATGGTACGCTCATATTAAACACTTTAAAATTACCATATTTGGGTAATAGATACCAAAATAATAATGGTAAATTCGAGTTGATTTACTAGGAGTAGAGACCATACTCAAATGTTAAGGACCATGTTTTACCCTTATTTTTAATGGACTGTAACTAGACTGATCTTTGTTTTATTTTCATTAACTAAAAGTGTTTATTATTGTTTAAGCTGTTCTTTCTTTTGTTCATGTTTTTTATATTGCTTTTTATTTTTTTTATCATTTTATTTCGATGGTAAAGTATATTTAGAATTTACTTTAAATTTTGTTCTTTCATTTGTACTTGGTTTTAAATTTTTTATTTTAATGTTTCAATATTTTTATTCACATTTAAATTTTTTTTTAAACTTTAATTATATGAGAACACAATTATTCTGCAACTTTGTAAAAGGACATTAGTCCGTAAATTTTATAAATAAATAAATAAATAAATGGTTTGATGTTTTGCTGCATCTGAAATGTTACACCTGAGTATAATTATATTTCCTGATATTTATATTTACACTACGTTTGTTTGTATATGTGCAGGTGTAGAGTGTTTGGGCGGGAAGAGTCCCGATGGTGACGTCACAAGTAATACGCATGCGTAGTCCACCGCCAGTAGTATCATCTACTATGCTCTGCTGTGGTAGAAAGAAGGTAACCTTATTAATCTTATTTTTTTTGACATTTTATAATTTACACAAATACACACAAACACACATATATATATATATATATATATATATATATATATATATATATATATATATATATATATATATATATATACTTTTTTTTCACCATCTGTAAGTTATCATTATTATTTCTCAGGATTATTTTGATACTTAAGTATCTTTCAATATTTCATTTACTCGTATATATATATATATATATATATATATATATATATATATATATATAACACCCACAAAAGATAATAATGAAATAAGTAAGATTATTTCATCCCTCAGACAGAGTGGGACTGAATTGATGGAAAGGAGTGTGCAAGGTGGGACAGGTAGTGAGGACAGGTAGTACGAGGAGGGGTGGGGATGGTAGATACTGCTATATGCCCATGAATATTGTATCGTATGTTATTAGGTTTAATAATCAGTCAAAATTAAGGCTAAGCACCCAAATACAGACAATTTTTATGTTATTATAAATAAATAAATTTATTTATTTATTTATAATAAATATTTTATATTTTAATATTTTATTCTTGTTTCCTTTCATTACTAGTCAAAATGTAAATTTTCTATAGTTATTTTCTATAGATACAACCTTAATGTTAAGCCCCGGGGCTAGATCTTTGTTTAGTTTGTAGTTCATTCTTCGATAGTATACACAGCTAGCTATGTTTAAATACCTTATCTGTTTCTTTCTGCTAACGGCTTTAGTTTGTTATTAAACACTTTCTGATGAAGACCTAATAAAGCTTAAATGTTGTTTTATTTATCATGACCAAAACCATAACTTTTTACTATTTTTTTAAATAGTAATAGTACTATGTTTTTAAATTTAACCTAAGCTATTGAAAATTTTAAAATTATGTAAAAATATTAAAATAAATATATAAATTAAAAAATCGGAACTTTTTCTCATCACATCGGATTTGCTTAGCTCATCCTCCCTGCTTCGGACTCGCTTCCCTCGTTCTCAGATAGTAATTACAGTAGTTGTATTCCCAGCGATCACCCATCCAGTCACTGACCTTGTTCGATGCTGCATAACTTTTATGATGCAACAAAAACCATAGATATACTTGTTATTTTAAAACGAAACTTGGTGAACTTGTTTATTACGTAAAGATATATAATTGGACCGAATTTCAACTCAATTGGATTATTTTCCGATTTTTTTACTATTTTTTTTTAAAAAAACGTACACAAGTCATTTAATAAAAATTGAACTAATGCTGATAATAAGATGAAACTTGGCACATATATTAGTCTTATACATAGCTACATGCGTGCCAAATCTCAATTCAATCACATAATTTTTACGTGTTTTATGATTTTGTATCATTAAATTGCTTGGAGCAACAGCTCTTATTGATAAGAGCTATTTGTATCCTCCCTCTAAGTATAAGTCTCTTTGTCTCTAGATGGACTCGTATGACGTCACAGAGCATGCGCTCTCAATAATCCTCCCAGTTTCGTGGAGTTAATAAAAAAAACTCGTTCAAAGCGCTCGAAGTTGCTGGAAGCGGTTTGAAGTAGCGGAAATGCCGCCTGGGTCAAGTACTCTTCAATCTATATCTCTCTAAACTTTAACCCTAATCTATATCAATGCAGGCTCCAGAGAGATATTATTACAAGAGAGCCCAAACCGTTTAGTTTTGCAACATCAAAAAAATAACCTGAACACTTTTCATTATCAATACTATGAACTGAAGAGTACAAAGTTACAGTGACTTGTGTTTCACAGGGCAGTTCATTTCAAATAGATCACCCTCATCTTCAAAGTGATAAACGAGTTGATTTGTCAGAGTGTAGAAATTAGGTTTTCACAACGAGTAGATTTGTCGGATTTTAGATATAAGGTTTTCACAACGAGTAGATTAGTCGGATTTTAAATATAAGGTTTTTACAACGAGTAGATTAGTCGGATTTTAGAGATAAGGTTTTCACAACGAGTAGATTTGTCAGGTTTTAGATAAAAGGTTTTCACATGAGTAGATTAGTCGGATTTTAGAGATAAGGTTTTCACAACGAGTAGATTTGTCGGGTTTTAGATAAAAGGTTTTCACATGAGTAGATTTGTCGGGTTTAGATATAAGGTTTCACAACGAGTAGATTTGTCGGGTTTTAGATATAAGGTTTTCACAACGAGTAGATTTGTCGGGTTTTAGATAAAAGGTTTTCACAACGAGTAGATTTGTCGGTTTTAGATAAAAGTTTCACAACGAGTAGATTTGTCGGATTTTAGATATAAGGTTTTCACAACGAGTAGATTTGTCGGGTTTTAGATAAAAGGTTTTCACAACGTCGGGTTTTAGATATAACGTTTCACAACGAGTAGATTGTCGGATTTTAGAGATAAGGTTTTCACAACGAGTAGATTTGTCGGATTTAGAGATAAGGTTTTCACAACGAGTAGATTTGTCGGGTTTTAGAGATAAGGTTTTCACATGAGTAGATTTGTCGGGTTTTAGATATAAGGTTTTCACAACGAGTAGATTTGTCGGATTTTAGATATAAGGTTTTCACAACGAGTAGATTTGTCGGGTTTTAGAGATAAGGTTTTCACAACGAGTAGATTTGTCGGGTTTTAGAGATAAGGTTTTAACAACGAGTAGATTTGTCGGGTTTTAGATATAACGTTTTCACAACGAGTAGATTTGTCGGATTTTAGAGATAAGGTTTTCACAACGAGTAGATTTGTCGGATTTTAGAGATAAGGTTTTCACAACGAGTAGATTTGTCGGGTTTTAGAGATAAGGTTTTCACATGAGTAGATTTGTCGGGTTTTAGATATAACGTTTTCACAACGAGTAGATTTGTCGGATTTTAGAGATAAGGTTTTCACATGAGTAGATTTGTCGGGTTTTAGATATAAGGTTTTCACAACGAGTAGATTTGTCGGGTTTTAGATATAACGTTTTCACAACGAGTAGATTTGTCGGATTTTAGAGATGAGGTTTCACAACGAGTAGATTTGTCGGGTTTTAGAGATAAGGTTTTCACAACGAGTAGATTTGTCGGGTTTTAGAGATAAGGTTTTCACAACGAGTAGATTTGTCGGATTTTAGAGATAAGGTTTTCACAACGAGTAGATTTGTCGGATTTTAGATATAAGGTTTTCACAACGAGTAGATTTGTCGGGTTTTAGAGATAAGGTTTTCACAACGAGTAGATTTGTCGGGTTTTAGAGATAAGGTTTTAACAACGAGTAGATTTGTCGGATTTTATTAGAGATAAGGTTTTCACAACGAGTAGATTTGTCGGATTTCAGAGATAAGGTTTTCACAACGAGTAGATTTGTCGGATTTTAGAGATAAGGTTTTCACAACGAGTAAATTTGTTTGTTCGATTCGTTGGATTTCAGAGATACATTTTTACGAGTTGATCTGTCGGATCGATGTTTCCAAACTGATCTAATGCAGTTTTATTATCAGTTTTACATATTTAGAGATTGTTGTTATTGCTAGTTACTATGCATGCGTTGTCATAGAATACTTGCTATATATTGCGTAGAGATTAGGATTACAGCACGAGTGTGGTAATCTTCTCTAATACCACTCGAGACCCTACTCTCCACACGCTTCAAGTCTACTCTCATTATTTCCTATTTCCTTGAGAATGTTCCACCTCGAGTCTTCATCCCGAACATTGTCACTGGATTTATGTATATTTACACTCTCTGATATTAAGGCGCTGTATATAATACTGTCAGGTAGGGACAGCTTCAGGTAGTAGGTTACGCTCATAGACTTATACCGACCTGAGAAATTCACCAGACTCGCACTATATAGGATTTTTATTATTCTATATCCCTTGTAGGGGATTATTTTAATATCTAGCTGATTATCCAACTCTTCAAGACCCTCTTTTCCGTCTTCCTCAAACTTATTTCATAATAAAATATTTTACAATTTCTTGTTTTTTTACTATACCTTTTGCCAAAATGAAAAAACAAAGCAATAAAGCCAGCGTTTTAAATGAAACAAGGACTGAAACCTGGACATATCAATGACCACGGACATATACAGTGACCCTGGACATATACAGTGACCCTGGACATATACAGTGACCCTGGACATATACAGTGACCCTGGACATATACAGTGACCCTGGACATACACAATGACCGTGGTTTATATAAGTGACATACTGCTACGATATAAGCGAATTTTCAAATGTATTAGTGAAAAACTTGATTTGTTTACATTATGTGAATTAATGACGGTGATTTGTTTGACATATATATGTCAATCAATAAAACTAGAACAAATACTATACAATGACCACGGACATATACAATGACCAAGTTTTAATGAACACTAGATTTACAAATTATTTTATTTTTCCGGATTTTTCCAAAAACTGCACAAAAAATTAAAATATAGTGAGCTTTAAATGAGAGCGAATACTGCTGTACAGTGGGGATTTTTGAATTAAGACTATACGTATAGTCCAAGAGCCAGACCTGAAAAAATGTGACTCATTTTGTACTACTTTAAACCTAAATTTTCTGAAATTATACCTTAAATTATGAAGAAAAAGCATAGTCTGCCTATCTAGAGTGGAGCCCTTTATATGATTGCGCATGCTTAAAATTTTATAAAATCCCACAATGATCAGTTTTCTATAAATAAGTGGTTCCCTGTAGGTCGTGTGCAAAACATGAAGAGAACATTTTTTAAAGCTGATAAAATGTTCTATAAAACGAGTGTTTCATCATCAAAATCAGATGACTGCAACCAAAGTTATGACTCTTACAAAAACACTAAAAAATGGTTAATATATGCAGTTATTTATCCGATTTGGACAAAAAAAAAACACTTGTTTTATAGGACATTTTATGAGCTTTAAAAAAATTTCTCTTCATACTGTGCACACGACCTATAGGAGACTACTTATTACAAGAAAACTTAAATTTGTGAGATTTTTTCTAATATTTTTAGCGAGTGCATTCATATAAAGGGCTCCACTCTGGATAGGCAGACTATGCTTTTCCTTCATAATAAAGGTATATCTTCAGAAAAAATTATGACATTTTTAAGGCCTGGCTCTTGGACTAATTGATTTGTATAATCTATGGGATATAAATAAGTGCATTTTTTTGTTGTTGGCAAATTAAATAACAAGCTGTGACTCTACTTTTCTATAGGCGATCCTACGTAAATATTTTAGGGGGGGGGGGGCCAACAGTCCCCTTTCTATACACACACACAAATATATATATTTTGCTCGGGACATTTACAAAATTTGTTGTCTGAGCTGTAATAACCCAATCCACTCTGTCACTGAGTCGCAGAGACTTGAAGTTAGTGCGCATGCTCAGCAGCACATTATGTGATGAGTCCAGCGTCTTGCAATGACACTAAGAAACTCAGGTACTTCTCTCTTTTTGAAAATTCAGTCCTGGAGAGTCCGCAAACTTTGTATTGGGACTGCGCGCATTATTCCTCATCAATCTAATTTTTGCTTAATTTTTTATGCATATACTCCGTGCTATACTTAGCGTCACAACTTAAGTATTTTTTTCAAATTTTCAAAGAAAACCTGAATATTTTTATTTCAGGCAGCTTGTTTTTATTTCAAACTTTAACCAACGTGATAAGTTTAAAATTCTTTTTTTTAATAATTTACTACCAACATAAGAACGTGAAATTTCTTTAATATTTTTTTTAAAGGGAACTTAAACCTTTCTGTTTAATTTTTCATGTGATAGGGCAACACTGCGAAATAAAATGGTTTTGCGAAAATTTGTTATATTGGCAAAACTGTAAAGGGAGGTAAAATCCCTCTTAGGTTGTGCTAGACAAAATGGCGCCTGTATCAAATACAGTGGGTGAGGGGGGAGGGGGGAGGAAAACCCCTTGGAAATTTCCCCTGCTTTCCGAACGGGCATTCCCTCCATTTTAAGTTTCAGAGAGGGTGGGGCCGCCGTTTCGCTCGCTTCGGGGTCTCAGCAACAATTTTATTTTCATAAAAAATCGTTCTTTTCAATTAATATTTTTAAAATTATTATTTTTATTAAAAAAAATACATTTTCGTATTTTAAATTAAAACTTTTTACGAAGAGAAAAACCATATTTTCTTAATAGCTTTTAATCAAAAATAATCCATTCTAATTAATATAAACTAAATAATTAAACTATTAAAATAAAAACCCCCATTTTTTCATAAGAAAACTACATTTATAATAAGAAATAAATTCTAAAGTTTAAATGAAAGTATTTATTTATATATTTTAATGAGATGAAGTATTAAATTTATATTTATTAAAATAAATAATTAAACATGGCAATAATTTAGTAATGGTTAATTTCAAAATGTTAAAGTATAAACAGAAAACGGTTATAAATGGCGGAGAAAAGATGTTTTAAATTGTTTTTTACAACAATAATGGTGAATTTAAGTATAGTTTATAACTAATGAATTTAGTTATAATACATAAATGGTGAATTAAATTAGTATAAAGTGGTATAGTTAGTTAATTGTATTATATGTATTGATTTTGTGTAATATGACATTATGTGTAATTAAACTTAATAAATGGTGAAGAAATTAACATAGGTTGTACTTAATATTAGTAAATGGTGAATAAAACAACATAGGTTGTATTTAATATTAGTGAATGGTGAATAAAAGAACATGGATTTAATTGAATGCTGAATAAAAGAACATGGATTTTATTGAATGGTGAATAAAAGAACATAGATTTTATTGAATGGTGAATTTCGTGAAACGTATAATACCTAGTAAATGGTGAATAAAAGGATGTTGATAACTTGATGGAAGTAATTAGTTATATTGATAAGAACATATCTGTGTAATGATAAGATGGCAAACAATAACACAGGTAGTAACCAGGTGTAACCTTTATTTTTATTTATACACATAATTCAGGCCTACTAATGTATAAATAACCATTATGATAAATAAATAAGACCTATAATATTGTATTTTACTTAAAATAGACTATAATTTATAATCTTGCTACTAAAAAAAATAACATATACGAAAAAATAGTATTTATTATTACTAATAAGGGCCTAATGCAAATAAGGGCCTATGTTCATTTCTCCGACTACGTTTTTGAACGATAAGGTTTTCTTAGCTTAAAGTTGTTTTTAAATTTTCGTTGGTACACATTTCTATGCAATTTAATTAATTAATTCTTGTTTTTTTTTCTTAAAAAAATTTTATTATTAAGTTTTAACTTAAGTTTTAATTTTATTATAGATTTAAGTTTAACTAGTTTGTTTTGGTTTAAATATTTTATATAAAAATTGTGTAAAAAGTAATTTTTTATTTTATTAAAAATTAAATTTACTATTAATTCTTAATTATTAAATTAATTAAATTTTTTTTAATTAAATTATTAAATAAGCTCATTTTTTCTTTGAAAATTTGCCGGAAAGTTGAACTGTTTGTTAAATAAAAGTTCACTCGTAAAAAAGTGATTTTATTGAGTTTAAAAAAAATATTTGTTATATTTCTCTCCAAAGTTTTCTATTATAAAAAATCTGAGTCGTTTATAAAAGATTAATTTTTTACAAATATTTTAAAATTTCATATTTTTTATTAAATCAAATTGTGAGTGAAATTAATTTAAACTTTCCATTACAATTACAAAACTTAAATAATAATTAAAATTAATATTACAAAACAATTGTTTATTCAAATTTCATTGAAATTCAATAGAAAGCAATAAATTATTCTTTTAATTATTTATTAATTAAGATTGAAGGTAATCTAAAAAAAGAATTTAAACACTTATAAATATATAGCAATAAAGTATTTTAATTAATTTTGAATTGTAATTAATGCGTCAATATTTGCAAACATATCTCCTACAATAAATTTTTTAATAATTTTTATTATAGTTATTACTATTTAACTTTATAGTTGTATGTTACATTATGTTAAAAATTATAATTAATATTTAGTTTTACATTGACTTTTGTTAAAAGTTATTCTTTTTTATCATAGGGCCCAAACAAATTGTATATTTGTGCCAAATTTAAACAGTTTAAAAATTAAAGACATTCTGAATTTTGACATACTTAAGTATTTAGATAGCAGGGGGATAAGAAAATTAAGTTGAAGAGGCAAGTTACAATAATAAGTAACAATAATTTTAAATATTCAAAATTTTCTTTACTCAAAAAGACAACTTTTACGAAATTAAATTTATTGATAAAATATCATAAAATACACACAAAATAATGTATATACATAAACTATGAATGAAAAAGAAAATAAAACAAAAATCACCTATCTTAATGTTCCTGAATTATAAGTATTATTAATTCATAAAAAAATTCAAATATATATGTAAAAGGACAAATATATAAAACTAAATTTACTGAAAAAATACGTAAAATGTGCAATAAAACCCATATAAAGTCCCTGGTTTAAATTGTAAATGATAATCATATATTTTTTATGAATGAAATACCTGAACAGTAGTTATGTTAGGACTTGAATATTGGAATAAATACTGAACAGTAGTTATGTTAGACTTGAATATTGGAATTGAACAGTAGTTATGTTAGGACTTGAATATTGGAATAAATACCTGAACAGTATTATGTTGACTTGATTGGAATAAATACCTGAACAGTAGTTATGTTAGGACTTGAATATTGGAATAAATACCTGAACAGTAGTTATGTTAGGACTTGAATGTTGGAATAAATACCTGAACAGTAGTTATGTTAGGACTTGAATATTGGAATAAATACCTGAACAGTAGTTATGTTAGGACTTGAAAATTGTTCTTATTGTAACTTTAATAATAACACTGTAATGCTTTTCAAATATTTATCACGTGTAAGAAAGGTAATGTTAATAGTATGAATAATTAATTATTGTAAACTATATTGCTTTTATTATTAACTAATGTGTTTAATTATTCATTAAACTAATACTTTGTTTAAAAAAAAACGATTAAAAAATTATTAAGAACTCTAATTATAAACATGAATTTGTTACTGCGAGATTAATGAATAACTTATAAGTTATTCATATTATAACAAGTAATAAGTTAATAAGTAAAAGCTATATTAAAAATAATTTTAAACAAAAGTTATCATGGACAATTTATAATTCAATTAATACTTAAAAAATATTAGTTATTATAATGAAGAAATGAATATATATATAACTTAATTACTAAGAAATAAAAGAAAAGAATAAATTACCTATTAGTAAGAAAAATGAATAATTTATATGTAACCTAAATATTAAAAAAAAATGATAAATTGTAATTTAATTACTAAACGTAATTTATAATTTAATTAATAAAGAAGTGAATAATTTATAACTTATATACTAAGTAAATGAAAGATAAGTATTAGTTAATGAGTTAAACGTGCTATTTGAAGTAATTAAGTGCTTTCACTCAGTAGTTTTAATTAGTTAGTTAATTAAGTTCAGTGTAATTAGTTAGTTAATTAAGTTCAGTGTAATTAGTTAGTTAATTAGTTCGGGGTAAATATGTGTGACAGTGAATCTTCCACCGGCTGCTTCTTCAGCAGTAGGAAGGTAATTAATTATTTTATTATTTTACATGCAATTTTCTTAAAGGTGTGCTGACTCCTTGGAATAATATCGATATAGAAGGAGCATAGGACTGTAAACTATAGGGAATTCTACTGATAACATAAAAGCAGGTTTATTAGTGGTCTTAAGTAGAAGTACCATCTTGTATTCGCGATTCAAAGAGATAGTTGTAAGGTTGGCAATACCATTGGCGGGAAAACGAAAGGGTGATAAATTGTTTTTTTTATCATAGGATTTGCATGGGAGCCGTTGAAAATTCTTCTTTTATTCCTTTATTGTTCGTTAATGTGTGATAAATGAGGTAAAAATTAATAGAACGACCATCGGTGCTAAAAAAAATGGCCAATATTTCACAGATAAATACTTCGATTATTCCAGGATTTTAAATATAGAATCAGGTTTTATCACACCCAGAATAATAAAACCTAAACGGATGATTTTACAAAAAACGTGAATTTATTAAGTTATTTATTATTTTAGAGTGTAAATAAAATTGATTGATAAATTAAAACACCATTACGGTGAAAATCGGCTTGTTATCAGTTAATTTAAATACCTGTAACAACTAATTTAAACAATTTGTATGTTTGTGTAAACTAAAATTATTTAAAAGTAGCATTAATTAACAATAACTAAAATAAAACACTATATTGTGATTTTCACGATCTTATCACTCAATTTAAATACTCGTGACAACCCATTAAAACCTTATTTTTCAATGAAATAGTGATTCTACTGAGTTCATACGCACTAAAATTAATTAAATTAAACCACTTTGATAAAAAAAATTTAAAGAAATAATCGTCACAAATAAGAAAAACCAAAAAACTCCCATAAGGACTTTAACAACGATCACCCTTCCGTTATCAATTTCTTATCAGCGACGGTGGCGCTGCTACGGACTTTGAATCACGAATGGTAAATTGTATGGTACATTGAAATGTAGGGAAGGGCTTTTCAATGTATTGAGATAGGCTATGCCCTTCTAGTGTATATCTCTATTCGCGATTCAAAGTCCGTAGCAAAAATAGTTTTAATGGGTTGTCACGAGTATTTAAATTTAGATGAGTGACAACCCAGTGATAAGATGGTGCAAATGAAAATATAGTGTTTTATTTAAGTTAATGTTAATTAATGTTACTTTTAAATAATTTTAGTTTACACAAACACACAAAATTACCTTTTAATTGCATTAAATTGTTTAAATTAGTTGTAACAGGTATTTAAATTAACTGATAACAAGCCGATTTTCACCGTAATGGTGTTTTAATTTATCAATCAATTTTATTTACACACTAAAATAACAAATAACTCAATAAATTCATGTTTTTGTAAAATGTTTCTTTAAATCGTCTGTTTAGGTTTTATTATTTCTGGGTTAAATCGGACAAATCCAAGTCTGTAGTGATAAGAGCCTGATTCTATATTTGAAATCCTGGAATAATCGAAGTATTTATCTATGAAATATTGGCCATTTTTTAGCACCGATGGTCGTTCTATTAGTTTTTACCTCATTTATCACAAATTAACGAACAATAAAGGAATAAAAGAAGAATTTTCAACGGCTCCCATGCAAATCCTATGATAAAAAAAAACAATTTATCACCCTTTCGTTTTCCCGCCATTGGTATTGCCAACCTTACAACTATCTCTTTGAATCGCGAATGATAAATATCCAGAACCGGGGGTATTGCCAACTTTGTTATAAGAAAAATATATATTGTTAGGGTGGTAGCATTACTCCAGACCACAGTTATATGCTCCTATACATAGTATTATTCTAAGACTGACTCTAAGAGAAATATTCTAGAGCGGTGGTACTCAAACCTGGTGGATTCTCTTTCAAATCCTTGCTCTGTTGCTCAACAATGCATTTCTTACTTAAGTTTCTGACAAATGCATTATACAGAGGCAGCACAGCTTAAAATTTCATTTTTCTCGATTTATCAAAGAAAATGCGATTAAAATTAGCGTAAAAACAGTTACAAATAAGAGCCAAAGAAATGAATTGTTAAACAAAAAAGCACGTACTTCGCTTGCTAGCGGACCTTCACGCTTGAATATCAGCGAATATACTTTGAGAAAATTCGCTAATGTCCGTTTCAAATATATATACACAAATATATATATATTATATATATATATATATATATATATATATATATATATATATATATATATATAATATAATATATATATATATATATTGTGTGTGTATTACATTTTAGTGATTAATTTCTTTATTTTTGTAAACACGCTATCTCTGGAACGAAATAATATTATTAATTCAAACTTGGTACCAAAATCAACCTTGTAGGAAAGACACGAACCCTATTAAAAATCTGGTATTTATGACGTCATTAACCTGGTTTGCTGAGTCATCAAAATGATCAAAAACTCCTAATTTATTTTATTTTTTGGACGCCGAATCGAATGAAGCCGGGTCGAAGTCGATACGATCACTCCATGTGACCAAAAAGTCGAAAATAATAACCCTTGATAATAACCGGAAACCAAAATTACGGCTAGTAAACTACAAATTACGATGGGGGGTGTCGTTTTCTACGTTTTTTGAGGCGCTGAATGGAGGGAAACCGGTTCTAAGTCGACACGACCACTTAGCGAGACCCAAAAGTGGAAAAGCGGTGATAACTCACTGGATAACCTAAAATATGGTCGATAAACGACGTATGTCGAGTGGGGTGTCGTTTTTGATATTTTTGGAATGCTGAATCCAATAAAACAGGTGCGGAATCGATAAGACTACTCAAAGCTTGGGTTCTCTGGTTGGAATTTTGATACAGGTGCTAAATTTTCATCGTATTATTTACAGAATTTACGTTTATAACTTCAAAATATTTCCGGCTCGGAGGTCCGCAAGCCAAGCGGATTTTAATAATCTGAGCAGTAGCGTCACTTCTCATTTATTTTGACTAATAAAATGCGCTGAAAATTAGCATAAACTGATTAGTGTAATCAATGGGATGCATATGCGCATTTTCTTTGACAAATTCGAAACAATTAAGTAAAGCTCAAGTTAACTGCTCAAGTTATTAAATATATACCGAAAAATTAAAAATAAATTGCATTGATAAGCGAGAAAGCGCGCCATTCAAAAAAAAAAAAATCGCCCGGGTTGCGGACCTTCGCGCCAGAATATTTTATCAAGTTGATTATTTTACCTTGTAGGGCATCCAAATATTTAGCTTTTGACTCTGCAATGTTTCCTGTACTATTTTTATCAATCAAAAATATTATCTTATGAATTAAATTTCCCCAAAATTGTTAAATTTTAGCGAATTTCCTTTGGGAAAAAATTGCTAATGAAGTTGGTGGTGTGGTGGGAATCGGACTTGGTAGTTTGTAGATGTCAGTACTTCATGTTCACGTACATATAGTTTCGCGTATCGTTTTTTTTTTATTAGGGGCCTCTGAAACGGCTAATTTATGGACGCACGTTACCGCTTTTACGGATAAACATTTTTTTTCTTAAATTTGGTGAATGAGAATATCAAAGTTAAGTAACTCTGAAGAGGAAATTTATTTATTTATTTATTTATTTATTTATTTATTTTTAATGAGCCCCTAAACGGCAAAACCACTAGTAGGGCGCTCAAGACAAATTACAATAATATATACAAAGAAAGTAATACATAAATAAACAATAGCGAATTAGTTATCAGCTTAAGATAAGAATATAAAATTATCTAATAAAAACAACAATAATAAATAATGACTGAATGAAATTTAGGAAATTAAAACTGAATAGTAAAAACAAAAACAATAACAATAGAAACAGTTAGGAATGCAGATAAGTTAATCAGATATTGAACCGAACAATATACTACTAAAAAAGTAAATTCAAATATATATGTGCATTAATAAATAAGTTAAAACACAGTTTAAGAAAAAAATAAAGAATTTGATAAGAACTTAGCGGATTTAAGAGAGATTTTAGCCTAAATTTAGTTGACTAGATACATAGTTAATAAACTAATTAAAACTAAATATAAAAAAAAATTAAAAACTCAGATTAACAAATAAAAAAGTAATAAATTATTAATAAAACTTTGAAATAAAATAAGCTAAAGTTAACTATTAGATTAACGCCAATTTATCGAGGACAGAACGGAGACTACTACAGGATGTTATATAGGAAGGAGTATGTGGAAAGGAGTTTACAAGAGAGACAAAGCGGACGAGGGGAGACAAGGAGGAGAGTTGTCTGATGTAGAGCCAGCGACCAGCTCTCCGACCTGGAGGCAGCACCACCACCTCCCTCTGCACCTCGTCACAGCTCACCTCTCTCGAGAGAGCCTTGATCAGGAACAGAGCGTCATAAGCTGTTCGCCGCCTACTCAGCAACTCGAGGTTAAGGCGCTTACACATAGACTCATAGGAATAATAGACACGACGATACATATAACGGAGGTACACAGCTCGGATAAAACGACGTTGGATGGATTCGACTTGGTTAGACAGGGTAATACCAAAACAGTTCCACACAGGGGTTGCGTATTCGAGTATTGGACGGACTATGGACTTGTATAGGGTTACAAGGCATTCTAAGGACAAACCTCGACAAATATTGAGGATTAAACCTAAGGATCTAGAAGCTGAGGATATTTTAGAGGAAATGTGGGGAACAAAGGATAATCTGGAATCAAGGATAACTCCTAGGTCACGAATATTGTCAGAATGTGGTATAGGTGAATTATTAAGACTGTAAGGAAAGGAGATATTGTTAGTGGAGCGAGAAAAGGAAATAACATTTGATTTGTTTACATTAAAAACCATCTTATTAGCACAAGCCCAACTTTCAAGAGTAAACAAATCATTTTGAAGGAGGAGACAAGAGGAAGAATCAACGATAACTCTGGAAATTCGGAAATCATCGGCAAAAAAGGAATAATCGCTGGTAAGGTTGTGACTGATATCGTTTACAAACAAAAGGAATAGTAAGGGACCAAGAATAGAGCCTTGAGGGACACCAGATGAAGCTATATAAGGATCAGAAAGGGATGAGGAAACTCGCACACGACAAGGACGATTGGTAAGGAAACTATAAATCCACATAATAAGAGGAACAGAGAAGTTAAATTGGGTCAGGAGTTTCATAATAAGTAGAATGTGGTCGACTTTGTCAAACGCTTTGCTCATGTCAAGATTAATAGAATCAACCTGTTTTCGAGCACTAACATGAGGACCAATATTTGACATGGAGATTTGACATGCAATATTTGAAATGGAGTCTCTAAGATGGCAGGACATTGTTACTTTCATCCATGGTAGCAGGAGGTTTGACGAGGAGAAAGTAGTGGAGGTACAGTGATAGGTGGTTGACTTCGGGGTTGGTGAAAAGGACCCAATGGTGTGGTCTACTCACCAGCCTTGACTACTGTCCACTCTTACTACTGCTAATAAGTAACTCTGAGTATTTTTAAGTAGACAATGACACGTTGTTGTAAATAGGTTATACTGGAAACCGCAAGGTTACCTATCACTCATCTCAAAAAAAGTTCGCCAACTTAAGTCTAGTCTCTTCAATGGTGGGGGTAAAATAGCCGCCGTCACACTGACCAATACTAATTTAAGCGGTCACACTCACCAACTCACCCTAAGGTGCTAACCGTTGAACCAGAATGAGACTGTGTTTGCTTTAAGCACGGTCTATACTAAATAGAGCACCCTGTGGTGTTGAATGAACTACAATAGACCTTGGAGTGCGTGGACTAAGGCTCAAAATTAGACACTCTCCAGCTTACTACAATCCCCCTCCCTCTGCCGTCCTAGAGTCTCGAGAGAGAACAAGGTCTCTAAAAACAAACCTTGTTCCATTAGTCACGTGACAATTGGACTGTAAATAGACCCTTTAAGGTTTACTTTAGTATCCATATATTGGTATGGTGTCTGCAGAACCGGATCCTCAATTGGTTCCAATTGGTACAATTTGCAACTACGTTTCAATTAGATACTGTTAGATTATTAATACTAAATTGGTATAATGCATATTTTCTCAAAGCAAAGTAATCGATCGCTAATAACCTTAGAATAATACTATAGAAGGAGCACAGGACCGTAAACACAATATAATTTCACTGATAACACGAAAGCCTGTTGACTGGTGCAACTAAGTAATGCTGCCAACCTGACAACAAAACTTTATTTTAAATATGTGTCATAAATATATATTAATGAAGAAAGATCGTAAAGAACAAATGTAATAACTTAAAACACCTGCTGAGTATTTAATAAAACCTGTCTTAGATGGCAAAAGGGTGGCGGAATACAAGAATCTACATTTAGTTGACGAGGACTACTTTTTATATATAATTTTAATAAATACGTTAAACTACAATTTAAAATGCTTAAAATATTGTAATGCACCGACATTTATATTAGTATTTTATGAATAATCAATCATTAATTAATAATAGAACATAATAATTCAGCAACCGTAAGTATTGCCAACTTTTTATTAGAAAATTGTATATTGTTAGGGTGGCAGCATTACTTAGTTGCACCAGTGAACCGGCTTTCGTGTTATCAGTAGTGCTCCTTCTATATATAGTATTATTCTAAGTTAAGAATCTTAATAAATATGACATAACAATAAAAATAGCAATTACCGAATTTCCCTTGGAATAAATTCGCTAATGAGACGTTATAAGGCATAAACCGAAAACGAAAGCAAGAAATGGATTGTTAAGCATGGAAACACGCATTGCAAAAGAAATTCGCTCGACATGCGGCACACCGCGCCAGAATTTAGAGATTATTACTATTCCTCCTTTATACCGTAGTTATAAAAACTCTCGTATAGGATTTTTCCTACTCGTATAGGAAAAATATTGTGTTTGCGAAAAATCCGAAACCGGGACGTCACCGGAATTATCCGTTTCAGGTGTTTTAAAGGCCTCTTGAGTAGTTTTTGCCAAGTTGTCTGTCTGTATGTGTGTGTCTGTTATCACCGTAGCATAAAGTGTATTTATGCTAGAGAGTTGAAACTTCGTACAAAAACCGATCTATAAATGCAGTTGTGCTGTAGAAAAATAATGTTTCAACACGTCATTAACCCGCAATAATGACTCAGCGAAAATTGCGACAAATTATAAACGCGGTAAAAAATTATGGGATCGGATTGAGATTTAGCACGCATGAAGCTATTAATATGACTAACATATGTGCTAAGTTTCATCTCATTATCAGCATTAGTTCATTTATTATTAAATGACTTGTGTACGTTTTTTAAAAAATCGTAAAACATCAGAAAATAATTCAATTGATTTGAAATTTTGTACAAATGTATTTCTTCATATGATACATAGGTACACTACAGTCTATCGTTTAGTTTAAAAATCCCCAAGGTCATAAGTATTTTGGGGCTTGACCAATCAGAGAAGTCGCTGCCAACCTCTCACTTAAAAAGAGAAAAATAATCCCTATCACAATAACCCCTGTAGGGAAAAAACCTTCTTCCTGGCAATCGTTCACTTTGTTTGTGGTTCTTCTTTTAATTACATAGTTTTGATAACTAATTTCAAATTAATCTTAACAATGATATTTTAAAATAAAACTACACAAAAGAAAGTTAAAAAAACATCGCCAAGAAAATACGGGTAAAATAACCTGATTTGTTTACATAGTTTTTTACCGCTCCCTTCTTGCAGGGATTTTTTTCTTAAGAATCAGTGGTGTCTAAACTGACCTGTCAAGATTTTTAAACTAAACGATAGACTGTAAGTTTCTTTTTAATGTGACAAATATATCTATGAATCTTGTTAGATCATAAAAGTTAAGCAGCATCGAGCGTGGTCAGTGCCTGGATGGGTGGCCAGTGAGTATAAAACGGATATGTTAACTATCTGAAGAGGAGTTTGAAGACGTGTTGCGGTATAAATTTGACGACTTGTACATTCTGAGGACGAGCGAAGCGAGTCCGGTGTCATGAGGAAATGTTCCGCGCTATCCCATACCAGATTTTTGTCTAGAATCCTATATATTTTTCCTTTGTTCCTTTAAATTAAGATACTCATTGATGATTGGTCTTATCATATGTATTAATAATTATTATGAATAATTAATAACAAAATGATTTATCATTTGATACTACGAGTTTTGCAAAACATGAATAGTTGACACAATATAATTGTGCGAGAGACACCTAGGAAATGTAACAAGCAAAATGCAATGCTACATCTGGGAACTATTCCATCATTCGACATTCGTTATCATTGATGGCTCGACATAATGTCATGTCCCACTCTGTTTCGTTACGTCTAACTCATCAGGGCACCGACATAGCCTGAACTCATTCTGACCTACAATTTATTCCGAAGAATATAATATGAAGTACTTACCAGAGACGAGCGGTGCTCTCTTACCGCCAACATGCATGGCAAGCAAAACATATATGACGAATGTCGAATGATGGAACAGTTCCCAGATGTAGCATTGCATTTTGCTTGTTACATTTCCTAGGTGTCTCTCGCACAATTATAATGTGTCAACAAAATGATTGCTGCTATAATATGTAATTGACTAAGCGTATTTATAATAAATGTACATCGATATTAAATTATAACGAGAAAAATGTTTGTAAAAAGAACAGAGCAGTGGAAACTAGTTAGAGAAAAGCTCTGTAGTTGTTTTCCTCCTAGTTTTCCCACTCCTCTTTACTGTTTAGAAACCCTTTTCCCTCAAATATTTTACAGTCCATTGATATTTCTCTTTTTTAATAAGAGAAATATAAGAATTTTTTTCAATCACAACCTATAAGATGGTTAGCATAAAATGAATGGATCGAACTGTATTTGGTTCATAGGAGTTCACCTTGTATAAATAACTGGGTTATTATTAGATACCATAGACCTAGTTACATGCATATATTGTTGAATTTGAAAATGAATTTGCTAGGTAGGCATTGAAACGAATAATACCCGGGTTATACTTTTATTCGCGATTCAAAGTCCGTAGCAGCGCCACCGTTGCTGATAAGAAATTGATAACGAAAGGGTGATCGTTGTTAAAGTCCTTAACAACGACTAGATTTTAATTTAAATACAGGTATTTAAATTAACTGATAACAAGCCGATTTTCACCGTAATGGTGTTTTAATTTATCAATCAATTTTATTTACACACTAAAATAATAAATAACTCAATAAATTCATGTTTTTGTAAAATGTTTGTTTAAATTATCCGTTTAGGTTTTATTATTTCTGGGTTAAATCGGACAAATCCAAGTCTGTAGTGATAAGAGCCTGATTCTATATTTGAAATCCTGGAATAATCGAAGTATTTATCTATGAAATATTGGCCATTTTTTTAGTACCGATGGTCGTTCTATTAGTTTTTACCTCATTTATCACACATTAACGAACAATAAAGGAATAAAAGAAGAATTTTCAACGGCTCCCATGCTAATCCTATGATAAAAAAAATTTGATCACCCTTTCGTTTTCCCGCCATTGGTATTGCCAACCTTACAACTATCTCTTTGAATCGCGAATATTATATGGACAAATGCATTATACCTGAGATACTAGTTTTACCAATTTCACTTTGTTCCTCCAGTCTTACTGGGTACTCTTTACACTCAATACTCTACACAGTCAAGTATGTCGAGTAGCAACCTCGAAGTTAGCGCACTTAAACCCACTCCCATAGATCTGACGTGAAGGCTAAAGTTCCACCAATCGTGGCGGTGTCTTCCACAAAAATAAAGAAAAGAGACTTCATCCAGATCCAAACACAGTATTCATAGTCACCTACGCTAATCGTGGGAGCACAGACACCGCTAAATCCTGGGTCTCCTATTCCACAGTACCGGCCAACACAACTTTGTCTTAACTTAAGCTGAAGACAACAGAAACGTGAATCCAGACTTGTCTCCAAGGACCTTGAATAAAGGGGACGACGCACTAAGTCGATTTGCCATACAAACAAGTGACCCCATCGAAAACCAACTGCACATGCTTGGTACAAACTGCTCATGCTTACAATTCTTAAAACAGCGCAGATCCTAAAATTTAGAGGCAAACTTACGTCACAATGGTTTCCATTGTTTATTGCTTGAGAAGGTTATAACAAAACACGCTTAAATTATCACTCACTGAAGAGGCAAAGTATATTCCAAAATTTAAAATTATATAAGCACAAATGACTTAACAAGCACCACAAATGTAACAATGACGAGAAGCACAGAAGAAAGTTGAGAAGCAAACTCGACAACCTTGCTACATAACCTGCGTTTGGCGCTTTTTTCATTATAATCAAGGGGAAGGGGTAAGTTTGCTTCTAATTCTCTATCTCATACAACTTCCATGGGGTCAGAAAAGTTCCTTAATGCGTCATCCCCTTTATTCAAGATCCTTGCTTGTCTCAGACGAAATCCCACCCCACGTTTGCGTAACAGCTAAAGAAAACCGCAAAAACCTAGCCTGGGTTGGCCGAACTCGAATTTAAGACCTCCCGAAAAACAGTACTAGGCATAACCTCATCGATGGTACGGCGAGCGCTCTACCCTTAGAATAATACTTTATATAGAAGGAGCACTACTGATAACACGAAAGCCTGTTCACTGGTGCAACTAAGTAATACTGCCACCCTAACAATATACAATTTTCTAATAAAAAGTTGGCAATACTTCCGGTTGCTGAATTATTATGTTCTATTATTAATTAATGATTGATTATTCATAAAATACTAATATATATATATCGGTGCATTAGAATATTTTAAGCATTTTAAATTGTAGTTTAACGTATTTATTAAAATTATGTATAAAAAGTAGTCCTCCTCAACTAAATGTAGATTCTTGTATTCCGCCACCCTTTTGCCATCTAAGACCAGTTTTATTAAATACTCAGCAGGTGTTTTAAGTTATTATATTTGTTCTTTACGATATTTCTTCATTAATAGATATTTATAACACATATTTAAAATAATGTTTTGTTGTCAGGTTGGCAGCATTACGTAGTTGCACCAGTCAACCGGCTTTCGTGTTATCAGTGGAATTACATTGTGTTTACGGTCCTGTGCTCCTTCTATATATAGTATTATTCTAAGGCTCTACCACAAACGGTCTTTGGTCAAGATCTGTTTTTAACGTAACTCAATTATATCTTAGGACAGTATAGAAAAAAGTTCTTTATTGAAATGGTATTTTATAAAGGAAATGATGCAATTACTAATTGAAATAAGTTCAAAATAATTTTAGGAAATTAGACACTATGATTTATATTATTTATTTTTAATAATACAGTATTTAACTTTAAAATTATTTATACTTAATTATTAATAGATTGTTCTTCTTAAGTTATAATTGTGGTGGACAAGTACCTGTGTGCTTAGCCACGATGTTATTTTGTTGAGATTTTTTTATTGAAAATATATTCATTCATTCATTCATTCATTCATGATCATTATGTTAATGCATAGAACTACTCCCTTCAAGAGAACTAAAAAGCTCTGTGTTTTACAGTAGTGCATTTAGCTACATTATACCTCATATCTCCACTTGGTTGCATATCTCCACTCGTACAAAGTCTAGTGGCAATTTACAGAATACAGGCCTTATTTTAGTAGTAAAAATTCCCTAAGTAGTTAAGTGGTAACAACGTATTTATCAAGTTAACTTGCGGGGGGTTGGGGGGGGGGGAGTAAACTGTAAGCTTACGAAGGGAGATAGTCCCCCGGGGGGAGCTCCCCCTCTACATAGGGGGGGGGGGATCCCTCTTCCTACCAGACTTGCTCTTTAATGATCCAAAGGTTGAACTACAAGTTTGAACTTTAGTTCTTCTTTCTGCCGTTTTTACTACGACAGCGCCTCAGTATAGTTCCCCTTTCATTCTAAATAAAAAAATACAACTCCATTATCTGTGAAAAACAATAATATTGTAAAAAATAATGGATAATATAATCCATAAGAATATTTTATAGTAATATTAATAAGTAATAGTCCAGCAAACAAGCTAGGTACGGAAATGGTAGGCAGTATGTCGGAGATGACCTGGTAACCTACTTTCCGGTGCCGGACTATATTGATATATTCCGCTGAGAGCAAGTTCCGGATTTTTATCAAACCTTTTAAAATCTATTTCTCTCAACAGGCTGCCAAATTGAAAACGAAGCATTTTGATTCTTTTTCATTTAGAGATTTCAACAGCTCATAATAAAAGACCAATTTGCTGGGACGTCATTTGCTCGCTTTGTTCAGTTAACAAAAATTTTCAAAACGTTTGTAAAATTAAAAATTAATACTTTTTTATTTATGTGTAGTATTACAACTCGTTGCTCTAATATTTCAGAATTCAAAGAAAATCCCCTAAAAGTTTTCAGGTATATTTTTGCATTGACCCAGTTTAAATTTAGTGCAAATAATGAAGTGCATAGATTTGTACAACCATTGACATAAATACGAGCATTTACATTAAAAAATCAGGTTCGGGGTACCTCGACATTTTTTTCTCATCACATCGGATTCGCTACGCTCATCCTCCTTACTTTTGACTCGCTCATCCTCAGAATATATAATTTCCCTTTATACTGCAAGAGTTCTTCACACACGCTTCGCTCGTCCTCAGATATTGAATTCATCCGTTTTATTCTCAGCGGTCACCCATACAGCACTGGCCATAATTCTGCTTTATGATTCAACAAAAATCATGGATATACTTGTTTTAAAACGAAATTTAGTGTACTGGTTGATTACGTAAAGGTATACACTTGTTGACACAATATAATTGTGCGAGAGACACTAAGGAAATGTAACAAGCAAAATGCAATGCTACATCTGGCAACTGTTCCATCATTCGACATTCGTCATACTTGATGGCTCGACATAATGTCATGTCCCACTCTGTTTCGTTACGTCTAACTCATCAGGGCGCCGACAGAGCCTGAACTCACTCTGACCTTCAATTAATTCCGAAGAATATAATGTAAAGTACTTACCAGAGACGAGCGGTGCTCTCTTACCGCCATCATGCATGGCAAGCAAAATATATACTTCACTTTATATTTTTCGGAGTTGATTGAAGGTCAGAATGAGTTCAGGCTCTGCCGGCGCCCTGATGAGTTAGACGTAACGAAACAAAGTGGGACATGACATTATGTCGAGCCGTCAAGTATGACGAATGTCGAATGATGGAACAGTTCCCAGATGTAGCATTGCATTTTGCTTGTTACATTTCCTTGGTGTCTCACGCACAATTATATTGTGTCAACTATTCATGTTTTGCAAAACTCGGTAGTATCAAAATTATGTATACACTTGTACCGAATTTCAACATAATTGAATTATTTTCTGATTTTTTTCTTAATTTTTTAAAAAACGTACACAAGTCATTTAATAAAAAAAAAAACTTAAACTTATGCTGATAATGAGATGAAACTTAGCACACATGTTAATCTTATACATGGCTATATGCGAGCTAAATCTAGAAATTATCTTAATTTTTTTTTCACGTTATATGATTTTTTGAAATTCTTACTGAGTCATTATTGGGGGTAATGACGTCATAAAAGAATATTTTATAAATAGCACAACTACACCTATAGACTGATTTCTGTACTAAGTTTCAACTCTCAGCATAAATACACTGGGAGCAACAGGTGATAACAGACACACACACAAACAGACTGACAACTTTGTAAAAATCCCTCGAAAGGTCGATCCTAAAAAACACCTGAAGCTCCTAATTCCGGTTTCATCCCGGTTTCGGATTTTTTCGCAAACACAATACTTTTCTTATATAGCTACGGTATTTGTGAGGTATAGTAAAAATTAGTATGGAGCAGTAATGCTGCTGCAAGAGCTATCCAGCATAAACCAGAAACTAATCAAAAATATATTGTTACGCATGGGAGCACGCATTACGAATGAAATTTGAGTTATATGTGTAAATGTGTGTATATCTGTGTGCGTATCTGTGTGCGTATATCTGTATATATGAGTATATCTGTGTGCATATATATGAGTATATCTGTGTGCGTATATATGAGTAATCTGTGTGCGTATATAGAGTATATCTGTGTGCGTATATATGAGTATATCTGTGTGCGTATATATGAGTATATCTGTGTTCGTATGTATGAGTAGGTGTATATGAGAGTGTGCGTTTGTATGAATAGGTACGTATGAGTATGTGCGCATGTTTGAGTATATCTATGTTAGTGTGTAACTGCTACATATATGTTGCGTGCTTTGTCTATGTGTTAGTTATCTGCAGGGTATTATCTCAACACCCACAAACTTGAAGCTACTTTTTCTTATTCTTCGTTATCTTGTCGTGTTTACTACGTGTGACGAATTCTTCTTTAAACTATCTAATATCAAAAAACGCCTTCTTCTTCTTCTATCTGTATAGGAATGTCTTAAATGTAAAGAAGATAAGAAAAAAAGAGACGAGCTTATAACAAAGAGAGGGTTGAGTCTTTACATCAAATCCCCCTACATCTTTGTATTTTTAGTAATTTGTATATTATAGTTCCCTCAGCTGCACCTAGAGAAATGGTAGTATCACTAAAGCCCTGGGCTATGCCTCTAGAATTAAGAGCTATAGGTAGGAGATATCTGTACGAAAACATGAAATAACTTACTTGGCACGCTGAACCTATCCAAGCACTGACCATGCTTAACCTATCAAGCACAGACATGCTCACCTATCTGACTATGCCAACTATCCAAACACGACCATGCTATCAATGCTTAACCTATCCAAGCACTGACTATGCCCAACTTATCCAAACACTGACCATGCTTAACCTATCCAGAACTGACAATGCTCACCTATCCAAGCACTGACTATGCTTAACCTATCCAAGCACTGACCATGCTTAACCTATCCAAGAACTGACTATGCTTAACCTATCCAAGCACTGACCATGTTCAACCTTTCCAAGCACTGTTTATGCTCAACCTATCCAAGCACTGACTATGCTCAACCTATCCAAGACTAAGTTTGCTCAACTTATTCAAATACTGACCATGCACGAACTTCACAAGTATTGACAATGCTCAACTTCTTCAAGTACTGATAATGCTTAATCTATGTAAGTAGTAACTATGCTCAACCTATCCAAGAATTAATCATGCTAAGCCCATCCAAGCACTGACCATGCTCAAATATTCAAGCACTGATCATACTTTATCAAAGTAGTGACCTTCCTTAACCAAATACTGAACCTGTTTAACCTACTTAAGTATACTAACTATGCTCAACTTATTCAAATATTGACAATGCTCAAGCTATTCAAGTTCTGATCATGTCTAACTTATCCAAGTTTATTAACTATGCTCAACATATCCAGTAATGACCAGAAACTATGTTCAATAGTGTTGTTTGGTCCTATCTAATTGCTAATTTAGATCACTGCAATCCAGTTGTCTTGTAGTTGTTATAGACCTTTCTGATCTCTCTATGTTGTTATAGATCTAGTGTTGTTATGTCTATGTTGTTATAGACCTTTCTATATTGTTATAGATCTCTCTATGTTGTTATAGAGCTCTCTATGTTGTTATAGACCTTTCTATATTGTTATAGATCTCTCTATGTTGTTATAGACCTTTCTATATTGTTATAGATCTCTCTATGTTGTTTTAGATCTCTCTATGTTGTTATAGGTTATAGATCTCTCTATGTTGTTATAGAGCTCTCTATGTTGTATAGACCTTTCTATATTGTTATAGATCTCTCTTATGTTGTTATAGAGCTCTCTATTTCTATAGTATGTTATAGATCTCTCTAGTGTTATAGACCTTTCTATATTGTTATAGATTCTCTATAGATCTCTCTATGTTGTTATAGACCTTTCTATATTGTTATAGATCTCTCTATGTTGTTATAGATCTCTCTATGTTGTTATAGACCTTTCTATATTGTTATAGATCTCTATGTTGTTATAGATCTCTCTATGTTGTTATAGACCTTTCTATATTGTTATAGATCTCTCTATGTTGTTATAGACCTTTCTATATTGTTATAGATCTCTCTATGTTGTTATAGATCTCCTATGTTGTTTTAGACCATTTCTATATGTTATAGATCTCTCTATGTTGTATATAGATCTCTCTATGTTGTTATAGTTGTTATAGATCTCTCTATGTTGTTATAGACCTTTCTATATTGTTATGATCTCTCTATGTTGATCTCTCTATTAGTTGTCTATAGATCTCTCTAGACTTCTCTCTATTGTTATAGATCTCTCTATGTTGTATAGACCTTTCTATATTGTTATAGATCTCTTCTATGTTAGATTCTTATAGACCTTTCTATATGTTATAGATCTCTCTATGTTGTTTGTATGTTTTAGATATGTTGTTATAGATCTCTCATGTTGTTATAGACCTTGTCTATATTGTTATAGATCTCTCTATGTTGTTTATGATCTCTCTATGTTGATATACCCTTTCTATATGTTATAGATCTCTCTATGTTGTTATAGACTCTATGTTGATATACACCTTTCATATTGTTATAGATCTCTCTATTGATATTGTTATAGATCTCTCTAGATCTCTCTATGTTGTTATAGACCTTTCTATATTGTTTATAGATCTCTCTATTTGTTATAGATTCTCTATGTTGTTGTAAGATCTCTCTATTTTGTTGTAATTTTTATGTTGCTATAGAAATCTACAAGGCAGGCAAGTTTACTGATCTTATAATGAACAAGTTCACGCTCGACAAACGTTTGTGTAAACTCAGCTAAACATAAAGTTATCTAAGAAAACTAGCAAAGGAGAACAAGAATTTTCCAAGATGTAATTTTCATTAGATTATCTCTAAGACGTTAAAGACGACCCCCTCCACCTGAATATCTTGTCCCTATCTTCCTTACCAAGCTAGATTAAGACACTCTACCAGGATCTCTACTCGCTTTATCTCCATCATCTGTTCCACTCAAAAACTCGTTCTATCTAAAACTCGATTTTTCTAATAATTTGTTCTGCGAATTCCCAAAATAAAAATGAGGTGATGAGGTTGGGGTTATTAAGGAGGGAGGTTGGTTTTCAGCGAATTTTCATCCTGAGCTTTTAAGGTTGTTCGGAAGACGTAATTAGAGGTCAATTCCGTATTGTTTCCTCAAAACCAAAGTTTCGAAATCTTTCAAAAAATGTTAAATTTCAAAAATCCTTTATTTTTTAACTATATTCTGTTTCGTTACGTCTAACTCATCAGGGCACCGACGGAGTCTAAACTCACTCTGACCTTCAATAATTTCCGAAGAATATAATGTGAAGTATTTACCAGAGACGAGCGGTGCTCTCTTACCGCCATCATGTATCGTAAGCAACACATATTATTTGATAATACCGAGTTTTGCAAAACATGAATGGTCGACACAGTTTTTTAGAGACACCTATAAAATGTAAAAAGTAAAATGCAATGTTACATCTGTGAACTGTTCTATCATTCGACATCATTCATAGCTCGACATAATGTCATGTCGAGGTGTGCTGTTTCGTAACGTCTAACATTATATTTAATTAAACAGAGTTGAGACATCAATAATGACAAATGTCAAATGATGGAATAGTTCCCAGATGTAGCATTGCATTTTGCTTGATACGTATACCAGGTGTCTCTCACACTATTATATTGTGTAAACTATAATACGAAACACGGCTAAAATCAGTTGACAGCGCGGGAAAATAGTGTCGAAGAACCAATAAGGTTGGCCCGATTTGAAATTGAGGGCGTGGTTTCACACCCAGGACTATCCGTGTATCTTACTATAATGAAGACAAAAACAATAAGATTAGAATAAAATAAAAAATCAGGTACGAGGTACCTGAGTCGGCTTTTCTTTACTTATCGGATCCGCTATGGTCATCCTCACCACTTGCAACTCGCAACGCTCGTCTTTAAAATATATATTCACCTAATGTATATAGTTAGGTGAAAATATGGCTCCCTATTATCAAAAGTTTGTCTTAAAATTGTTTATGAATATATATATCGGATGAAACTCTTAGATCAAAGCGAATTATTTATTACAAATATTATTATTATGGACATTAGAAACTATAATATTAGATCTTTAAAAATAAGATGAAAACGTTGGTTTAGACTTTCGAAAATGGTCCCTGTCCTCTGTAATTTGACTCTTATTGGGAGTTCAAATTTACCATAATTACTTTTTTGTAACAATTACCCACACGTGGTAATTTTGTTACCATTTATGGTAACTTTAAAAAGTTAAATGAGAGCAAACCATAACAGCGCATATTTTAGAAATATTCTGCTAATTTCTTTATCAGACAATCATTTGACACACATTATACAATTTATTTTCTTTAAGTCCTATGCTCAGATTATAATACCGCCTTGACTTCTGGAAAGTAACAGCTATAGAGATCTTTGTAGGAAATCATTAAAATTAACTAATTAACAAATCAAACAGTTTTTTTGACCGTGTTAAGTCACAGGAACTTCTTACCATAAAGTAATTGTTCGATGCAAGCACTGGCCAAGGACCATGTCTCCGACTACCTATAATTTTAAGAATTTAAAATAAGAGATGCATCTGAAATGTCCCACCTGGCATATTTACTGTATGTAAGAGATTCTACCCTTGCCAATGGCGAACGATACCCCTTGAATTTATCATCAAGTTCTATGCATTAAACTCTGGGTAAAATACATTTAAATGTATTTGGCGAGCAAAACAGTCTAGTCAGGGGACGAGCCCAGTTGTCGCCAGTTCTTTCTGACTTGCCACAGATTACAAAGGGATGAGGGATATAGTTGCAAAACTATATCCCTCCTCTCTGTCACCAAATATTCGTCCACACTTCAGGAAAAACAAATTTGTGGAAAATATCCTGAGTTAGTTAATGTTTTCATTGGTCGTAGATGTTTTGACCAATTTGATTGTTTATTTATTGATTTGGTTGTTGTTTCAGGGTGGAAGGGAAGGAACACCGGACCTTACAACGTCTCCACGTAGGCAGCCGAATGCCAAGCAGCCCCCTCCTATGGTCGTTCAACCTGACTTCAGGAAGGTAGGTCTTTTAAGGGCAATTATTCACCTGGTTTACAGCTGAGGCCTGACTGGCCGAGAGTTCTGAATCATAGACTTCGTAGCTAATTAACAATGTCGCATAAATCAAACAGAACTAGCTAGTATTTGTTTTTCAAGCTTTCGAAAAACATTAATAAAACCAAGGGCCGCTTTGCCTCCTCATCCTGTGGCTCCTCGTGCCCACATGCTTGTTGATCTGAAGCAGTTTCTAGCGAAGCTCCGAATCGACAGAGCAGCCAAAAGTCAAAAGCATCTTTTTGAAAACCTTTTGTTGGAAAGTATTTGGAAACGTCTGGTTGTAAAGTATTTGGAAACATATACCACCATGTTGATACCACCGAGTTTTGCATAACATGAAAAGTTGACTCAATATAATTGTGAGACACACCTAGAAATTGTAACAAGCAAAATCAATGTTACATTCGGGAACTGTTGCATCATTGATGGTTCGACATAATGTCATGCCCCACTTTATTTCGTTACTTTTAACTATCTGGGCGCCGACAGAGCCTGAACTCACTCTGATTTTCAATTAAAATTCCAAAGAATATAATGTGAGGTATTTATCAGAGACGAGGGGTGCTCTCTTACCGCCATCATGCTTGGAAATCAAAACATATATCAACTGATACTACCGAGTTTTACAAAACATGAATAGTTGACACAGTATAATTCTGCGTGAGACACCTATTAAATGCAATGTTACATCTGGGAACTGTTCCATCATTCGACATTTCGTCATCATTGATGCTGACATAATGTCATGTCTCACTTTGATAAGTTAGACGTAACGAAACACTCGTTACCTTTTCTAGGTGTTCTCGCACAATTATATTGTGTATTTTGAAACGTCTGATTTTAGTGCGTATTTGGAAACCTCCGTTTGTAATGTATTTGAAAACTACATTACTTGCTGAAACTAAAAGAACTAGGTGTATATTAATAGCACTAGGGAATGGAACTGGAACTCCTACTACTTATTACAGCGGTCATTTTTGGTCGGTTCAAAATTTAGGACCCTCATAGTAGATTAATTTTAATACTATAGTGTGCCTACCTTATAGTTTGAAGTGTATGGAGGTTGTTTAACAGCGAGGGCACTGTTGTTCCTTGTTTTCACTAGACTATAGAGTCAGTGAGAATATGTATGATTGCTTGAAAAGCATGAGAGGAACCATTGAAATGCACGGCTCTTCTGTACTAGACAAGATGAAATATAACCTACATTTGTGAAATTAAAATTACTAGAAAAACTTCTAGGGAGCTGGCAAAAAGAGCCCAACAATGTGCCTACTTGCTTGGTAGTTACTACCACTCCCCCCATATTACTACTACTAACAGACCCATAAATTGTCTAAAGTCGTGGTATGGTTTGTAAAAGAGCCTAAATTAACATTGCAGATGACATTCCTCTAATCATCTAATCTACTCGTATGTTTGTCAAATAAATATTTCATGATTAATGACTGTTCGCAGGTAAGCGGTATATCATCGGAAATATTCCGTCAGATTGAGTCAGTAGAGAATGACGTACCAGGAGAATACGATGCTGTGGACAAGAGAGGTGAG
This sequence comes from Microvelia longipes, assembly GCA_018340805.1. NCBI lineage: Eukaryota > Metazoa > Arthropoda > Insecta > Hemiptera > Veliidae > Microvelia > Microvelia longipes. Next base: position 5,091,477 of record JACMZG010000019.1, read on the forward strand.
ATGTTGGTACGACTGCTGGATATTAAACACCTTGGACAAGCTGCACAACAAGCTGCTAGACCTTGGCTGTATCAGCAGCATGATAAGAAACATGTCAATCTAGTCGAGATAGGTCAGTAGAGATGTGCTTGGCTCATAGGGAAGAGGGAATAAAATTCATAAACGTAGTGATCCTTTTGAGTTCAACTTAAAGAAAGAAAGAAGTCTTAACATGTTAGTTAGTTGGGTTCAACCTACCAGAGTTATTGTAAGGCTTAGGTTTATTGAGTAAATGTAATGGCTGAGCTTTTAGAGTGATTGGGTTCATACAAGGATGTTGAATAAAGGGGATGACGCATTAAGGAACATTTCTGACCCCATGGAAGTTGTATGATATAAATAAGAGCAAACTTACCTCCCCTTAGGTTATAAGTTTGCCTCTAAATTTTAAGACCTGCGCTGTTATAAGGATCATAAGCATGCGCAGTTCGCACCAAGCATGTGCAGTTGGTTTTTGACGTGTGTTTCGTGTTGCATTCATCTCTATGTTTTGATTTTCGATGGGGTCACTTTGTTGAATGGCAATTCGACTTAGTGCGTCATTCCCTTTATTCAACATCCTTGGGTTCATAGCTCTTATAGAGGGAAGAGAATACTATTATTGTACTAACTGTCTTTTAAATTCAACTAATGACGTTATGACTCTACTTTTAGAGTCTCTGGGATCACAGCTTTAATAGTGAATAAGATTATAATTATCTTAGGATGTCAATGATACCATGGGAAGTGTTCTTGAAAGGTAACCTATGTTCTATATAAGTTATAAATGGGAGTTATCAGTTATTTTGTATCAGGTCCATCTAGACCCGAAGAATAAGTCGTAACACTTGATGTTGTAACATTTTGTCACAGTGAAATTTTATGTTACAGTAAAACGTCCAGGACAGACGCTGGGACTATATATCAGAGAAGGTAATGGTATGGAGCGCCAGGATGGGGTTTTCATATCCAGGATAGCCCTCGAGTCATCCGTCTACAACAGTGGATGTCTTAAGGTACGATTGAATCTAAATCCCCTACAGAAGTGTGATTTAGTTCGTTTTCAATCTTTCTTAACAAATCTTCTATGTACTTGTATTTCTATACAGTCATGCAAGTTAGGATACAACTAGTCCTACTAGTCCTCTTAAGAGACTAGAGATGTGATTCAGACCATACTGTGGTATGAGAGAGACACTGTCATCTCTATGTACTTATATCTCTATTCTCTCAGGCAAGTTAGGTAACATCTAGTTCTACTAGTTCTCTTTGTGTGGTCTGCTTCAGACCACCTCCCAAAAAAAGGTGCACACATTTAGAGATAAACACTGTCATCTCTAAGTGCTCTATCTCTATACAGTCAGGCAAGATAGGTTACAACTAGTCTTCTCAGAACTACTTCAGACCACTCAATGGTATGAGATAGAAACTGTCATCTCTATGTATTTATATCTCTATAACCAGCGAGTTAGGTTACTGGTCGTAACAGTTTTCTTTCGTCAGCTTCATTCCACTTATATTTACGAGATAAACACTACCTGGTAAAATACTATCAGAAGAAAGTCAGCTACTGTTCTCTCTAAGGTTTACCTCAAGGGCCACACTGTTCTCCTGTAATATTCATAATTGTTTTAATTTTTCATTTTCTTCGACGGCTTCAACAAATTACAATGAGTTTTGATAAACCTAATAAGGACGTTTATAAAGAATAACATTTTTTCGGAAAATTAATTTATAGCCTAATTGACTCTTGATGGTACTTAAAAGGTTCAAGTCGCAGAATATTACATTAATATTAGGGAAAACTTTTTATAAAAAAGTTTTAAGTCAAATAAAAGGTTTTATGAAGAGTGTACTTTTTTCGGTCATCTTGTATGCGTAGACTTTAGCGCAAACCTAAAAACGTCTTCATGAGATAAGTATGTAAACAATTGAGTTTAAAAAGGAAAGTCACAATTTTGCTAGACTTACTGTAAAAGTATTTTTAATAATAATAATTTATTAAAATTGAATAATTTCCAGAATATAATAATTTTAATATTAAAATTTAATAAAAGAGTAAATTTTTTTGGACTGGTATGATATAATATATATTAAAATTTAAATTTCTTGAAGACTGCTGTCCTTTATAAAATTAAATTATTTAATACCCTTTACATATGATCTTCACAACGTTTCATTGAGCGAAGCTCAACATCTTCGGGTGAAAAATATTAAAATTTAATATATTTTAAAAATTAATAAAATTTAAAAATATTTTTTAATATAATCACACAATGGCTACAAAATATTTGTAAGATCTATTTACAATATTAATTATTTAAAAGTAAATTCTAGCTAGCCAAATAAGCTTAAGGCTTGCGCGTGGCAAGATTTTTACAGTTAAAACATAAGTAAGAATACAGTAAAAACTCAAGTAAAAAATACAAGTAAAAACAGTAAAAATACAGTAAAAACTCAAGTAAAATACAGTAAAAACTCAAGTAAAAATACAGTAAAAACTCAAGTAAAAATACAGTAAAAACTCAAGTAAAAAACGAGTAGTGCATGCTTTCTGTCATTGTTTTGTATTTTTCAAAGGAAATGCGCTTAATTATTCCGTTGGTCATACAAAACTTTGCCTCTACAAATGGCTCAGATGGTTTCATGGTTGGTTTCTTAAAGGTTTTAGCGCATTTCACGGAAACACGCATTACAAAAAAAATTCACCCGGCATGTGGACCACCACTCCAGAATATTTTGATGACATCATAGCTTGGGTTGATGACGTCATATACTCGTCACAATGGTACTGAGCTAGTTGAAGACTAATGCATTGCGGATTCTCTAACTGGTTGTTACCTCTCTAAATTCTATCGTAACGTAATCTCGATGTGACAGGTAGGAGACGAAATCCTAGCAGTCAACTTCGTAGACGTGACGCGTATGTCGCTGGACGACGTGGTGATCATCATGTCGATACCAAGGAGACTCGTACTTGTCACCAGACAGGGTAGTAACAACTCAGCAGCAGGCTTGCAGTCCCAACCTCTCCACAAACCTCTCCCAGTCGTCGTCATCAAGTCTCATTCTCACATCAACTCCAGGTAACTTGTTTATGTACTTAGCTATGACTCCTATAGTTTATCATCTTAAACAAAGGGAATGGCGTACTGAGTAAATTTTCCCCGTAACAAATTGTCGGTTTAATCGTTAAAGACACACCCTTGTCATCTTTTGTTAACAGGTCATCTGATGACGAATCAACTATCACAGTGGACATAGAGATGTCATAACTAGGTAGTTCCTATCCTGTACTAAGAAATTTAAACACGTTTGATGGCTTTGCTTTAAATCGCGAATGAACGGAGACTATATTCGGGGCCATTTTCTTGACTTGAAGGGGGTATGAGGCAGGTCCGTAGCTAGCTACAACTTTTACGAAGAGGGGAGTGGATCTAATCCCACAGGGTGCGATGTTTTGGCTCCGGACTCCTAGAGCAACATCCGATCTGAAATGGCAAACCGTCTGATCCTTAATCAGGAAGTCAAAAATAAGTTCTTGTGGGTAAAACCTCTGGGGCTGGTTGACAAGAAGTTTCTCGTCTGGATAGTGGAGGTTGGACTCCAACTTTCAAAGGATTAACTCTGTAGTTTTTTATTATTTCGGACACTTACTTCCATCTACCATACTGTTAGAATTCCAACTTAATACTCTTAACATTTAAACTAAAGCTAGCAATAAACTAAGTCATAAAACTTACAAGCGATAAAAAGATGATATCGTAAAGTCTAAAGACACTGTACACTGTACAGACTGCTTTAGAGGAGAACTTGCCTTAGTAATGTCCTGGCTCTCACTCGATTTTATGACTCTCGTTTATTTTTTAGTCGCTTTTTTAAGTGATAATTTTGTCAGTATTTTGTATAGTCAGGCTCTGAGTGACTATTGCCTTAGAGCCCGACTATACAAAATAATAACAAAATTATCACTTCAAAGATCTACTGAAAACATACGAGATGTGACGCGACCGCACTAGAAGATGTGACATCTTCTCTTGTCTTCACGAGAAGGTATTTCAGGTAAAATTACAGTTTAAAATCTCAGGGTCCTGCGACTGTCTGAGGACGAACAGAGAGATAAATTAATGAGCGAGGGAAGTTAGTCTAAATTGCTAAGGATAAGTTTTGAGGTCCCGGTTTGTTGTACGGTTTTTAATAGCAGCAGGAGATTTCATTAAGATGGTGTTTGATTTCCGGCTTAAAGAAATGTATTATAATTATTAAAGCTGGATCCCGGAAGCCCCGGTATTATAATACGGGGCGTATTATAATACGCCCCGTATAATACGGAGCGTTGCGGTTGCTACTAAAGCTTGTGTATTGATTTATAAGTCAATACACAAGCTTTAGTAGCAACCGTAACGCTCAAAGTGAATTCTAAAGTTGGCGATAAGCTTTATCCTTATAAGGCGATAACCTTAACGACCTCGGCCACGGAGGCGGCTCATTATTATACACAAGCTTTATATGGTATTAAATTTGCAGGGATGCAAGTCCAAGTCCACTAACACAGAGCGAGTCGAGTGGAGCAGGTAGCGGCAGGTTACAAGCATCAAGATCTCACCTTGCTCTGGGACTAGACCAACCAACACCCACTGATCACCATTCTCACCAATCCTACTATACTAAGTCTCATACGGTATGTTTCCCCAGTGCTATCACTCTAACATCTTACTATACTAAGTCTCATACTGTCGCTGCCGCTAGGACAGCGCGGTTCTTAGATCTAATGAAAAAGACTCTGCAACTGAACTATTTATTTGTACGGTTTGTACTATTTGTAATTTCCCTCTTCTATGTCTTGATCACTACTGATAATAAATCATTACTTTCTATATTATTGTCATGTCTTGTCAGTCAAATTCGTTATATAATATATTATATATATATATATATATATATATACTATATATATATATATATATATATATATATATATATATATATTATATATATATATATATATATATATATAATATATATATATATATGAAGTAAATAATAAGATAAGATAACAAGTAGGACATAAATAAATACATAATAGATAGGAATGAATAGATATTTAGAAATAAGTAGATAGCTATTAACCCTAGGATTGCTAACGGCAATGACACATACCGTCTTCCCAGTAATCTTACTCTAACGTGAGATATTATTGTTGTGTTCATGGCATCTGTATGAAGAAGCGATGAAAATCTAATAACCTGGAAAATGAAGTGAAAATATCTGCATGCGGCTGCAGATACTTGGAACTTGATTTAAGCCTTTTACTTGCACCTACTAGTTTCCGCCGCGTATAACGACACGTTATGTTTGCCACTCGTTGTTCTGGTGGCTAAAATATATCGCAGTTATTATAGTGACTGCGATCAATTTTAACCTCTTGTAGATTAAGATTTGCTAGATCATGGATATCCAATGGGTAAAATGTCCGAGATCTCGCGGTATTTCGACACGCTTTAGAGACCGCGGTATCTGGTGGTATTTCTCTAGCTAAATAATCAGTATTTAGTATGACTTTTAAATAGCAAAATCATAAAATGTGTTTTTCTTCTGGTCTCCTTTGTTTTCTTCAATTTGTGTGTATTTTAAAATTGAGGACAGTAAATGATGAGTTTGTCATCTGAGCATGACGATGGACATCTTTTAAGCTCATTAGTTGTTGTGACGGAGATTTCATGGTCCATGTGAACCATGATCATGACAAAATAACACAAACATTTAAGTTTAAAACTAATCTATTGTCGAACCACATTTAAAAAACTCATCAAAAGTCTTTGATGAAGACACAACAAACAAAAATTGTATGTTTTTGGCTCAGAAGCTCCTCGTAATATTTTGATTTTTTTCTCACAGCTGGAGAGAATGGATCAGAGCGCTAGAAACTGGTTGTATCAGCCACCTCCTCCTCCCACCGGTTCGGTTGTAACCGAACAACCGAAACCTCACTCGTTTCAACAACCTCCCCCTCCTTACGACAAGGCTGCCTATCCCAAGACCCTAGAGTCTCTCGCAGAAAAGGTACGTGGACTGCACCATACTCATTTGTTTTAAATAGGACCTCAAGACACCTTCTCCAACTACATGAAATCACGTGGTTTCTTTCAACATTTATATTCAACATATATATATATATATATATATATATATATATATATATATATATATATATATATAATATATAATATATATATATAATATTATATATATATATATTTATTTTATTATTTATAGAGCGTGAATGTCTATTGTGAGTGGTGGATGATAAGGATAATATTGGTATTAGTGCAGTGCATGTATTGTCCTCGAGATAGCTCAGTTGATTAGAACGCAACCGTGTTTAGATTGACGTACATCCTGGGTTCTAATCCCAGCTCGAGGCTTACATTTTAATCGCACTTTTTAATTCTACAGTTAAGAGGAACCTCTAAAACAAACTTGCAGCCACTTCATAAGGGTTTTGTTTCTCAAATGGGATTCTTATACTTAAAACTAGTTTAATTACTTACAAAGGCTAACAGGATGTTTTTGAGTAGGTTCACTCGTTCTACCCTGGTGGAGGTAGTTCGACGCAGCCCAGGAGGATGTCAGCTACCACGAGTTCCTCGATTCTCAGCTACTACGGGGGGAGCGGCTCTGCCAGATCCAAACTAATGCCTAGATCCGGCTCCGACCAGCACCTACCCAGAGTCGAATACTCCGACTACAGTAAGTCCATACAATAGTATAAGTAATATATTAGTTAAGTTATTACAAAAATATTGGGTACAGGGTACCTCGAATGTTTCGTCATCACCATATCATCTCTATCACTCACCATATCATCTCTATCACTCACCCTCATCTCTATCACTCACCATATCATACACTCACCTATCATTCTACTCACCATATCATCTCTATCACTCACCATATCATCTCTATCACTCACCATATCATCTCTATCACTCCACCATATCATCTCTATCACTTATATATATTTATTTCCAAATCAATTCAAAAACTTGGGTAACATGTTTTTTGACTTGATCAGTCAAAAATCACTTTTTATAAAAGTGTTTTTGGATAATTAATAGTAGGGTAACTTATGTATTAAAACTAGTATCACCTACTGTAACTATATCACACTCAAACTTAACATGACTAACTTATTACAAATAACTATAAACTTACATTAATTTGAGTTAGACTTATAACTTTTAAATATTAAAACACATTTCCAGTCAGCCATGACTTGGTTTTTACTTTTCCTTGTATATACTGTATGTATGTAGGAAAGTATTGAGTGTGCAAAAAAATCTGAATCCGGGATGTGACGGGATTTATCCGTTGTCACATCCCGGTGGTGAGGCACGTGTTGTTTCTAGTTAAAGCTATAAAAACTCATAGTAAAGACAAGGCCCTTCTGTGGATTAGATACAAAATACCTGCATTAGGATTCATAAGGTGAAACATTATATTTCTATATAAGCAAGTTAAATAGGACATAACAACGAGTCCTACTTGCTACCTCATTTATCACCTCTCCGTAATTATAATTACTAATTTTAATTTCGGTTCTATAAATTGTTCCCTGTATGATTTCAGACCGAAGCGATTACTCGCGTCAGCGTAGTCTAGGCAACGCTCCAGCCAGCGTGTACGCGTCTCTAACGCGACGCCACAGACCCACCGATTACAGCTCGGACACGGAAGCTTCCAGACCCTACTATTATTATCGATCCGGAGACAGATCTTCTAGTGATTACAGATCTGCCACTGACTACAGATCATCTGATTATAGGTAAGACTATAATCAGAATAATTTTCTGGTTTTACTGAAGAACTTACGCTTACTTATGGACTTACTAATGACTTTACACGTATTTATGGTCTTACCAAAGAATTTACACTTATTTATAAATAATTTTGCTTCCACTTTTAATTGATTAATTGTGCCAGGCATCTCATAAGATTTTAGAAGGACAGTAGGGATAAAAACACAATGCTCTACAACTAAACTTAAGTATAGTAAGAACTTTAGTTCACTCGGCTTCTAGCTTATTGGCCTCAACCGATTGGAACATTTAAGATTCATTAATATTTAATCCTTAAAAATGAAGGGAAAAATGGTACTACACTTTCGGTCTCTGCCCCAAGAAAATTTACTCTTGCAAGTTCCAAGTTACTATTTTTATTAAATAATGTAGTAGGTGTTCTTATTAGGAAGGTCCTTATACGCCCCTGGGTTCCTGAAACATTTGCAGGACATAAAAATTTATAATATACAATGCTGTCTTAGATTATACTTTACTTTCAATAGACTTAGACTCAATAATGAGAAATGTTGGTTGTTGCAACAAATAATAAACTTCAACTTGTTTTGTCAGGTCTTCCAGTGACTACAGATCCAGTGTATTGGATAGTTCTAGCAGAGTCGGAAGTCTAAGGTCTAACTCGTTACCTAGAGATACCAGACAGCCTAGACATCATATTCCTACTCTACCTACTCATAGGTTTGTATAGGGGTTTCGTTAGGTCTAGTGACTATAGTGTATTTAATAGACCAAGCAGATTCGAGCAGTCAACTTATTACTTGTGATATCAGACAGTCAATGATTTGATCCCGGACTTTTTGTTTTTCGCCGAATTAAAGTTTAATTAAATATTTGAGTTTTTGGAAATCATTTATACCATTTTTGGAAGTCAACAGTAGTCAGAGCAAATTGGTTATAGCTATTGTAAGATGTTAATCTGAACCCGGCCACGTACCCCAAGACCCTTTACTTTCTCCTATTATTTGCAGAAGTTCGACACTAAGGTTGGAGAGGGATTCTAGCTCCCTGAGGTTGGACAGAGACTCTAGCTCACTGAGGCTAGATCGTGATGTTGCCAGTTCTCTTCTACCGCAAGCAGTGTCTTCCCTACTGGACCAAGACGATGACGGAGCACTATCAGCACCTGAAACTTCCATCTCTAGGAAACACAGAGGTAAACGAAATCTATGAGTAAATCTGTTTGTTTACATGTAGGTCGGCTATTAACATTTTTTGACAATATTTCTTTTTACCTTCGCTATTATTTACCGGAAAAAATAGGAAAAAAGGAATGTTATATTAATATAGTAAATCTGGTGAATATACTGGTGAAATATATTTTACCAACTAGATTGATGTGACCATATTTCTCTGCCTCCCTAATATTTTTCTATCTATTCGAAATTACCTTCACCATATTATCTGTCTTTAGCAGCTCCCTCGCCTTTATGTTTTCTATCCTCATTCCACTGTTTTGCCTTTGTGATCGTTTCTTTCTTCTTTGTACCATATTAAATTTATGTTATTTAAAATTCGTTCAAATCGTTTGGGCTGCTGATTTTAGGACTATTTTGTAATGAAGATGTGGTCACACCAATATGAAGCAAAGTTCGGGACTGAATTCAGAGATTAAGCCCTCGATTATAGTGAGTGACTCTCTAAATCGTCCTTGTCTATATTATCTATATATGAATCTATATTATTATATAGATTCATGGAATTATTTTTATTTCGATACACATAGCAAGAATCAAATCAGCTTTCCCATCCTAGGTTCAGTTTTTATTGTTAATTTAATATGTTAAAACTGTTGTAGGGCGGTTAGTATCATCACCGAGTGTGTTCACAGCGGACGAGTACAGAACCTGGTTAAGCCGTGCCCCGAGTTCCTCGGCTATATACTCACGAGGTTTGGCACAGCAGAAACGATTCACTTACTCGGCCGAGAATCTACCAGCACGGGCGAGACAGAGCGAGCTACAGTCATCCTACAGACCCGGTCAACTAGCAGCAATGCCGAGACTAACCGACAGAGACAGACCACAGTCACTAGCATCGAGATCTGCCAGTCTCAGGAGAATGCATAATCTGTTAGAACTAGAAGCTAAATCTTTAGGTAAAGGATCAACGGATTCCAAGCTATCCAGGCATTCTTCGCAACCTCTATTACAAATTAATCCAGCAGGTAAAACATGTTTAAGTATAAAACTACTCAGGATGTGTCTGCGACGCCACCGCCACTCTGTTCATAAGCAGAACAAACTACCTCTCTCCTCTAATTCACTCTATAAATAATGTTCTAAAAAATGATACAGAGAAGTGACTTGCTAGACATAAATACTATAAAAATAATGACCCTTTCATATGCACTAACAACACATTCTCTGATCAAGGTTTATCTGTATTATATCATTCAGAAGTATTTAACTATAAAGATAATAGACCAAGAGCCCAGGAGTGTTTTTTTTTTTAATAAATAACGTAATCCTTCAAATCAATGACTAATTTATGCTTTAAATTTAGCTGCCGCCTTAAATCCGAAGGTTTCGCAAAAATTAGGAAAAGCATCATTTATTTTATTTGTGGTTGTAGAGTTCCTGAAATATAAACAACCTAGTAGCGGGGCCAGTGTAGGAGGAAGGCGTAGCGAAGGAAACGAAGTTAGTGGATTATTATGGCTTCATTTACTTAGTGGGAGGGGACTAAGAGCCACAACTTCTTCTCAGCATAGTTCAACGCAATCTCAACAGCAGGTTAGTATATGGCCCTTAGAAGCCCAAAAAGCCCTATTTGCCGTTTAATAAAATCTTGAGACTATCAAGTTTTAAGTTGTCGAAGTTTGAGGGCTTATTATTTGCTTTGATTTTACATTATAAGGTTTGTTCAGCACATGAATTAGAGTACACTACTGTACTCTGTTCTTCTTTACACTTAAAGTTTTTATTTAAGTAGGTTTACTCAAGAAAGGTAAAGTCTAGATTAGATACGAAATTGCGTCCAAATTCTAATGGTAAAAGTTCCTGACCAGAAAAACATGGAACTCATTTTTAATGAGGAAGATAAAATTTTTCTAAAAATATATCTTAAGTGATTGATTGAAAAATATAGACTGCCTCTTCATATAATTGAGCAAGCTTAAAGTTAAGCTCAAAGTTTTGGAAAATTGTTCGAATTTTAGTTTTTTTTACGTAAAGGGTTTCCTGCTTGCCGAGTGCAAATCTTGAAGCCAATCCCTTTGACAAAATAACAACTTTTATGCCTTTTTTTAGTGTTTCCTAAAGCATAAAAAGTGTCACTCCTATAGAAATGAGCTCAAATTCTTAGGTTTAGTCAATATTTTTTATAGTCAGTAGCCAAGTTCACAGTATATTAAATACAAGTTTAGGGAGACTCGTTGGTATTAGCAAACTCCACTTGTTGATTCTAGTCCACTATTGGCTACTCAATGTTGTGTATGTGTTCAGGTTCGAGATCTCTACTGCGTCTTGGAGTGCGACGGCGTTCACAAAGCACGGACTGTTGTTCGAACAGCGGATCTAATATTTGACTGGGATGAAACATTCGAGTTAGACTTGGTATCAAATAGAGAGTTAGATTTTCTTATATATTCTTGGGATCCTCAGTACCGACATAAACTCTGTTACAAGGTAGGTTTCTCTTATCATCTAAAGTTAATCCAACATTTAAATGCTTTTATTTGATAAACGCGTCAAAGTCTATAAACGCTGGTAACGAAAGTGTTTATAGAAGTGTTGTAATTTAATTCACCACAAGCTCACCGGTGGATGGGATAACGTTACACGGTGGATTTCATCTGATTTTTAATTCAAAATTGGCTTTTAGAGGCGTTACCTCTCGGGACTTAATTTACCTGGCTTCTCTCCTTCAAAATTGGAGGGAACTTAAAAAATTAACTAATTCCACTCACCTCTCCGTTGCGGTGCATCTGTGGTGACAAGGATATTGAAACCTTCTCGGTTACCGCCAAGGATGTTGAATAAAGGGGATGACGCACTAAGTCGAATTGCCATTCAACAAAGTGACCCCATCGAAAATTAAAACAAAGAGAAGAATTCAACACGACACACACGTCAAAAACCAACTGCACATGCTTGGTACGAACTGCGCATGCTTATGATCCTTAAAACAGCGCAGGTCTTAAAATTTAGAGGCAAACTTAACTCTCAATGGGTTTCCCATTGTTTTGCTTGCGAAGGTTATAAACAAATAGAAAAAAGTTCATACTTTTTTACTGTCTTTTGTTAATATTGCTTAAAATTAACAACATTAAAGAAAATTAAGAACATTACAACCAAAATTGAATCTTGAAAACTAGCAAAACATTTCACTAGGCTAAAATAAAACAAAATATTAACACATTTAACTTACTCTCTACGAAAAGTAAACGGTAAAGCTTCAATTACTCTCACTAAAGTGGCTACCTAGAGTCCAAAATGTAAAATATAAGCACAAATGACTTGACAAGCACCAAATGTAACAGTAACAAAAGCACTGAAGAAAGTTGAGAAGCAAACTCGACAACCAAGAATTGTATAACAACTTAGCTACATAACCTGCGTTTGACGCCTTTTTTTTAATTATAATCTAAGGGAAGGTAAGTTTGCTCCTATTTCTCTATCTCATACAACTTCCATGGGGTCAGAAATGTTCCTTAATGCGTCATCCCCTTTATTCAACATCCTTGCTTACCGTGCTGCAAGTCCCGCCTTTTAGCAGTACATGTTTTCTTTCCTCCTCTTCTTTTACCAACCACAAACCCACATGAGCCCAAGCAACAGGTGGATTCTCCGTTGAATTAAAAGACTAGCCAAGACAGACTGACTCGTTTTCTAATTTCGACAGAACAATGAAAGAACGTTTATTCAATTTTCAACAATTCAAATAATTTGAATTTTGATTTAAGAAATTTCGGGAATGCCAGTACTGAATTGAGAGAAGTTATAAAAAAAGTCATCGACTTCAAATTATAATAATAATAAGTGTTATTATTATTAAGCCTTATTATTTTTGGAAAGCTAATAAAGCGATGGAATATTTTTTTACATGATTAATTACATTTTGTGTTGATGAGTATATTACTGTCACTTACTGATAGTGAGTTACAGTAGTAATTTTTGCTCCTTCTATTGGTAGATATATATTTGTCTAGATGAAACGTTTTCAAAACCCCAAGGTTATACATTGACAATATTTAAAGCATAGACGCAAAATATCTACTATATTTAAATTATACTAAATCTATTATACTGAAAGGTATTTCATTTGATTGGTTATATAATAATAATTGATGGTGTTTTGGTGCAGGGATCGGTGGAACTGGCTGGTTTGCTGGGTGAATCAGCGGTTCATCAGTTGGCTGTTAAAGTCGAGCCGCGAGGGACGCTGTATTTGCGACTCCACCACACGACACCAAGGCAGACGTTCTTGAGAAAGCCTCGTCAACCCATAGTACCCAGAGGCAAACCACTCTCTGGGGGAGTGTTCGGGTTAGAGCTGGAAACCGTTGTATCGAGAGAAGCTGTGCCTAGTGAGAGTCAACCACAGCCTCCGCTTATAGTAAGGAGATGTGTGGAGGAGGTTGAGAGGCGAGGATTAGATATTATAGGTGAGTAACGGTCCTCGTCAGCACCACCTTATCCTTAGGTCTCGAGATCTAGACACCTTAATGTCTAGTGTGCTTTGCTGTGCCTAGTAATAATAAATAGTAAGAAACTAAACGGGTCATTCCATATCAAATCAACACGGGTAAAAATATTTGATATCTCCAATTTTAATATAATTTGGCTGACAGGTAGGCACCATAGAAGGAAGAAAAGACCCAGATCTTAGACTCATTTGGTGCAGCCATATTGCCGCAGTAGGGTGGTGAATTTTCCAAAAAATGTGATTTTTCAACCTTTCTTTGACTACAAATATGGCTGTATCTAAAATTCTGCCTATGGTATGATTTTTATTTGGGTGGCGTTTAAAAGCTTGAACTTAGCCCTTTCAAATAGATTCTACATACTTTAGGATAATTATTCACAAGTTTTTATTATGAGCAAATATAAAATAAAAATGCTAATATCTCAAAAGGACCTTTTTAAAAATTTTGAAAAAATTTCTAAAAAGAGCTTAAACTGTTAGTAAAATGTGCACTAAGTTTCATTTTGGGACCACCAAGGGATTGGACACAGTAGTGCATAACGTGTGTCAAAGAGTAAAAACGTCACTTTTTGCAATTTCTATTAATGATTATGTGATAAATCTTAACTTTTTTACACTTTGACATACCTTGACACACGTTATGCACTACTGTGTCCAATCCCTTGGTGGTGCCAAAATGAAACTTAGTGCACATTTACTAACAGTTTAAGCTCTTTTTAGAAATTTTTTCAAAATTTTAAAAGGCGCTTTTTGAGATATTAGCATTTTTATTTTATATTTGCTCTTAATAAAAACTTGTGACTAATATCCTAAAGTATATAGAATCTATTTGAAAGGGCTAAGTTTAAGCTTATAAGCTCCACCAAAATAATAATCATACCATTTGCAGAATTTTAGATACATCCATTTTTGTAGTCAAAGAAAAGTTGAAAAATTACATTTTTTGGAAAATTCACCACCCTACTGCAGCAATATGGCTGCACCAAATGAGTCTAAGATCTGGGTCTTTTCTTCCTTCTATGGTGCCTACCTGTCAGCCAAAGTATATTAAAATCGGTGACATCAAATCCAAAAATGTTTTTTTTTTTTTGTGTTGATTTGACATGGAATGACCCTTACCTCTAATCAGAGGTGCACAGATCAATATACCACTGAACTGTTGTGGCAGTGCTTCGATTGTTTTTAAAGTGCTTGTCCAACAATGATATACGGGGGCATGCTTTTCTCCGATTTAAAGAAAAACTCCGACACTGATCTGCTAAACTTTTCACCCAAATTATTGAGGTCACTAGTTGTTTTTTTTTGGTTACAACACACTCTGAAAATTTTAAACACTTGAGTTCAAAGAGGATATGTTCAATCCCAGGAGGAACCTCAGGGATTTTGATGAGAGTGATAAAAACACAGTGTAACACGTCTTTCGGAATAGTTGTAAAGCCGGTGGTCCCGAGCCAGTACCACGTCATGTACTCGTTAAAATTACGTTTCTCTAAATGCATTTGATTAAACCTACATTTAGGACTCCTACTGCAGAATTAAGTTTGCAGTGTCTCTTTTGAATTGTATAATAGTAAGGGATTATTTCACAAATATTGTGAGGAGGCGCGTATTATTCTCATGATTATAAAAAATACAATACGCCAGAGAATGGTGGGTTTAGTGTAACAAGTTATCGTCAAAGATCTATGATTACTAGGGAACCTAGCTATCATTCCGTGGTGCCTGCCCAGAAGCCTCTGGAATTCCTTCGCAAAAACAAACCAAGTCCATATGGTTTGTGAAAAAAGCACTGGGAGCCGATGTGAAGTAATGACTCTCCTGATAAAACTGATTCCCTGAGATACAATCAATTTTCTGATTTAAATAAATAGGACAGTATAAAGATACAGGTACTGACGTCTGAAAACAAATGTGGATGCAGCAGTGAGTATTCATCCCAAGGGAGCTAGTAAACAAGGCCTAAAAGATGTGTCTACTTGCCTGGTACACCAGGCAAGTAGACACATCTTTTAGGTTCTACAGAACAAGGGCAAGTAGACCTGGAAGAGGAAAGGTTCCTCTTCCATTACTATACTTAACTAATGTATTAGCCATTTTCCACGAAATTTGATGTAATGAGTGATAACACAGTAACATGAGGACTTGTTATTTCCTTGTTTAGGTCTGTACCGGTTGTGTGGTTCTGCTACCAAGAAGCGAATACTAAGGGAAGCCTTCGAGAGGAATCCGAGGACTGTAGATCTCTCTCCTGATAATGTTCCTGATATCAACGTCATAACTGGTCAGTCCACATTTTCTCTTACCCTTATCAACTTCTCTTAAACTTATCAATCTATTAATTGGGTTAACTCTGACGGCTTAGAAGTAGGGTTTATATGACAGAAACACTATTCATTGGACCAGAACCTGTCTTTCCTCTCTTAGTTGCCCCTACTAAGACACTCTTAGATAGCTGGTTAATGAACACCCTATAACTTAATCGGCATGTCTTTGCAAGCTGCAAAAACCAAAATGTTCATTACAGGACCAATTATAAGAAATAAGGACTTCCTAACTAACCTCAGCAAGCCATCCCTTAGAAACCTATTTAGGGTCATGACCGGAACTGTCATGTCTATACAATAAACATCTTAACACTTTAGCTATAAACTTAGTGTTTCCTATGTGTGGACATTTTGAGGAGTCAGCCTTTCACATTCTTGCAGCGTACGAGAATCAGGTAATTAAGCAGGTAATTCTATAATTACCTGCAAAAGAAACTTTTTTCTCTGAATTGGAGTGATAACCTCCAATGTGTAAACCTTTGCAAGAAACCCTTGGTGGAGGTTTAGCAAATAGGCCCATAGTTGGCCCAACTATGGGCCTATTTGCATCGCTTTGCCTCACTTATTACAACTACTACTCTTGGTAGTGGATTTGAAGATTATTATTATTATTACACAGTAGGGCAGAATAGTTATTTATGCACCTAGTGAATAATGACCCCCATTATGACCCTGGTCACTGTAATGATTCCTAGGGCTGAAAGCCGAAGGAATCATGATTTATAAATCCCGAGGCGCAAGCCGAGGGAATTATTAATTTTATCCCGAGGCTTTAGCCGAGGGATTAATTACAATTAGCTCCCGAGACTTGCCGAGGCAGATAATTAGACGAGGGTTATAATAGGGCATTATTCACGTGGCACATACAAAATTTTACCTCTAGAAGGAAAAACAATATATTATATGAAACAAAAAAAAACTGTATATTTTATATATAGAATCAGTGAAACATAATTATACTATTTTATGCAAAATTAGCAAAAATACATTGTATAATATATTATACATACAACATAACCACATACATACAAAACAAACAAATATCATAATAAACAAAAATATATAAATACCTAGTACGTCGCCCATAGAGTTGAAGATTTTTTTGATTTAGCAAGATGATTAAAATAAATCAACAGAACATTTTCGGATGGTTCTGTAACATTTTTATCTTAACACCAACTTTTAAAAACATCATACGCCTTATCATACAACTTTTTAAATTGATTCGGCAATAACCGTATAAGCAATTAAACGTTTTTAACCGTATTTGCTTCGTCATCTATACAAAACGGTTGAGGATTATCGGGGATATCGGGAAACAATTCATCTATGTCGTTTACTATCATTTCATTATCACTTTCCATTGAAAACAACCGCACTAAATCGTTTTATGATAAATATAACAGGAATATTACTTGAAAGATAAGAAATAACTTAGTAAAAAAGTAGGTATTTATCGTCAAAACAGATTTTATAAAGAAATTATTTGTTTACAGACAGCTGGGATTTAATGAATCAGTGCTGCCAACATAACTTTGTTTACTCAAAATTCTTTACGTAGATTTTGATCTGTAATTTTAACTACTCAATAATTAAGTGGCTAGCTGGATTATAACTCGGCGGGAAATAATAAATTATTATTTCCCTCCGGGTTATAATGACGGTCATTATTACATAAAAATAAGCCCCAAAATGTTTTGATTATTACCCTTCTGGAGATAAAGTAAATTACTTTCCGCACTGATTTTTGTTCCCTCTCTTAATTTCACAAAAAAGTGTAATCGGGTTCATTCAACCCTAAAAACGAGGAGGAAACTTATTTTTCCTCCCTTCTAGAAGAAAAAAATGTTTCTTATCTTCTATCAAGAATATATATTGTTGATCAGTTTCACGAACAAGTTGAATATATTGTACAAATCATGTACGGGGAACCAGAGATCTTTTCCTCATCATATGGGAATCGTTACGCTCATCCTGACGACTTGAGACTCGCTTCACTCGTCCTCAGCATATGAAATCACTAAATTTATATTGTAGTACATCTCCGGACTTCTCTCCTCTCTCGCTTTTCCTCAGATCATTAGTTTTATTCTCAGCAGTCACCCATCCTGGTACTGACCTTGCTCCATTCAACTTAACACTTGTGTACGACAAAAAACGTATGCATATATATTTTTAATGTATAATGAGCAAATTTATAATATTCATGTATAATAATAATGTATAATCAGTTGAAATTTATACTAATATCCATAATGTATGTTTTTGTATATTCGCGATTCAAAGAGATAGTCGTAAGGTTGGCAATACCAATGGCGGGAAAGCGAAAGGGTGATCAAATTTTTTTTATCATAGGATTAGCATGGGAGCCGTAGAAAATTCTTCTTTTATTCCTTTATTGTTCGTTAAAATTTGTGATAAAAGAGGTAAAAACTAATAGAACGACCATCGGTGCTAAAAAAATGGCCAATATTTCATAGATTATTCCAGGATTTCAAATATAGAATCAGGCTCTTATCACTACAGACTTGGATTTGTCCGATTTAACCCAGAAATAATAAAACCTAAACGGATAATTTAAACAAACATTTTACAAAAACATGAATTTATTGAGTTATTTATAATTTTAGAGTGTAAATAAAATTGATTGATAAATTTAATCACCATTACGGTGAAAATCGGCTTCTTATCAGTTAATTTAAATACCTGTAACAACTAATTTAAACAATTTAATGCAATTAAATGGTAATTTTGTGTGTTTGTGCAAACTAAAATTATTTAAAAGTAACATCAATTAACAATATATAAAATAAAACACTATATTATGATCTTCACCTTCTTATCACTCAATTTAAATACTCGTGACAACCCATTAAAACCCTATTTTTCAACGAAATAGTGATTCTACTGAGTTCATACGCCCCAAAATTAATTAAATTAAAGCACTTTGATAAAAATTAAAGAAATAATCGTCACAAATAAGAAAAACCAAAAACTTCCATAAGGACTTTAACAACGATCACCCTTTCGTTATCAATTTCTTATCAGCGACGGTGACGCTGCTACGAACTCTGAATCGCGAATTATGTAAATTGTTTTTAGTGATAACCTTTTTATGTACTATATAAACCCAGGTGCAATCACTATTTTTTAATCTCTTTTTTTCTGTAATTTTGTACATTTAAAAAAACTATTTGTACAGTTTGTTAAAGAAAATAATAAATATTTATTTATTTGTTTATATACTAGTCATATTAAAAAAAACTTAATACACTTCTTCGCATTCTTTTTGTTCCCTTTATCCATAATAATGTATTTTAAAGACCCTAAAGGGACACTAGGGAAAAAAGAGACACTATAGGGATTTTGTTCCCTATAGTGTCTTTAAAATATATTACTTATTTATTACGTACACTTTATGCCACATTTAACAACTCGGATCATGTTTTCATTTCCAACTAGATTTAAAAAGTATACATATCATTCAATAAAAGTTAAACTAATACTCATAATTGGAGACCCGGGTTGTTTTTATATAATCAATAAATAAATAAATGGTATGAAACTCGGCACATTAGTTAGTCTTATACATGACTACAAGTGCACTGAAATTCAAATGAATTAAATTTCACGTTTTATAAATTTTTTAATTTTTTCTGCTAGTTAATGACGTCTTATAAAAAATACTTTCCGGTCAGCACAACTACAGGTCACTTCCAGGGTTAGGTTTTTTCCAAACACGATACTTTTTAAAGTAATAAAAATAAAAGCGCCCTGTCAAAAAAGTACAACAACATTAGTATTGCAATACTCTTTTACCAACAAAATTTTTTAACAAATCTTATGATATTTAATTAAATAGAGGGAGAGATGCCAAAATTGCATGCGCCTAGAGCAATGAACACTATAAGACGAGTCTGGGCTTAGTCATGAGAGTATCTGACCGGCTGTCAAACACCTGGGTTCAAATCCCTGCTAGAGCAATGAACACTCTAAGACGGGTTTGAGCTCAGTCGTATCTGACCGGCTGTCAAAACACCTGGGTTCAAATCCCTGCTAGAGCAATGAACACTCTAAGACGTTTGAGCTCAGTCATAAGAGTATCTGACCGGCTGTCAAACACCTGGGTTCAAATCCCTGCTAGAGCAATGAACACTCTAAGACGGGTTTGAGCTCAGTCATAAGAGTATCTGACCGGCTGTCAAACACCTGGGTTCAAATCCCTGCTAGAGCAATGAACACTCTAAGACGGGTTTGAGCTCAGTCATAAGAGTATCTGACCGGCTGTCAAACAACCTGGGTTCAAATCCCTGCTAGGGCAATGAAGACTTAAGACGGTTGTCTGAGCTCAGTCAGTATCTGACCGGCTGTCAAACACCTGGGTTCAAATCCCTGCGGGCAATGAACACTCTAAGACTGGTCTGAGCTCAGTCATGAGAGTACCTGACCTAAACACCTGGGTTCAAATCCCTGCTAGGGCAATGAACACTCTAAGACTGGTCTGAGCTCAGTCATGAGAGTACCTGACCTAAACACCTGGTTCAAATCCCTGCTAGGCAATGAACACTCTAAGACTGGTCTGAGCTCAGTCATGAGAGTACCTGACCGAAACACCTGGGTTCAAATCCCTGCTATTGTTACAATATCAAAGTAATTTTCTTTTTCTTGTTGTTTTGCAGGAGTTCTAAAAGACTACTTGCGGGAACTACCTGAACCCCTGGTAACTAAATGTCTCTATCAGATGCTCCAAGATGCCGTGTCTGTCTGTCTACCTGACGATCCTCAAGGCAACGCGTCCCTCATTTTCTCCATATTAGACTGTTTGCCACCAGTCAATAGGGTAAATACTTTTTGTAACTTTTTACCCCCCCCCCCCCCGTAACAATCAATAGGAAGACAAAGACTTGTTAAAACTCAAGTATAGGCTGCAGTAAGAAATTAATGCAAAGGCAGACTTTTCACATTTTTTTCAACTGAATAGAGTCCTTAGTAAAAACCTACTCGATTTTAAATTTTTAATTTAAAATCCCACATGTTGCAGTTGGGCTCTTGTACGATTCTATCGACCAACTTTGCTTAGGATATAAGATGTTCCCTAAATGTTTCCTTTGGGTCGATAAGGCGTGGACTCAGACTCTAGAACTTTCATAATTTAACAGCGTAACTGGCTTTGTCGTCACCTGGAGGTAGTGATCACAAGGCCATGTATCACCCATGGTGATTCTATTGTAATATCCACATTAACTTGTATAGTAACTTAACTTGCCTGATATCTTAATGATAAATAAATGGCAGTATGGCCCATTAGTCTTTAAAAGACTAAATCTGAAGACTGAATCCTTCAGAAGGTTCGTACAGCTCTGATTTAACTTTAATTGGTAAAAAGTCTCGAATTTTCTTACCTGCTTATGACGCTGTTAACTCGAAACAGGGATATTCGGATCCATATGTTAGGATTAACGGTAGCTGACACTTCAATTATTCCTTTAACTCAGGGTAAATATAACGATTTTGAACATTGAGAATTTTATCTTATTCCTTCCATTCCGCAGGTGACGTTAGTCTATCTGTTAGATCATTTAGCGTTAGTCTCGTCACAGACAGAACGAAACAAGATGTCAACTCAAAGCCTCGCTGTGTGTTTCGCTCCCGTCATGATCCTACACTCTGCGGAAACCGCTCAGGAGGAGAGATTGGATTTCCACAACCCCATAGCTGTTGTTAGATACTTGCTAGATATATGGCCCGCCAAGTCAGGTAAAGTATAAGTTTCATCTTGTAGAAAATTTTGAGATAATTTGTATTTTTCTTTAGCACACGTAACATAACATGTCTACAAGGACCACTTCTGATGATGATTAGGGGAGAAGCCTCTGAGCTAGAGTTGAATAGTTAATTAGTTTTTTGACTATTATTGGGTAGACAAAGTGGGAGTGAAGGGACCTACTTATTTTTCCATAATATATTCTATAGAATATGTCTGTTCCACTCTCACAAACAAATATGTATGTATGTAATTGTTTGTTAAGCCACTAACTTACTCACCTAAACAAATACATACAATCATGTATGTATTTACATAATTGTAAATTATGTAAATTGAAAAATATGTACGGATTTGTTTGGGTGAGTAAGTTAGTGGCTTAGCGCTTTTTCGTTTAACGATGACTTGAAGAAAAACAAGAGGAATTTTTACTTAAAAATAAAGCTCCTGGAGAACCCAGAACATTTTTTAAAAAAATAAAAGTATATAATATCAAATACCTACTCAATGACCTCATCAATCCTCAAAAAGTAGGGGAAAACATTATTTGTTCGACCTTGGTATCCTAATTTATTTCCTAGAAAGGAAGCCAATCCTTCTTTTTAGCTTATCATTATCTAATCACTTATTATTTGTTGGTGACCAGGTAGATAGGGCACCAGTACCGCCTCCAAGAAAGGCAGAACAAGAGGCACCACCTCCACTACCAGCCAAACCCTCGGCCGTCACTACCCGACCCAAACCTACCGTTATAGCATCCCCCGTCAGCAACACTTCATCTTCGTCAGAAGGTTTGTATCATTTGAGTTAAAGCTGGTAAGTTCGCAATAGTCAGATAATCTGTTTTAATCTCGGCAGTAGAAAATGATGGTTGGTAAATAAATCCTTATTTATTAAGAAGCTAATCTACTCCTCTGTTTTCTTCATTAGCAAGAAGATCATTGGGTCTCAATCTCAAGATCAATCTCCACGGGTGCCCGCGGAGATTGCGAAAAAACTCAACGTTTTACTTGTGAATAAAGCACAGTTCAAACTCGAGAAAGTCGAGTGATGCAACAGTTGCCAAATGCAAGGACACTAATGGTCCACCTACAAGGTGAACAAAGGTGGTAGACATTTTATTCACTGCTTCGTGTATATTTGTGATTCCTAGAATTTCCAAAGTCCGTATTCAGTATGTCTCTTTTAATTAATTATTATCTATTAATATATCTATTAATCTAGTATTACTTATTAATCTATATTTGAGTCAGTAATCCTAGTATTTCCAAAGTACAGTCTGCTGTGCAAACAAATTTGATTGTTAAAATCAAACGTAACCGGTTTGCATTTTATTAAAAATAGACTCTAAGTGATGTCGATGCACACTACATTTTGTTCAGTTCGAGCTCGAGTAGTAGTAGTTGTGTACTATATTTTGTACCGTTTGTTATTACGGCAGTATCAAATAATATTAGAATTCTTTATTCCTTGTTTGTGCAGGGGAAGACGGTGACAGTGCCTACCAAGGGTTTGATTCCAAAGCCAACTTCGATTCTAAAAAGTCCGTTTTTGAGAAAAGCGTCGTGAGTGGTGCGATGATCCCTCCTCCCGGAGGTCAAGCTACGCCTCTCGTGGTGGCGGCCGGTTTGGCCAAACCTCCCTCGCCGCCTCCTCGTCCGCCACAACCTAATAATAACCATCAGAATCTGTTGAATCATCGCTTTAGTAACAACCCATTCGCAGAGGATATGGAAGCTGTTACACCGACTTCATCAGACGATCCATCGCGTCACGGTGCTGACGCCGACTCAGAAGCGGAAGACGATGACGACGAAGATTCGATTAACCTAAAATAGTCGACAACGACAATCGATACGATCGATTCTAATCTAACGACATTAAGTTACTTAGATTCTACATCAAGCTCCAATTCCAACATATCCTCTAATAATTCGAGTTTGAGTCCGCATTCCATAAGTCTTAGTTCACACACGCTAAGTCCTCAAAGTCCGTCAAGTGTAAAGTCATCCAATACTTTAAGCCCACAATCAATAATGTCCAACTCCTCGTCGAATAAAACAATCGGATCAATAGTCAATCAGTACTACAACAGCTAGCAATAAATAATAATATCCTCTAAGTAATATCAGGCCTATATGAAGGACGTTGAATAGTAGCTAACTGCCTAAACTATTTCCCTTTAATTCATAACGTTTCCGGCAAACATTTTTTTCACTTACAAGTCTTTTTGGTTTGACTCCAGTAAAAACAAGCTTAACCAGAATTTATCGACAAAACTGCCGACTTACATGGATCAACTATTCCTACACTCAAGTAAACATTAGTTGACTGTTGACTCCTTAGCTTGTATTGCGTTCAGGTCTTCAGCGAATGATTCAGTAAAAATAATTCAAAATACTAAAATTACGGTTCATTCATTTAGCTGGATTTCCTGGATTTAAATTATTTTCTATGATCACCAAACTACAATGATCATGATCAATGAGTCTTTAATACTTGATGTCTATATAGATGATCGTCTGTATTATAATAGAGTGAATACGACAATTAAACGCCTAATCCGCTGATAGATATTTGTCAATTGTTTTTTTTAATAATTTGTGCCCTTAAATTGGATCAGGTTTCATGCTTCCACAGGCAAATTTCTTATAAGACTTCATTGTGTGCTTAGTGAATTAAAAAAAAAAGTTGGATAACATTTGAGAAACTTTGCAATTTTTCGCAAGTCAGTTCAATGTTTTAACAATAACAATATGACTAAACCTACTCTTTGAGCTCACTAGTTTGGAAATCAATTGATTATAATGCTAAGAAGTAATGTATACGACGTGAAATTGAAATATCATTACATTCCACTAAAACTTGGTTGCTTAATTTGACTGAATCTATTTTTACCAGGTTTACCTCTTTTAGTATCGTAAGTCCAAATTACAATTGCTTCTATTATTTTTGTTTACTTTTCTCCATTTACATAGAAGGTATATAAGGAGTTGAACATTGAATCATACATTTCTCATGATTGAAGGGGGTATCGCTGCTGATAAACAAATACTAAACAAAATGTAAAGGGTTTCGATTCAATCTTCAGAAGGCTCGTCGTGCTCATTGAGACTAAGGCCCGTATTCAAAGACGTTTTCCTAACATTTTCCTAACATTTTCCTAACATTCTCCTAACACCTAACTTTTTCCTAACATTTTTCCTAACTTTTTCCTAACATTTTCCTAATTTTTCCTAACATTTTCCTAACTTTTCCTAACATTTTCCTAACTCTTAACACTCACCTTAGGTTTAGGTAAGGGAAATGTTTTTAAGCCACGAAATTTAAATGATCGTTCCGTGTTTTAAAAGTCATTTAGAGGCTTCGCATGATTTTTTTTAGTAAGAACCTAAGGTAGTTAAGTCAAAAAGTGATACCATTGTAAATAACGTAATATATCGCAAAATATCAATGTTATTAACTTATTACCTGGATTTACGACACACTTTGTCATATTAATAACTATCTACATAAATTTCCATAATATAAGTTACTATTAATCCACTTACCTTACTATTAGGGAATTTACCCTGAAATTTTTTTTCTTTTCTTCGGCCCGCACACAATCAGATTTTTTTATTTTCTATGGTCTGTTTGTGGCGGGCTATCGATTCAAAGAGGAAATTCAGTTGTCCGGTGTGAATAATTCAGCCTTTATTATACCAAAAAAATTTTACACAAACAAAAATGAATTTGATGACAAAATACGAAAAACAAAATTGTGTAAATGATTTAGCAAAATGAAAGCAGTGTTGCACTGATTAACAGGTCTTCATTTAGATACCTTTGGATTCGTACAACCTGGTCCACGTTCAAAATTAAACGCTTGATACTGCTTTATTTATGAAAGCTGTTACAATAATTGAACATTTTATTTGTATTAACTCTAATGTTTACTGAAAACTTATGTAAATAAAGTTTCTAATATATTTAACATTCGCCAAAGCGAGGCCGCATTGTTGTTTATGACAAAGTGTGTCGTAAATCCAGGTAATAAGTTAATAACATTGATATTTTGCGATATATTACGTTACTTACAATGGTATCACTTTTTTTGACTTAACTACCTTAGGTTCTTACTAAATAAATCATGCGAAGCCTTTAAAAGACTTTTAAAACACGATAGGAGAATGTTAGGAAAATGTTAGGAGAATGTTAGGAAAATGTTAGGAAAAAGTTAGGAAAAAGTTAGGAAAATGTTAGGAGAATGTTAGGAAAATGTTAGGAAAATGTTAGGAAACGTCTTTGAATACGGGCCTAAAAGTTATTCACTGACATATCTGTATTAGTTGAGCGCTCGAGTGTTGGCCTGCCTGCTGATGATGGTGTTATGCCGAAACCGGTCCAGAAATATTCATATTCAAGAGCAAGTATCGATGGTAGCTGATGCTTCAATAGTTTTAAATTAAGCGCATGATTTATGGCATAGGTTTGATTTGAATTATTTATTCAGATTTAAAACAATTGGCCCATTCTTTATCATACAATTCCCGATGCCACATTTGTAGCAAATTATATTTAAAAGAAATTTTCCATTAGTGTTTGACGATAGCGACGCATTCTCGTAGTTGGCCATGCGAACTACTTGTGGTTTGGTGGGGAAGCTACCAAATTACACTCGAGCGCTCCTGTTACCTGGTCATGGAACTAACCCTTTTTTGGTCCAAAATAATAAATCCAGGACTATAATTCTTTGTCTAAAATATATTCATTGAGATAGTCTATATCCCCTCTAGTAATATATATCTTAAGAAGCAAATTTAATAAGGTTTTATTATTGAGGTAACTACATGTTCAGCACAAAGAAGAGGTGAGTGATATTAGCCCCTTAGATCTCATAAATTTCATAGAAGAGGTGTCTCGGCCAATTAAATCCAAGAGATAACGCCTTTAAAATCCTTGTTGCAATTTAAAAAAAATCGGGTATGGGGTTCCTCGGAACTTTTTCTCATAACATCGGATTCGCTACGCTCATCCTCCTAACTTCGGGCTCGCTTCGCTCGTTTTGAGAATATAGAATTCACCCATTTATACTACAACACGACTTTGGACTCGCTTCGCTCGACTTCAGGTAGTAAATTTATCCGTTTCATTCTCAGCGGTCACTCATACAGAACTGACCACGCTTAATGCTGCTTAACTTTTATGATCCACTAAAAATCATAGATATACTTGTGGTATTGAAACAAAACTTAGTGTACTTATTTATTAAGTAAAGGCGTATACTTGTACCAAATTTCAACTCCATTGGATTATTTTCTGATTTTTTACAATTTTTTAAAAAATCGTACACAACTCGTTTGATAAAAATAGAACTACAGTCTATCGTTTAGTTTAAAAATCCCCAAGGTCATAAGTATTTTGGGGATTGACCAATCAGAGAAGTCGCTGCCAACCTCTCACTTAAAAAAAGAAAAAAAATCCCTACCACAATAACCGCTTTTGGGAAAAACCTTCTTCCCGGCAATCGTTCACTTTGTTTGTGGTTCTTCTTTTGATTACATCGTTTTGAAAACTACTTTCAAATTAATCTTAAAATGATATTTTAAAATAAAACTATGTAAGAAAACACAAAAGAAATGTAAAAAAAAACATCGCCAAGATAATACGGGTAAAATAACCTGATTTGTTTACATAGTTTTTTCCCGCTCCTTTCTTGCAGGGATTTTTTTTTCTTTAGAAACAGCGGTGTCTAAGCTGACCTGTCAAGATTTTTAAACTAAAAGATAGACTGTAATGTTGATAATAAGATGAAACTTAACACATATGTTAGTCTTATACATGAGGAAACCGTGTCAAATCTTGATTGCAACATTTTCCTGCCTTTTACGAATTTAGAATTTTTGCGGGTTTATGACGTCAGCAAATATTTTCCGAATAGCACAACTAAACCTATAGGCTGACATTTGAACAAATTTCATATCTCTAGCATAAATACACTAAGAGCTACGATGATAACAGACACACTCACAAAACTTTGTCAAAACCATTCAAGAGGCCCTAAAAAAGCAGCAAGCTCTATATAGGAGAGGTAGCCTTATTTTAATATATTATTTATGTCATTTGTAAAATCAATTATTTTATTTAATAAAGGCATTAAAAAAAAACGGATGATTCCGGTGACGTCTAGATTTCGGATTTTTTTTATGGAAACACAATATTTTGTCTATGTATCTATGTATAAATGAGGAAAAGTAAAAACATACAGAAGTCTTACCACTCAACGGTGAGCTAGAGTTGAATTAAAGACAAGTTGATTAGAATTAGAAGCAGTTTACCTGGTAGGTAGGTACGATGTTTCAAGAAGTCTACTGCAAATACCACATTTTATCAAGGATCTTGAATAAAGGGGATGACGCATTAAGGAACTTTTCTGACCCCATGGAAGTTGTATGAGATAGAGAAATAGGAGCAAACTTACCATCCCCTTGATTATAATGAAAAAAGCGCCAAACGCAGGTTATGTTGCAAGGTTGTCGAGTTTGCTTCTCAACTTTCTTCTGTGCTTCTCGTGATTGTTACATTTGTGGTGCTTGTTAAGTCATTTGTGCTTATATAATTTTAAATTTTGTGGAATATACTTTGCCTCTTCAGTGAGTGATAATTTAAGCGTGTTTTGTTATAACCTTCTCAAGCAATAAACAATGGAAACCATTGTGACGTAAGTTTGCCTCTAAATTTTAAGACCTGCGCTGTTTTAAGAATTGTAAGCATGCACAGTTTGTACCAAGCATGCGCAGTTGGTTTTTGACGTGTGTTTCGTGTTAAATTCTCTCTATTTTCTGGTTTTCGATGGGGTCACTTGTTTGTATGGCAAATCGACTTAGTGCGTCATCCCCTTTCAAGATCCTTGGTAGGTACGATGTTTCAAGAAGTCTACTGCAAATATCAAATTTTATGGCCCTAAGTAAAATACTATTGACTTTATTGCTTCAGATTTATCTTTTTACTTTTGGATAATTTTGAAACAACCTTGGCTGTGTTGAAACTACTCCTTCGGGCTCGTTTAAAGTACTTAACTATTGCTTAACAGCAATTCGGTGGAATTGTTCGCTACACTAAATAGTATAAAATATACGATCGTGTTTTGTTTTTAGACAAAAAATAATGATTGGTTGAATTCATACGTAACTCTTAAGGATTGACCATTAACCAATCGAATTGTTATAGTCCTTGAGTAACGCGCATAAGGTTTGATCTAAACCAATCATGTTCCCGAAGTAACTTGCATAAGGTTTGAAATCAACCAATCATATTTCTATTTATATAGTAAAAAAAATATTTTGTTTTTTTTGCTAAGAAAAACTTAAATTTTACTAAACAATTTAAAAATAAATAAATATTAAAAAAGAAAAAAAAATATGAAAAATTCTTCTTTTTTATCACTGCCACTATGATCGTAGAATAAATTTAAATTTATTCTAAAATAAATGTATTTAACTTAAATGGGTGGTAAAAGAAATTAAGTTTACTTTCATAAAGGCCTTGTCAGTAATGCAACACGGGTGTAGTTGGCAAGACTGTTTACTTGACTTTATCTGTACGTTTTTTATCATCAAAAATAATGTTTTATTAAAAAATTGGTAAAAGTGGGATAAAATCAACTTATTCCCATAAGAGCCTTTACCGATGTCACCACGAACAGTGGTGTTATGTTCTACGAATTATAAACTTGTTCTTTTATCGCCTAAATAAGGTCTTTTCTATAAACCTCTTCGAATATATGTCGTCAAATTTAGGTAATGTTTTATAGGCTATCACCACAGACCAAAATTAACCACATTTATCAAAAAAATAACCAGCAATAACTTAACAGCTCGTGCTAATACTTACAAATAACTAAGTTAAATAAGTTTAAGTATTTGCTAGTTTACAGTGCTTATTATTGGGGTTAAGTCTTTCGAAAGGGTCATAGAGAGGTTACTTTCGATAACCGAAAACCCGTGACTTAAGGTTATGTTTTCAAAACTGTTAAAATTGTTTTTTTTTTGGGGTAAATTATGTCAAAATAATGTCTACGAATGTTTCGAGTTGAAAATCAATCATGGATATGATGAAAATGAGATGCGCGCTCAAAGTGATATTAGTGTGTTAAAACAACACATCGTCATATGGCAAGATATCAACAAACCAGAAACACCGCCCTACTTGTTTTTTTTTTTTTTTTGTAAAGATTGTGTTAATGGTTTCATACAAGGAAATTACATGAAGTTATACTTATATGGTTTGTTGACATTAAAGGAATATATGTAAACCAAGTAGGCAAACAAACGAGATTTCTGTCAGACATGGCGTGTAGTTCACATTTTGTCTACTAGAGAGTTGGCTCAAAATTTCCTATGAGCATAGCTATCTTCCTCGCTATTAGTTAATTGTCAAATCTCCCTTGGCTTTGCCCCGAGAGTTTAAAAAAATGAATAACTCGGCTTGCCTCGGGAGTTAAATGTTTTGGTTCCCTCGGCTTTTGCCTTAGGAACCAACTAACTGCTCAGGGGAATAATAACATTCTTTACTCATTAGACATAAATAACTATTAGTTGACATCTTGTAAAATGACGATCTGGCGTTTTAACACACTAATATCACTTAGCGCGTATCTCATATTCAGTCAAATCCCTGTCAAATTATCGACTCAAAACATTTTTAGACCTTATTTTGACATAGTTCAACCGGAAAATAAAAAAAACTAATTTTAACATTTTTGTAATAAGGCGTGGTCGAATATCCACGGTCTTTTAGAACGTTGGATCACCAACAAACTTTTTTTACAACTTTTTTTCAAAATTTTCAGTAATTAGCCGGATTTGTGATAAATGAAGCCTATTTCCGTAATCTGCACGCTCTTTTAGTTAATCTCAAAGAGTATTTACATTCACTCAACGATTTACTTTTAATCTAACTTGGTACATACATAGCTACTGTTAGTTAAGTATGTTTTATGTTTAGTAGTTATATGTATGTTTAAAAAAAAACAATAAAGCATTCTTATTCTTAGACGTCAATATTTTGTGTTATATTTTGACATGTCATGTTTGTTAACATTGACGTCTAACAGTAGTTATGTATGTACCAAGTTAGATTAAAAATAAATCGTTGAGTAAATGTAAATACTCTTTGAAATTAACCAAAAGAGCGTGCAGATTACGGAAATAGGTTTCATTTATCACAAATCCGGCTAATTAGTGAAAATTTTGAAAAAAAAAAGTTATAAAAAAAGTTTGTTGGTGATCCAACGTTCTAGAAGGCCGTAGATATTCGACCGCGCCTTATCAAAGAAAGAAACCTCCCTGTGACGTCATCTAAACTTGGTCTATTGGTTAGTCATTGTTACTACAGGTTACTGGTGGTCATTGTTAATGGTTGCTCAGACATCTAAAGTTAAAACAAACATAAAAACTGACAATTCAAAGTAGTGAAGGAAGTAGAAGAGACCTTACCCCTCTAAATATATAATTATATCAAATTAAAAATTAATTTGAGTAAATAAAAATTGTACATAGAAGATATATTGGAAACCATGTTAACCCGTAGATGTAAGAGTATATACCGACCGACACCAGGTACGTTTTATTATGATTTCGGATTAATGTTATGCTTGTAAATGAGAGAGCTAAAACTTGGCTAATTTTCTAGCAAACGATAAGACAATGCTACCAACCCTTGGAAAAAAATACATCGATATATTGAGATGTAACTATAGTAAGAGGTAACTATAAAGCTACAGACAGTTCTAGACCTTATTAAACAAAAGTTTTTTTTTGCATCGGTCAACTTGGACCATACAGCCATATAATATATAATTTATAATTCGCGATTCAAAGAGATAGTTGTAAGGTTAGCAATACCAATGGCGGGAAAACGAAAGGGTGATAAAAAAATTTTTTATCATAGGACTAGCATGGGAGCCGTTGAAAATTCTTCTTTTATTCCTTTATTGTTAGTTAATTTGTGATAAATATGATGAAAATTATTAGAACGACCATCGGTACTAAAAAATTTTCAAATATTTCGTAGATAAATATTTCAATAATTCCAGGATTTTAAATATAGAATCAGGCTCTTATCACTACAGACTTGGGTTCGTCCGATTTAACCCAGAAATAATAAAACCTAAACGGATAATTTAAACAAACATTTTACAAAAAGTGAATTTATTGAGTTATTAATTATTTTAGTGAGTAAATAAAATTGATTAATAAATTAAAACACCATTACGGTGAAAATCGGCTTCTCATCAGTAAATTTAAATACCTGTAACAACTAATTTAAACGATTTAATACAATTAAAATGGTAATTTTGTGTGTTTGTACAAACTAAAATTATTTAAAAGTAACACCAATTAACAATAAATAAAATAAAACACTATATTATGATCTTCATCTTCTTATCACTCAATTTAAATACTCGTGACAACCCATTAAAACGCTATTTTTCAACGAAATAGTGATTCGACTGAGTTCATACGCCCCAAAATTAATTAAATTAAAGCACTTTGATAAAAAATTTAAAGAAATAATCGTCACAAATAAGAAAAACCAAAAAATCCCCATAAGGACTTTAACAACGATCACCTTAGAATAATACTATATATAGAAGGAGCACTACTGATAACACGAAAGGCGGTTCACTGGTGCAACTAAGTAATGCTGCCACCCTAACAATATACAATTTTCTAAAAAAAAGTTGGCAATACTTCCGGTTGCTGAATTATTATGGTCTATTATTAATTAATGATTGATTATTCATAAAATATTAATATAAATATCGGTGCATTACAATATTTTAAGCCTTTAAATTCTAGTTTAACGTATTTATTAAAATTATATACAAATAGTAGTCATCGTCAACTAAATGTAGATTCTCGTATTCCGCCACCCTTTTGCCATCTAAGACCAGTTTTATTAAATACTCAGCAGGTGTTTTAAGTTATTACATTTGTTCTTTACGATCTTTCTTCATTAATAGATATTTATGACAAATATTTAAAATAATGTTTTGTTGTCAGGTTGGCAGCATTACTTAGTTGCACCAGTCAACCGGCTTTCGTGTTATCAGTGGAATTACATTGTGTTTACGGTCCTGTGCTC
This sequence comes from Microvelia longipes, assembly GCA_018340805.1. Taxonomy (NCBI): domain Eukaryota; kingdom Metazoa; phylum Arthropoda; class Insecta; order Hemiptera; family Veliidae; genus Microvelia; species Microvelia longipes. Next base: position 5,124,218 of record JACMZG010000019.1, read on the forward strand.
CTTCTATATATAGTATTATTCTAAGACGATCACCCTTCCGTTATCAATTTCTTATCAGCGACGGTGGCGCTGCTACGGACTTTGAATCGCGAATAGTAAGAGGTAACTATAAAGCTTCAGACAGTCCTAGACCTTATTAGATAAAAGAGTTGACGTGTCTAAAATTTCACGCGTACCAACATTTAAATCCTTAAAAGTAAGATAAAATAAATAGTCTTAGAATTAGCAAAATGACCTCCACCCCCAGAATATTGTCTCTTATCATTTCTAATTATGTTAATTTTGTCAACTTTTACCCAAATATGGTAATTTTATTACCATATTTTGATGGTAATAAATAATATTGATCAATGTGGTAATTTTATTACTTTAAAATTTGAAACCAACATTACCCCACTACGGTAATTTTATATTGAGCTATATTGAGCTATTATTTGACATGTAATAGCTATTATTTTGACCTATTATTTGACATGTAATAGCTATTATTTGACATGTAATAGCTATTATTTGACATATAATAGCTATTATTTGACATATAATAGCTATTATTTGACATATAATCTTCTCCAAGTTACCAAAACTTGCGTTTTTCCAGTTATATTGCGTTTTTATTTATTTTTTTTTTAAATTTGATTATTTTTGCCAGCAATTCTGTCTAGTCATAATTAGATATGATTAAGTTATATTCTTAGTGAATTTTTATCATGAAACCATTTTTTAGTCACTGTAAATAGAAATAATTTATAATTAAGTTATGAATATTTATTTTTTCTAGATGCTGTAATTACATGTAGATATGATTAAGTTATCATCCTAGTTACTGTTTTATGATAAAGTAAAGCATTTTTTTTCGTCTTATCACTGCAATAAGACCCGAGTTATAAAGTAAGTTTCTCATTTCATAACACTGCATAGTCACTGTGCTGTAATCATTACAACTATTCTTTCTCTCGACAAGCATAACTTCAATAACTAGTCTCTGTTTTATATAATTTAGATTAAAAAATGTTTTATTAAGTAGTTAAAATAAATTACTTATATTCTATGTTACTAACGCATTTAAATAAATAAATGTATATATAATATATTTATGTTTAACGCAAACAATATATGATTAGGATAAATATAAATTAGTATATGAAATAATTGTGTAAGAATTATCTTAGTCAAACTATTAATTTTTTAGAGGAGTCACTTGAAACAAGCAAGCAAGCAGTGAGTGACCAGAGAGTCGTGACATTAACTTGGAGTTAACGGCTTCATTTCATATGTTCATCAGCAGGTCATGATTTGCCATTCATCGTGGTAAATCATCATTTGTTGATGACGTGTCTGTACCAACAGTTTTGTATGAAGTTAATACTGTCTGAGCATACTGTACAAGCATACTGTATAGCTTTTATTCTCATATTGTTTGATCATACTGTAGAAGCATAATGTAAAAGTATACTGTATAAGCATCTGTATATAAGCATACATACTGTGTAATACTGTATAAGCATAATGTAAAAGGATACTGTATAAGCATACTGTAAAAGTATACTGTATAAGCATACCTAAAAGTATACTGTATAATACTGTAAAAGCTGTATAAGCATACTGCATACTGTAAAAGTATACTGTATAAGCATACTGTAAAAGTATACTGTATAGCATACTGTAAAATTATACTATAAAAGCATACATTAGTTATTAAATGATAGTGAATATTTTAATACTCAGGGTGTTATAGTTGGTTCCCATTTTTGAACTTTTTGGTGTTTCAGCTAAATCTTTTGTAGCTTAACCTGGTCCTCTTCTAGCTTTACCAAATTCGGCTGAACTTCGTATACGGTGCACCTGTTATCAATACTATATATATCGATATATTTTTAGTTTAGAGATGTGACGTAGGAATAATCGATATATGCCTTTTCTTTTACGTTTATGAACATATTTTATTATTTTTTTAAATGTTTTTTTGTTGTTTGTGTTTTTATTTTATTGTTGTAAAATGGTTTATAACTATTTTCATATTTTTTTTTATGTTTTTATAATGTTTTAACTATGTTTTCATAAGAATAATCGATGATACACCACATCTAATTTTATGTTACGCGTATTTTTTACTTATTTTTGTGTTTGTTATTTTCAGGGTTTTTTATTATATTTTTGTTGTTAATGTTTTCATTTATTGTTGTATGGTTTTTTTTATGTTTTAATTATAATTAATTTTAACGACGCTGCGTATCTTCTAAGTGCTCAGTTCTCGTTTACGTGTCGCGTAACTAAAAATATATCGATATATAGTATTAATAACAGGGTGCACCGTATACCGAAGATTTACCCCAAACTCTGTTCTTGCTTCAACTGTCCCTTAAATAGCTTCAGCAGACCATTTTGCTGCTTCAGCTGACAAATACGCCATAACTGTACTACAGTCTATCGTTTAGTTTAAAAATCCCCAGGTCGTAAGTATTTGGGGATTGACCAATCAAGAAGCCGCTGCCAACCTCTCACTTAAAAAGAGAAAAATCCCTACCACAATAACAGCTGTAGGGAAAAAACCTTCTTCCCGGCAATCATTCATTTTGTTTGTGGTTCTTCTTTTGATTACATCGTTTTGAAAACTACTTTCAAATTAATTTTAAAATAAAACTACACAAAATAAATTTAAAAAAACATCGCCAAGAAAATACGGGTAAAATAACCTGATTTGTTTACATAGTTTTTTCCTACTCCCTTCTTGCAGGGATTTATTTTTCTTAAGAATCAGTGGTGTCTAAACTGACCTGTCAAGATTTTTAAACTAAACGATAGACTTTGCAGTGTAACTTATTGAAATGTTTGGCTGAGTTTACTTGATATTGTATCACATTGAAATTTAGCTAGAATTCCACTACACAATGCAGGCCTTACAAATGTTTCAACACATTATAATTTCCTATAAAACCAATCTTTCCATTATAATCACCCTGTACATCAGATATGATAATAACTACATTATACATAACTATAATATATCAGTTCTTAAATAATTCTTAAATATAATATATCACTTCTATACTATACAGTGTATGGTAGGACGCAGCAGGTCCAAAATGACTGGTCCCATCATATTTTATCTATCAAACTGCGATTCCAGCCTTCATTGTGCATATTAACTAATCATGCAAAAATAAAACGGCGATACTCGTAGCTATGGTAACATATTAAAATGAGCAATAATGGCTGAGCTTGGACTTTTATTTACCCTGAGTAAAGATAAATCAAGTCTCATAGATTTTGACTGCCACTAAGCATCGGTATTTGATTTTAAATCTGTCATTCTGTAACAGCAAATAATAAAAAGCTCTGCTTAGCAGAAAATGTTTTTTTTGTTAACTTTCCAAATATATAGGAGTTCCAATTTTAATTGAGTTATTCTCGTTTTTTCTTTGATTTTTGCTCATAATATAATTAAATATGGTTAAAAAATATACAGCTGTACAAAAGTGATAAAGTGGGGGAGAAAACAGATTAATTTGAGTCAGTGTCTTGCAAGGATGTTGAATAAAGGGGATGACGCACTAAGTCGAATTGCCATTCAACAAAGTGACCACATCGAAAATCAAAACATAGAGATGAATGCAACACGACACACACGTCAAAAACCAACTGCACATGCTTGGTACGAACTGCGCATGCTTATGATCCTTATAAAAGCGCAGGTCTTAAAATTTAGAGACAAACTTAACTCTCAATTTGCTTGCGAAGGTTATAAACAAATTGAAAAAAATTCATACTTTTTAACTGTTTTTTGTCAATATTGCTTAAAATTAACGACATTAAAGAAAATTAAGAACATTACAACCACAATTGAATCTTGAAAACTAGCAAAACATTTCACTAGGCTAAAAAAAGACAAAATATTAACACATTTAACTTACTCTCTACGAAAAGTAAACGGTAAAGCTTCAATTACTCTCACTAAAGTGGCTACCTAGAGTCCAAATTGTAAAATATAAGCACAAATGACTTGACAAGCACCAAATGTAACAGTAACGAAAGCACTGAAGAAAGTTGAGAAGCAAACTCGACAACCACGAATTGTATAACAACTTAGCTACATAACCTGCGTTTGACGCCTTTTTTTAATTATAACCTAAGGGAAGGTAAGTTTGCTCCTATTTCTCTATCTCACACAACTTCCATGGGGTCAGAAATGTTCCTTAATGCGTCATCCCCTTTATTCAACATCCTTGGTGTCTTGTCAGGTATTTATGGGAGTTTAAATTAGAAAAGTCATAAGATGACATGTTGCTCTTCTTCACAACCAAACCCTCCACATCGCTGTGTCTTGTGTCAGTTTCCTGTCGGTTTATGTTTTAGCTTGTTTTCTATAGTTTGTACAGATTATTATTAGTTATTTATAGTTTAGTTTTGAAAATGTTGCACTTATGACTCTTGTATGACATAGTGGTAAAGATGCAGTCAAAGAGACAAACTATTAGAGGGAGTACAGAACCCGATTAACACAGTGATAAGGGGTCTGGAAGTGAGACAGTTTCCATAGGTGCCGTAACTGTACTTGCCCCTACTATAGTCTCCCTAGAGAAAGAATAGATACTCCCCTACCCTCTACAACTTCTATTGTAGCATGCATTCCACTAACGGTGGACATTTTTCAGTGATGCCACATTAAACCACTTTATTCAAAACTAACAATTAAAGAATACATGCAATAGATAATAATTAAAACTTATTTTAAATTCATTTTACTTGATTTCAAACAAAATAGTCAAAAAATAATGTAATATTTACGTGAAATTGTAATTTTTTGGAAAAATAAAAAAATTACGTCACCAATGTACCGTTACGGCACCTAGCTACCCAAGGAATGATAAGAACTGTTGTATCCTTCCTCTAATAGTTTTAGTCTCTTTGGATGCAGTATACGCCACTCCAAGGCACTTGACCCTGTTTTCCCCACTAAAAGGACATATTTGGAATTTTATTTTTTGTTATATCTTCTAAAGTGTATTTGTTTCTTTTTAAAATTTTACAGTGTTGAATTTCATACGATACACTTTAAGACAAAGTAATTAAAAATATTCAAATACTGTATTTTAAATTTGTAAGGAATGAGGTGGAAAAATGATAGATATGAGTAGTTTGGTCTGTACCAAACTAGTGCAAAATAGTTATTATGCACAATAAAGGTAGCATCGAATCCCAGTCAATTAATCAGCCGTTTTCAATTTTGTGCCGCACCTCACTTAAAAGCATTATTAATCATATTGACTTTTTTCAAGATGACTGTAAAAATAATGAAAAAATAGTTATTTTATTTAAAATTGAAAAAATTGCACATATAAGAAAAATGTTTGTTTTAAATAAATTAAAATAAAAAAATAAAGTTTGGCATTCTACAGCATCACTTAAGTGTGAGTAAGACTTGTTTCCACTGATTAAAGCAGATTTTCAAAGAAAATAAAGCTTTAAGAGAGCGGTAGATTGTTTCTAATAAATGTAACTCTCACTTAAGTCAAGCTCAAGAATTCCACAATAAATTGATTAAATGTAAACTAAAAATAAAAAAATATAATAAAATTGAAATAAAAGACAATTGTTACATATCGGAAAATTATAAAATACTGAATTTTTTAAATTGCACAAATTACATTCAAATTAAAATTTTAAAATTCCTATTAACATTTTTTATTTTAAATTTTGATTTTTATATTTTCTTTTTATACTTTGGCTAGAGAGTTTATTTCTATACTATAGAGCTGCGGAGATATTTGGTAGATATTTCCTAAAAAAATGTCGTTACCTGACATTTCCAAATACCATGAATTAAATAGACTACTTGTACACTTTACAGGACCCTTTTTTGTTGATTGAAAAAAAAAACAATTTTTCTGCGACCACAATTCCAGGGTTGAACCAAAGAACATATTAGTTATAGAATGTCGGAAGGTAGTAAACAAGTTAGTCAGAAGATGAGGGTGAACTCGGTGCTGGCATCTAGCAGCAACTCTAAAACTAACTCTCCTTACCATAACATTTTTCCCACTATTTTAAGTTAGGATTATAAAATAATCTCATACTTTATTATTATTATAACAGCACGAGTATCTATTTTGCTATTATTATTATTACTATTATCGTTACTATTATTATATTATATATTATTATATATCTACTTTGTCATTATTATACAAAGCAAATATTTGGATAAATCAGTTTTGTGCCAGAAGTTGTTTGCTAAAAATAAGACGAAAGTGGCGCACTCTCGTAGTTGGAATGATGAAACTACCAAATTTAATGTAACTGAATACTTACAGGCTTTCTCATCCCTTTAATTCTATTAACTATAGTATGAAATAATAATACTAACTTTCCAATAATAATATTATAATGACTATATAGAACCTAGGGGTTCAACAAGTATAACCCCAACGGGAACCACCACAGGCTGCAGGCAATGGTTTCAATTAAAGTGTGGGATAACTTATTTAAACAAATAAAAACCTCAGACCTGCGTAGTGTCAAAGGTTATAAATAAATGGAAATTGTTTGATGTCATTTATGTTATCTTTGTTATTTTCTTAAATTGTTTTTTTTTTTTTATTTTTCTTCTCCATTTGACAAGAACAAATTATTTGTAAAAAGTACCTGTTTATTTTAAATATATTTATTTTATTTATAAATACTGACCAGCACTTGAGTATGAAATGATTATACTGTCTATAGTATAGTATCATTATACTATAAGTGTACTATAGAGGGATTATATTATCAGTAGTATTCTATAATTATACTAACTATAGCATAAAATGATAATACTAACAATATAATACTATAGTATGAAATGATCATACTATTTATAGTATACTATAATTATACTAGCTATAGAAAAAAATGATCATATTAAAGCAACTATACTATAATAATACTAACTATAGTATAAAATAATTATACTGACTATACTATAAAAATTATTATAATAAACTCTCTGCCAAAGCTTGAAATAAAACTAGTATATTGTAAGCTTTTTTACCTCCAAACAGCTTCTTTGCTATTCTTTCAGCTTTATTAAAAAGTTTAACAATGAAAGAACTTTTAACTAACTTTAAATAATCAGTATTATTTCTAATGAACACCTTCTTCATTCATAAAGGTACTAATTTTTTTAATTAAAAATAAATAATAAATAAAAACAGGGAAAAAAATTAAAATTTATAGTGTTAATGATTTTGTTTCATATTAGCAAAAATATTAAATATGTACAGATAAAATTAAAGTATGGCTTAAATTGGTGAACTGCAAATATTTTTATGAATTCGTTATTACCAGCCGTAAATGTTTGAGAAGTTAGTTTTCTATATCACTTCATCAGTTTAAACGAAAAGAACAAAGGTATATTGAGTTATCCACTATGTAGACAGGTTTGCTGTTTTTTGTATATTTCTCTTTATTGACATCTACATATTTATTTAGACTTTCCTATAGAGGCAAATCGTTGTTTTTATTTTTCAGAAATTTTCTTTTAATGCAATTAAAATTTATAAGTATACATAGTTCCTATTAAATAAAGATATTATTTTAATTTAAACAGTGATACATGTTATCTGGTTGTTCATTTGATAAGACCAGGTTTAGCAAGAACAATTCAAATTGTATCCAAAGAGTATGCACTGTAACTAGAGAACTCATTGTTAGGTCTATCAGGCAAAAAGGGCCTAACTATGTGGCCATTTGCCTGGCTCAAGTACTCCCCACTCTATTACTAGCTCTATTTTTCTATTAAAAGATAGAGCTAGAAGTATTAGTACAACTATAGAGCTTACTTCAAGTTCTTTTTTCATTATGGTCTGGAGAACTTCTAACTTGAGATATTATTCAAGACTGGCAAGAAGGGACTAACAACTAAGGCTCAAATACTTCCCACTCTAATACTAGCTCTATTTTAATTGCAAAAGATAAAGCTGGTAGTATCACCACAAAAAGTATGTAATACAACTAGAGAGCTCACTGTAAGTTCTTTATATTATTATGGCCTGGAGAACTTCTAACGTGAGATCTTTTTCAAGATTTTGCCAACAAAAGCTCAAATAATAACATCTTTGAAAAGACTTGTATTGGACTCAGGTGACAGTGCATATCAGACCTGAACATATTTTAGTAGCATCTAGTACAATGTATTCCTTGTTAGTTATCTTTTGTTTCTATTCATTTTTAATTTTATAACAAGCTTAAACCATTTTGATTTAAAATTAGCAATAAAAAAATGCATTTTTGTCATTAAATAATAAAAGAAATAATAATTGTATAAATTACCTCAAATAAAAGTAAATTTAAGAATTGTATTTATTGGACAACAAAAATAAATTTAAAAAAACAATGTAATCAAAAAAATTTAGAAATGTTGGATAAAAAAATAATTAAAAAATGTAAAAAAATATGATATATTATTTGTGAACTGATTATAAAAGAATAAAGATTGTTTTTAAAAAAAGAATTAATTATTTGTTGTGATGATTACTTATCCTTATTTATAACATAGGTATGTAAAAATAATGAGCTCTGTCAGAAAATCTAAAATGGGGATTTTGACTGAAATATTTATTTCAGGTGATTTTGAGACCTCCTCTTGTAAAAGTTTTTACGTAGAGTGTTTATACGAGAGGGTAGAAACTTAGTACACAATTTTATCCTTGAGCCATGTTGTGCTTTTTTGGAAAATATTTTCTAGGGCATCAATTATATCAATACCTATGGTTATTTTCAGTTGACAGTGTGGGATAATACTTCAAGGGAGCCAATGAGGTTATTCCTGATAAATTGATACATTAAGCAATGTTTCCAACTTGCAGTCTCCTGATTGTCTAGGTATTACAAATAAATATAATTTGTATAAATAGATATTAATAAATTTATTATAGAATATATTTTTATAAATAAATATAAGACAAAGGAGTGAAACAGATAAACACACATAGTAATGGAAATAGGAGAAAATATAAAATTCAACAAATTAACAACTATAAGTACACAATAATTCTAAAATTATTGTAAACATAATACCCTGGTTATATTAAACTGGCGTGTCATAGTGATTAGGAAATCAAAAGCTCTATCTGCCAAACTGGTGGCATAGACTAGGAGATCAGTTGGTCTATCTGCCAAACTGGTGGTATAGACTAGATCATTTGGTCTATCTGCCAAACTGGTGCATAGACTAGGAGACAGTTGGTCTATCTGCCAAACTGGTGGCATAGACTAGGATGTATAGTGACTAGGCAATCAGTAAGTATATCTGCCAAACTGGTGGCATAGACTAGTATGTCATTATATCTGCTAAACTAGTGACCTGCAGCCAAAATTGTTATCAGTAGACACTGGCATGGTCGGTTCTTAAGTACTTTCATGGAATAGGGCCCCTGTTAAAGATATCGTTTAGAACGTTTAGGCCTGATCTATAGCTAATAGACATAAGTAATAGGGCCTCTAAAGCTGAAGGGGAGGAACAAGGTAAGAGTGAAAGGACGGAGTTGTGGCCGTGGAACAGAAGGACAGGAGGCTCTGGGTCTGCTCTTCTTAGTAGAACCACAGAAAAGGTTTGAGATATTTTGCTTAGAACCCGAGATATTTATACTTAAGTAAATTCTTCCCACTCTCTCAAGAAAGATCCCTAATCGCATGGTTTTAAACAGGAGGGTGCTTGGCTTTTGTGTGTTTGGTTAAATATCTTCTATCAACAGCTTGATATGAACACAGTTGACATTTGAATGGCTTTTCGTGCAAATGGACCGATAGGACGTGCATCTTCATGCTACGCTTGTCTCGGTACAGTTTGACGCATTCGTTGCATTTGAACAGTTTGAGCGGTTTCACCACGTCTGGTTTCATATTGGATTTGACCACTTCAGGTTTGAAATGGTTAAACAGCTGTTTGTTTTGGTCAACCGCCTTGGGTATGTTTTGGAGGACTTCCTCGGGTTTGAGACTTTGGACCATTTCCGGTTGGTTAAGGTCGAACAGCTTGGGTTTCATAAGGTTGACCAACTTGGGTTTATTTTCATCAAACACCTCAGGGTTGATATGGTTGACCAACTCGGGTTTGTTTTGGTCAACCACCTCAGGTTTGAAATTGGACTTGATGGATTTGAAATTCCATCGGTCACATTCAGCTCTGACAGGTTTAGGTTGACCACTATTAGAACGTACTTCCAGTTTAGAATGCACATTATCATACCCCGTGCCACCAGTATCTCTTAGAATGACTGCTTCACAATTATCAGCATTGACCGAGAGATGACTTGAGATATTAGAATCTAAACTAAGATCCTGAGCAGAATTGTTTAAATTACTAACATCAATAATAGCTTTATTTATAAGACTAACATCTAAAGAAGGATTGCGTGAATTATTTACTCTCATAGAAAGTGTTTTTGAATTACTAACCCCAAAAAAGGAATTATTTGAATCACTAACACCAAAAGTGGGATTATTTGAATGACTAAGAACATTGTTTGAATCACTAACATCAATGATGGGAGTATTAGAATTGCTAACATCAAAAGAAGAATATTTGAATATTTGATTTTGAATTACTAACATCAAAAGTGGGATTTTGAATTACTAACATCAAAAGTGGGATTATTTGAATTACTAACATCAAAAGTGGGATTATTTGAATTACTAACATCAAAAAGTGGGATTATTTGAATTACTAACATCAAAAGTGGGATTATTTGAATTACTAACATCAATGATAGGAGTATTAGAATTGCTAACATCAAAAGAAGGAATATTTGAAATTACTAACATCAAAAGTGGATTATTTGAATTACTAACATCAAAAGTGGATTATTTGAATTGCTAAGAGAATTGTTTGAATTACTAGTATCAAAAGAGAGATGGGTTGACTGAACTTCTGGGACTAGATGTGAGTGAGTGGTGCTATCACAGGACACTACATCTGTAAGAGGGTGTCTAGATTTGGTATGCTTGATTACTTTATACTGGTGGAAGGATGTATAAGAGCAGAGGGGGCACGCAAAGCGCTTCTTACTGTGCTTGTTTTCGATGTGCTTCTTCAGTGTCGAGCTGACTGCCGCAGCATAATCACATTCCGAGCATTTGTGAGGTTTGTAGCGTGTGTGAACGCACTGGAAATGTCTCGAAAGCATTTTACGCTGCGAGGATTTATAGGAGCAGAGGGAGCAGGAGAAAGGTTTGGCGATGTTGTGCTTGGTCTGGATGTGAGATTTGAGACTCTGGTTTCGCTTGCACACATGGTTACATATAGGACATTGGTTGTAGGGAAGTAAGAGGCAGAGAGGTTTGTTCTCGATGTTATCATTCACATCGGGTTCTGTAGGTTCTACAACTTCCTCTTCTTCCGACTTCAATAGGAAGTGAGTGGAGAAGTTGGAGTAACTCTCCTCAGACACATCTTCCAGTTTCACTAAAAAAACATCAAAGTTTAATTATTATTATCCACAGCAAATGAAAAATTTTCTTTATTCATCTGACTAATAAGCAGCCATAGTTTTTTTACTGCCAGCAAACAGTAAGAGCAAGAGTTTTTTCACTGTGAAGTCAATCAAATGTCCACTAAATGAGCACTGCTAGTCACTACAAGGTTATAATATAACCTTTCTTCTTCTTCCCCCTGTTTTTGTTTATCAAATAAATAATCCAACATTCTGTTAACCAAGTTTTTTTATTTTGGAAAGTGAGTTATTAATTATTTATTATCAAGTGATTAATAATCATGGATAGTGATTCAGACATTAAAAATAAGCCGCCAGAATTGAAACTTTTGGCCAACGAGGCAAATTTGTATACATTATATTGTGGTTACTATTACTAAGCCTGAAAAAACAGCATATGCTACGCGACTGGGAATGACTTTTATACCTTGGCTTCTTATACTGTCTGACAGTAAATACAGTCACCACAGTTAAAAAAGACCTCCTTCACAGTCTTATAATACAATATAATATAAGGCGCGGTCGAATATCTAGAACGTTGGATCACAAACAAACTTTTTTTATAATTTTTTTTTCAAAATTTTCAGTAATTAGCTGGATTTGTGATAAATGAAGCCTATTTCCGTAATCTGCAAGCTCTTTTGGTTAATCTCAAAGAGTATTTACATTCACTCAACGATTTATTTTTAATCTAACTTGGTACATACATAACTACTGTTAGACGTCAATGTTAACAAATATGACATGTTAAAAATAAAACACAAAATATTGACGTCTAATAGTAGTTATGTATGTACCAAGTTAGATTAAAAATAAATCGTTGAGTGAATGTAAATACTCTTTGAGATTAACCAAAAGAGCGTGCAGATTACGGAAATAGGCTTCATTTATCACAAATCCGGCTAATTACTGAAAATTTTGAAAAAAATTATATAAAAAGTTTGTTGGTGATCCAAAATTCTAAATATTCGACTGCGCCTTATTACAGCAAATGAATATTGGCTGTAAACAATTTTATCTCCAGAGAGGTAATAATAGAGCTTTTCAGAGTATGAGTTATGCAAAGCTGTCATTACAACCCGAGTAACAGCCAGTCAATAACAAAAAACAGATCTATAAACCAGTTTAGCCAACATAATTTTATAAATATAGTAAAGATTTAGGAATATTCGCGATTCAAAGAGATAGTCGTAAGGTTGGCAATACCAATGGCGGGAAAACGAAAGGGTGATCGAATGTTTTTTATCATAGGATTTGCATGGGAGCCGTTAAAAATTTTTCTTTTATTCCTTTATTGTTCATTAATTTGTGATAAATGAGATAAAAATTAATAGAACGACCATCGATCCTCAAAAAATGGCCAATATTTCATAGATAAATACTTCGATTATTCCAGGATTTCAAATATACAATCAGGCTCTTATCACTACAGACTTGGATTTATCCGATTTAACCCAGAAATAATAAAACTTAAATGGATAATTTAAACAAACATTTTACAAATACATGAATTTATTGAGTTATTTATTATTTTAGAGTGTAAATAAAATTGATTGATAAATTAAAACACCATTACGGTTTACGGTGAAAATCGGCTTGTTATCAGTTAATTTAAATACCTGTAACAACTAATTTAAACAATTCAATACAATTAAAAGGTAATTTTGTGTGTTTCTGTAAACTAAAATTATTTGAAAGTAACATTAATTAACAATAACTAAAATAAAACACTATATTATAATTTTTACCATCTTATCACTCAATTTAAATACTCGTGACAACCCATTAAAACCCTATTTTTCAACGAAATAGTGATTCTACTGAGTTCATACGCCCTAAAATTAATTAAATTAAAGCACTTTGATAAAAAAATTTAAAGAAATAATCGTCACAAATAAGAAAAACCAAAAAACTCCCATAAGGACTTTAATAACGATCACCCTTCCGTTATCAATTTCTTATCAGCAACGGTGGCGCTGCTGCGGACTTTGAATCTCGAATAGGTAAATTTTACATAATTTTGTATTCAGCACGTAATAAATAAGTATACTACGTTCTATTTCAATGCGGCAAGTAAACCTACCGTTTTTGTTAGATCATGAGTTCTGAGGTAATGAGGATGAGCATAGTGAACCCAATGGCAGTTCTGAGCTACCCCGTACCTCACAACTTTTTTTTTGAAGCCGTTTATTAAAAATATTTAATCATTCAATCAGCTATCAACGGTAGCTGATTCTTCGATTGCTTCTTCAACTTGAGGTAATTACAACCTTTTTAATTTTAAAAATAATGTTTGCCTTAAACTAACGCAAGATAGATACCTGAATCAAAATATTGAGGCTCCTCAGAGGGGAAGTAGCTTCCTTCCAGCATGACAGCTTGCTCTTCATCTGAAAATGAAAACAACTCTGTGAAACACAGTAAAGACTGAACATATGATGAAGTTCATGGTGACAAAAATAATACAATAAGTCTCTTTACTCACGTAAATATTTATTTAAAAGAAAGCACAACTGGCTTTGAACCAAAGAATGCTGATTATCAGAGGCCGTGAAATGTTAGCAAGCCAGGTTTATATATATATATATATATATATATATATATATATATATATATATATATATATATATATATATATATATTAAGTCAAGGCCCGTCGCAAGTCCGTGGGTCAGAGCACAACTCTTTTATCGTCTGCAGCTTCATATCTACTTTCAACTAGTCTCCATAGCCATCGCCACACCGGTTTTAAGAAGAACTCTTCGGTAGCTGATCTTCGATTATCGTCCATTCTTTCTGTTTCTAAGTGTTTTGAATACATTTTTGTCTTTATGTATATATATATATATATATATATAAAGATTTTGGCCACATTACATACATAGCAAATTGTTTTCAAAGGAAATTCACTAAATAACAGACGTAGTGAGCATTCTGTAGCAAACATCTCATATGGTCAAATGTTTGACTCATAATAAAGTTTCAGGTTGACTCATATGCCTTATGTTTATGCATGAAGTGAAAGGAATAGAGCAGCATTACCAAGGTCAACTTGAGGCTCCAGGTGGGGAGGCTTGCTCACCAGCTCTATGGTCACCTCAGGGGTGAGTAGCTCCTCATCTGAACCTAAACATATAATGATAACTCATGTAATCACCAAACAATAAACTTCCAGCAAATGAAACACAATCACAGTGCATTACCAGAAACACAATCACAGTGCATTACCAGAAACACAATCACAGTGCATTACCAGAAACACAATCACAGTGCATTACACAATCACAGTGCATTACCAGAAACACAATCACAGTGCATTACAGCAGTGCATTACCAGAAACACATCACAGTGCATTACCAGATACACAATCACAGTGCATTACCGGAAACACAATCACAGTGCATTACCGGAAGCACAATCACAGTGCATTACCAGAAACACAATCACAGTGCATTACCGGAAACACAATCACAGTGCATTACCGAAAACACAATCACAGTGCAATCAGGTTCAGGGTACCTCGGAACTTTTCCTCATCACTTTAGATCGGCTACGCTCCCTCGCTGCTTGGGACTCGCTTTGCTCGTCCTTACGAATCGTAAAGGACGAGGAAAAAATTGGTGAATCACTAATTTTTTACTGCAACATGTCTTCGGACTCGCTTTGTACGTCCTTAGATAGTAAATACATCCGTTTCATTCTCAGTGGTCACCCAAACAGCACTGACCACACTGCATGCTGCTTAACTTTTATGATCCACCATAAATCATGGATATACTAGTCCATGACTCTTATACTACAAGTATAATGGTATATAATTGTACTGAATTTTAACTCACATAACGAGATTGGCCACATGAGTGCCAAATCTCAATTTGATTGCATAATTTTCTCACGTTTCATGAGTTTTCAAAATTGTTGTCGAGTCATTATTTTGGGTTAATGACGTCATAAAAAAAAATATTTTCCAAATAGCACAACTACACTTGTAGACTGCTTTTTATACAAATTTTCAACTCTCTAGTATAAATACACTCCGGTCACACTCTCAGTTTATAGAAGATTATTGTTAAGATAAATTATCGCCAACTTTAGAATTCGCTTTGAGCATAAAGGTTGCTACTACCACCTGAGGTGGTTCCCGCAGGGGTTATCCCTGATGAGCCACAAGACTCTAAACGGGTATTATCATTATTATTATTACAGTATAAATACACTTGGGGCTACAATAACACACGCATACATACAGACAAACAACTTTGTGAAAGTCACTCAGGAGGCCTTAAAAACACCTGAAACGGATGTTTCCGGTGACATTCCAGTTTCAGATTTCTTTATAAATAAATAAATATAAATAAATAAGCCTTTATTAAAACTGAATACAAAATTAAGAAACATACACACAATTTAATTAATTCGGTTTAACAGTTTTTATTCGGCTATAGCCGTGGCTCCCCTTTTGGGGGGTAGAGTTACTTACAAACTTAGCATACAATACTTTTCCAATAACTAACTTTTTAACACAAAAACAATTCTAAATACTTCTTAAACTATAACATAATTCACAGCATACAAAAAAATAATTAAATAAGATTTATTACGTAACTAAATTTTTATGCAATAAATTTAATTCATACAATACTATAAATATAAATTTTCATATACTAATATATCTATTATACCCTGCTATAACATACCATTTTGTATCATTATTACATTTTTATATACCATGCATATTCATATTCAATTTTTATTTAATATTACTGTCTTATTGTCTAATATAAAAAGATTTATTAACTTTACTTCTTTCTTTTTAATTCTGATTATATTTATTTTTGGGTAAAGCTTTTGTTATTTGCGTGTTTATTATGTAATTGTATTTATTTATTTTGTTTTATATAATTTAGTGTTATTGTAATTATTATTGTAATTTAATTATTTTATTTTTTATTTACTTATTTTTTTATTATTATTATTACTATTTATTATTTATAATAGTTTGTGTTTTTATTTTAACTATTTATTTTATTATTATTTTATTTTTTAATATTTATCATAATTTGTTGATTTTATAATTTATTTATATGTATATACAATGCAATATTTTAATATTTTTATTAATTTTTATAAAGGTAAACTTGACAATACACAATATTAAAAAGGTTGTATTTACCGCAAGTTGAAGAAGCAATCGAAGAATCAGCTACCGTCGATACTTGCTGTTGGATATAAATATCCCTGAACCGGTTTCGGCATAACGCCATCATCAGCAGGCAGGGCAACACTCGAGCTCTCAACTAATAAAGTTAAATCAGTGATTAACTGATTAAAGATGAGGGCTCTTCAGGGGGCTTATCGTGCTCATTGAGACTAGAAGTTAATCACTGATTTAACTTTATTAGTTGAGAGCTCAAGCTTGCCCCGCCTGCTGATGATGGCGTTATGCCCAAACCAGTCCAGGGATATTTATATCCAACAGCAAGTATCGAGGTAGCTGATTCTTCGATTAATACACAATATATTGTCAGATTTTTTTTGCAAACACAATACTTTTCCTATATACTCACGGTATAAATGAGGAAAAGTATTAACAAACATAAATTTAAAAAATTAAGGTTACACAGAGCCTCAAAAAGATATTTGAAGTCTCTTAATGTATTGAGATCAGGTATTCTTTCTGCCTTCTCTAGTGATAGAGAAGGCACCTCTAACAGGTTCGGTCTCAATGACCGAACTTTGAAATCAAGAGACCCAGGGAAATCAATCCTCTCCACTTCTGTCAGAAGAACAACCTCATGATCCTCACTTGAAATTTAAATTTCGCTAATAACACCCATCAAGTTTGAAATGACCCAATCACACTTCAATAGTGTTTTCATGTTCAGTCTGAAATTCAGCTACATTGAGTTACAAGAGCATACCTATGTCGCACTGGTAGATTCTGTCAAAGTTCTGGGCAACTTCTTTGGAGAAAGAAAACTTGTGTGGAGCCATCGTGATACTCTGACGTTGTGGCCTCTATTTCATCGTAATACTCTGACGTTGTTGCCTCAACTTCATCGTGATACACTGACGTTGCCTCTACTTCATTGTGATACACTGATGTTCCCTCTACTTCATTGTGATACTCTGAAGTTGTCGCCTCTACTTAACCGTGTTATTCTGACTTGGTTGCCTCTACTTCATCGTGATACACTGACGTTGTCACCTCTACTTCATCGTTACACTCTGACGTTGTCGCCTCTACTTCAAAAAAGTAACGTAAAAAAAATTACATCAAAAAAGTAACCTGACTATCAATATAATCAAATAAACAGAACAAAATTACAGTAACTTATATAGCAGAACATTCAAAATACAAATCACATTAAATTTTCAGGTAGCCTAATCCAATTGATTTATTATAACCTTAACACACACGCAGAGGAGGTATCAATGAGGTTACACAGTGCCCTTGAAAGCATAGGTAACATTACCCTGGATAAACTTCCCTTATCTTCTAAACTTTGACAGATAACTAGTGCTGGTCCCCAAAAAGCGATAAAAAATTGAAAAACATGACAATCCCTCAAGCCTTTTTATTATCTTTACTTGATCTATTAGAAATTGGCACAATTTAGCTCTTTGAGTTGTATTGGGAACAGAAAACGGCACAGCATAGCATACTTTCTGTTTAATATTCAATTAATAGTAAATGTGCCCAAGGAAAAAGTGGCACTACTGAGAGAAAAAACTCTGCGCTCTGCTTTATATAAAAATGTATTGTATGAATTTATATGACAGAGATAGTAAAAGCATGTATGCCTTATTTAATTTATTAAGAAAAATTAAAACCAATTTATAAGAAATTTAAAATAAATTATCAAAAGGAAAAGCTAAAAGAAATTCTTTCTATCAATGTTGTCAAAATGTTTTGAAATAAAATTAACAAATATCTAATAATCAAGTAAACAATGTACTCGAGTTTTTCTGTTGCAACGAAAATACACGATTCTAATCGATTACCTCGTGGGACCAATGCTGGTACTCAACAACAAATGGCTGAAGCTGGACTCCCCTGTGCACAACAGCTATGCTCGATAATGTTTTTGGAAAGTAAATAGACCAAGGGTTCGGCTTCAGTGATAAGTGTGTTCTGGAACAGAGCAAACTTATCAGTTGTTATCGGTAAGACTCGTGTACAGAAAATAAGGTATTCAGCTCCATTTAGGATGTCCCAATACAGCCCAAAAACCAACTACAGTCTTTCGTTTAGTTTAAAAATCTTGACAGGTCAGTTTAGACACCACTGGTTCTTAAGAAAAAAATCCCTGCAAGAAGGGAGCAGGAAAAAACTATGTAAACAAATCAGGTTATTTTACCCGTATTTTCTTGGCGATGTTTTTTTACATTTCTTTTGTGTAGTTTTATTTGAAAATATCATTTTTAAGATTAATTTGAAAGTAGTTTTCAAAACGATTTAATCAAAAGAAGAGCCACAAACAAAGTGAACGATTGCCGGGAAGAAGGTTTTTCTCTACAGCGGTTATTGTGGTAGGGATTTTTTTTATCTTTTTAAGTGAGAGATTGGCAGTGGCTTCTCTGATTGGTCAATCCCCAAAATACTTATGACCTTGGGGATTTTTAAACTAAACGATAGACTGTATGTGCTAGTTTCCAAAAGACTAAGTAAAGATTTGTAAAAAGGCGAGTGGGAGTCACTCGTATTTCCATTTTTCACAGATATTTTTGGGAACTAGCACTAGTAAAGTGTCAAATGTAGAAGAAGAGTGAATTCGACAATCTAGCTGTATAGGATTATGTTATCTGAGGATATTTTCTCTTCAGGGGGGTTTCATTTTAGGGGGGAGAGTCCCCCTCCCTAAAATGACTGCAAGTATTACATTTCCAAGTGTCTCTCGCACAATTATACTGTGTCAACAAACTAAGTTTTTACAAAACTCGGGAGTATCAAATTATAGACTTGTTTCTATTGATAGGTTTCGGCAATATTCTTGCTCAAGTTAAAGCATAATGAGTCTCGTTCACGATCTATACTGAACTTGAAGGAGAAAACAATCTTTATCACTAATTTACATAAATACTTCTCCCTTTAGAAAGTAAAGAAGAAAAAATAATTTGATAAAGTAAGAATAAAAAATAATTTTATCGATGTTATTACTCACATTCAAATAAAGATGATATTTTTATTTATTAAAAACTTAAAACTACTTCTTCTTCTTCTTCTTTCTTATTTTTTTGTCTTTAACTTAATACGTTCGACATTACTCACTGTTTGTTTAAACCATCTTTTTATTTCTTTTTTTTTTTTTTGGGAGCCATAGGATCTCTTCTTTTTAGCATTTTATATTTGAAATATAATAAAAATATAATATAATAAAATAGTAATACTTAATATAATAAATATATAAATAAATATAATATAATAAATATAATAAATAATAATATATAAAATATAATACTTAAAACTAAAACGACAAAACAACTTCTATCATAGATATATTATTACTAATATATCTATGATATATTAGTTGCTATTGGTTGAATTATGAAACCCTGACAAAATAACCTGACCACCTTGTAATGTAATTTTTATTTTTTATTTTTATTAATATAAAAAACAGACCAGGGGTCCAAATGACATTTATGAAAAAAAATATATAAATAAATACAAAAAACAATTATTACAAAAATGACTTTAGAAAAGAAATAAAGAAACAAATTTACAAAAATTGCACAAAAGATTAGCTAGAAAAAACAGAATATTATCATAAAGCAAAAAAAAAATGTAATAGAATCAATAAAAATAGAGACACCAATAATATATAAAAGACTCAGAAAAGGAATGCATAAAAAAAGTTACAATAGAGGTAAAGATGTAATCAAATAATGAGTACAAAATTACAATAACTTATATAGTAGTATGTTAAAAATACAAATCACAACACAAACGAGGTACAGGAAGCCGAAAACGATAGATTTGTTATTGCCTTAACTCACTCTTGAAAGAGGTTTCAATGAGGTTACACAGGGCCTTTGAGAGCCCCCAATACGATGTTTCAGGCCTTTCAATGTATTGAGATAGTCTATGCCCCCTCTAGTATATATCTCTATGACTTCTATGATAAGCAGAAAGATAACATCACTAGAGAAGCCGTATTGGCTGAATTATGAAACATCGGGAAAGTAACCTGAACACCTGCGACCATAGAGATATATTACTAGAGGGAGCATAGCCTATCTTAATACATTGTGAGGCCTGAAACATTTTTAGTGGGGCTCTCAGGGACTCTGTGTAACCTCATTGAAACCTCCTCCAAGAGGGAGTTGAGGTTATAATTAATCAATTGTTTTCGGCTTCCCGCAGATTGTTTGTGTTGTGATTTGTATTTTAAACATTCTATTATATAATTTACTGTTTTTTTGTTATGTTTATTTGATGAAAATGATAATCGAATGTGGTCAGGTTATTTTTTCGATGTTTCAAATTCAACCAATAGGGCCCTTCTAATATATCTCTATGCCTGCGACTACTAATATAATAAAGTAAACAGTACGAAAATCCAGTAACTTATATGATAGAGGTTTAAAATATAAAACAAAAAATGTGTCCAACGCAGACGACGATTTATTATAACCTTAAACTTACTTTTAGAGAAGGTTTCAATCAGGTTTTTCAGAGACCCTAAGAGCTTCAAAAAGATGTTTCAAAATTCTCAAAGCATCGAGGTTAAGGTATACCCCCTCTAGAATTATATGTCTTTGATTATAATACCCATAGAGATATATGCTAGAGGGGGCATAGCCTATCTTAATACATTGAGAGGCCTGAAACATTTTTAGTGGGGCTCTCAGGGGCTCTGTGTAACCTCATTGAAACCTCCTCCAAGAGGGAGTTGAGGTTATAATAAATCAATTGTTTTGGGCTTCCCACAGATTGTTTGTGTTGTGATTTGTATTTTAAACATTCTACTATATAATTTACTGTTTTTTGTTCTGTTTACTTGATGAAAATGATAATCGAATGTGGTCATGTTACTTTTTCGATGTTTCAAAATTCAACCAATAGGGCCCCTCTAGTAATATATCTCTATGATAATACCAAAGGGCATAGATATGTGTGTGAGTAGATTGGTCACCCAGTCTCAGTATGGTGGTAGAGTTGAAACGTTTATCTGTAACTCTGCAAGACTGTGATCAGTATAAAATGACTCGATCCTTGTTTTGTATTGTAAACGTTCCATTATAGATATGTCACTTATTTTTTCACTGTTATATTAATCATCGATAGTGTTCAGGTTATTTTTTTTTTTGTTTAAATATACAACAGATATGACGTCTCTAGTGATAATGTGTCTATGATTCTAAGCTTAAGAGAAAGCTAGCCTAATAAGCAGACCTACAAGCATTTCTTTAGAAACAAGCAAAGCTGGAATTAGAAGAAGAAAGAAAAACATTACCAGGCTAATAAGAATGATAGAAACCAACCTTCCAACTTACATCCAAATTAAAAACATAATAAAATCAAGTAAAGAAGGAACTGCTGCCATATTAAGATTGGGACATTTTAAACTGAAATAACCAACCAACCTCAAAAGGATAGAAGACCCCCCAAATGATAATAAATAAAGAAAGGGTAGGACATATTAAGGAATTATACTGACTCCATATAGACCAAGAATGTTGAATAAAGGGGATGACGCATTAAGGAACATTTCTGACCCCATGGAAGTTGTATGAGATAGAGAAATAGGAGCAAACTTACCTTCCCTTAGGTTATAATTAAAAAAAGGCGCCAAACCCAGGTTATGTTGCTAAGTTGTTATACAATTCTTGGTTGTCGAGTTTGCTTCTCAACTTTCTTCAGTGCTTTCGTTATTGTTACATTTGGTGCTTGTCAAGTCATTTGTGCTTATATTTTACATTTTGGACTCTAGGTAGCCACTTTAGTGAGAGTAATTGAAGCTTTACCGTTTACTTTTCGTAGAGAGTAAGTTAAATGTGTTAATATTTTGTTTTTGTTAGCTTAGTGAAATGTTTTGCTAGTTTTCAAGATTCAATTTTGGTTGTAATGTTCTTAATTTTCTTTAATATTGTTAATTTTAAGCAATATTAACAAAAAACAGTTAAAAAGTATGAACTTTTTTCAATTTGTTTATTACCTTAGCAAGCAAAACAATGGGGAACCCATTGAGAGTTAAGTTTGCCTCTAAATTTTAAGACCTGCGCTGTTATAAGGATCATAAGCATGCGCAGTTCGTACCAAGCATGTGCAGTTGGTTTTTGACGTGTGTTTCGTGTTGCATTCATCTCTATGTTTTGATTTTCGATGGGGTCACTTTGTTGAATAGCAATTCGACTTAGTGCGTCATCCCCTTTATTCAACATCCTTGCCATAGACGTTGTATAAGATAGAGAAACTTACCTTCCCATGGTTATTAAGTATATAATCCTATGGTTATATTAACTTATATCCCCAGCATATAAGTCCAGTTTGCTCCTCAAATTTCTTCTGGACTTTAAATTCGATGTTCATCGTGATTTTGTTTGTGAAATTTGGGCAAACCTGATTTGGACCTTTGTAAAAGGAAATATTTGTCATAGAAATTAGTCTTTCTCACCTGTCTATCTTTGACCTTATTTTACACTTCGTACTGAAAGTTATTAGTACTTAAAGAGGTACAATTTGT
>JACMZG010000019.1:5152376-5215665 GCA_018340805.1 Microvelia longipes
ATGTGTCATGGCTTCGGACTCGCTTTGACCATCCTGAGAATGTCACGATTAGCCAAAGCTTAGGACGGTATTATTTGGACCTCTCTATGCTTGACATTAGAATTATTATGTATCCAATTATTTAGGGTCTTACATCCTTAGGTTAACTAAAGCTTAGAATAATAACACATCTGAGACGCATTTAATGAAATAATACGGATTATACTTTTATATCATGTTCTCAAATTCATTAAAGACTTGTGACCATACTTGGCTGCCTAGGTTTTTATTAGCACAGTTCTTTATAAGAATATTATCAACGTATCAAATGATTTGATAATTTATATTGTACGAGGTAAAACGTTATGATCAGGATAAATAAAGACTTACTCTTATCATCAGCGGCCGGAGAGGGTGTGTCAGGGTTCTTGTTCTTCTCCTCCAGTAGTTTGAGATTTGTGTCTTTGAACGGACATCTCAGCGTCCAGTGATCTCCGTTACACACACGACACTTGACTGTCTTCTCAGCCATATCTGCAAATGTAACAACAAATAATGACTGAAAAATAGGATTAAAAATTCTCACTGCCACAAAGAATAAGTAGGCGTAGCAACAGTTAACCTAAACAGGTCTAAAAACAACAAACAAAAGCAATACAGGTACTACAGGTACAGGTAGGTTCAAGCCTACCTGGAGAAGGAGAGGTTTGAGCCCAACCACAAGGCCTTTCAAGATTTTAAAATCTTAAACTACAATCAACACCGATGTCAATATGCAACAAGTTATAAAACTCATATACTTGTCATTTGATACAAATGCTGTAAATAAGAAGAAACTTGAGGTTGGCTCATATATAACCTACCTGTACCTGAGTCTCATATATAACTACCTGAGTCTCATATATAACTACCTGAGTCTCATATATAACTACCTGAGTCTCATATATAACTACCTGAGTCTCATATATAACTACCTGAGTCTCATATATAACTACCTGAGTCTCATATATAATACCTGACTACCTGAGTCTCATATATAACTACCTGAGTACCAAATTTAATTTTCATTCAAACATGTTATCATAGAGATACATTACTAGAGCGAGCATAGTCTATCCAATTACTCTAAAAGTTTTGAAACATCTTTTTGAGGCTCTCAGGGGCTCTGACTAACCTCATTGAAACCAGAGAGGGTTAAAGTTACAACAAAACACTCATTGTTTGCTTTTCACAAAATGTTTGTGTTGTGTTTTGTATTTGTAATGTTCTATTATATAAGTTACTGTTATTTTTTACTGTTTGTTTCATTATAATCATAATTATAGACCAAGAACCCAGGGGTGTTTTGTTAATAAAAGGTGTTATGGCTGGAACCGGTCTCAATTTTTCGTAAATACCTTCCTGAACAAGGATCTGCAATTCTGCCGACTCGTATCAGATGGGTGTCCCAGGCAGAACGCACTTTAGGGGTCAAAGGCCTGGGACACCCATCCGATTCGAGTCGGCAGAATTGCAGATCCTTGTTCAGGAAAGTATTTACAAATTTAAATCCGTTTCCAGCCATTACACTTTATTAACAAAACACCCCTGGGCTCTTGGTCTATTAATGGTATTAAGGTTAATTTTGCCATGTTTCAAAATATAACCAGGCCCCTCTAGTAATGATATCTCAGTGTTTTAATCTATTCCAATCTCAAAGTAAACTACACAAACTAATCTACTATAACAAAACTACTATTGAACTTAAGTGACCCCTGACCTCGAACAATACTCAAATCTTTAACTCATCCAAGACATCTTTAGGCTTGTAAGCATCTACTGATAAACTACCACACCCTAGTAAGCATTGAACCCAGTACCTCTCAGTTAATAATCCAAGACACTACCACTGGACTGAAGTGACTCCTACTTTCAACCCTACACAATACTCACTCTTAAGTTTATCTAAGACATCCTCCTCAGGCTTATCAGCATCTTCCTTGCTACTGATAAATTGCATAAAGACATCCTCAGCTATGATAGTAGTGGCAGGGTTGGGACCAGGCTTGTCATTCTTAGCAGATCCATACTTGGCCCATGTCTTTCTCATAGCAATTGACTTAGACACAACTCGTTTCTCTATTTTATAAGTACGCACTATTTTAACCTGTAACAGAAAATAATTTACTTAAAAGGTTTTTTCGGTACGTTACTCCAGGGTACACTATAGAGTAACAATTTTTACTTTTACCAGCGATTTTTTACAACAAATAGTGCACATTAATAATAATAAATAAATAATAATTATTTACTCAAATTCTAAGCAATAATTTTATAATTTGAACAAAAAAAAGGTTAACTAAAATTCAAACGAGTCTGCTTAAAATAATTTAGATCTGCAAAATAACCACATTTCTGACAAAGCTATTCAATTAAACAAAAATGTAAATATATTGTGAATTATTATTTATTTTGTTTGGCTAGGAAGGTTAGATAATCCCAGGTAGGTTATTCACACTTTTTACTCTTTTTCTGTTGGCAGACGCATCAAATCCATAGTTTATTCTATTTAACCCCAAGTGAAAAAATTGAGTGCAAAGAAGAATAGAGAAGCGAGTAGTGTACTCCAGTTTATGTGCCGAACAAACATAAAGATAAACACAGCAATATTACAGGAGTAAATAAAATTTTAAACAAATATTTTTACAAATTGTTGTAGTTATTATCTGTTTAGGGTCAATCCATATCAAGTGTCCCAGACTTAGGTGCTCAAAAAAATAGATTTTGATAATTATTATTTTGCTATTGATACCCATATCTATGGTGAGTAAAAAATGACCAATATAAATTTTTTATGGTCACCCGTTCTTTTTTTATGGTCACTTTTATGGTCCTCCGACCCTAAAATTGAGTGATTTTTGACCTTCAGATAAGCAGCCGATACTCGGTTCTCGCATGTAGTACAGCAAAAATATGAACGGATCTGTTTAAAGCAAGCTTTGAGCTACATTTGGCACTTTGACACTTTTACTCTATGACCGCTCCTTGGGGGGCAATGGGGGCTCCAAATTTTAGGGTTTCTTAAAAATATATGAAAATTTTAACATTTTTTTATAAAATAAAGAAATCTGAATTAAGAGCTCCCAATTTTTTCAGGAGTTACTTACTTTAAGACAAGCAATCAACAAAATTTTCAAAGCATTAATATAATTCGTTTATGAGCTATGATTTTTTGAAAATCCACATTTTTTAATTTTTGGTCATTTTTGACCTTCAATATCTCCCTTGGACATGTATACTTTTTAATAAAAATCATATCACAAAGACCCCTTACCAGTGTCAACATAAACCACCAAAAACAATCTTGTGTATTTGCCCACAAGCAAAGTTATAGCTTAATCATGCATGAGTAATTTTCAAAATACCCAAAAAAAATTAATATTTGAAAAATCACACATACACGATTAAGCTATAACTTTGCTTGTGGGCAAATACACAAGAATGTTTTTGGTGGTTAATGTTGACACTGGTAAGGGGTTTTTGTGATATGATTTTTATTAAAAAGTATACACATGTCCAAGGGAGATATTGAAGGTCAAAAATCACTAAATTTTAGGGTCGGAGGACCATAAAAAAAGAACGGGTGACCATAAAAAATTTATATTGGTCATTTTTTACTCACCATAGATATGGGTATCAATAGCAAAATAATTATCAAAATCTATTGGTAAATCTTCGGTATACGGTGCACCCTGTTATCAATACTATATATCGATATATTTTTAGTTTCGCGACACGAAAGCGAGAACTGAGCACTTAAAAGATAAGCAGCGTCGTTAAATTATTAATTATAATTAAAACATTAAAAAAAAACCATACAACAAATAAATGAAAACATTAACAAAAAAACAAAAAAAACCTGAAAATAACAAACACAAAAATACGTAAAAAATACGCATAACATAAGATTAGATGTGGTGTATCATCGATTATTCTTATGAAAACACAGTTAAAACATTATAAAAACATAAAAAAAATATGAAAATAGTTATGAACCATTTTACAACAAATAAAAAAACACAAACAACAAAAAAAACATTTAAAAAAATAAATAAAATATGTTCATAAACGTAAAAAGAAAAGGCATATATCGATTATTCCTACGTCATATCTCTAAACTAAAAATATATCGATACATAGTATTGATAACAGGGTGCACCGTATACCGAAGTTCAGCCAATCTATTTTTTCAGCACCTTTTTTATTTTATTTTTTTGGGACACTTGATATGGATTAACTTTTTATTTTGTTTAGTAATAAATAAGCAGTTGGAAACAAACATTGGTAATGAGAAGCGAATTTTCATTGCATTATTATTATATATTATAATAATTCAAGAGTGGCTTCATTTTTGAAAATGTTGTTGTCTATTTGTCTCTCAGATAAATAAATCAACTGACCTTCTTATCATTCTCTCCATATTTATACTCAGTTATAATCTTAGTATCGTTCTTGATGATCTCGGAAGGAGGAGGTAACTCAGCTCCTAACCCCTCGACCTCATCCGCCCAACTCGATGTAATCTCTTCAGTCATGACTACCATTTACACAATAATGCCTCCAAACTATCAAACAATAATAATTTTTAAATATTATATAAAATTAATTGTACAATAAGAATACTACAATATAGAAACATAAAAAATTACCATGCAATAATAAAAACATATTTGTTGACTAAAATATATGATCCTCCATCTTTAGGAAGAGACCTGTTTTGATAGAGAGGGGGGTATAATAAATAAAACACTAAAGTCCAAACAGACTGAAAAAGCGTGACTCATTTTGTACTACTTCAAACCAAATATTATTGAAAATATACTTAAATGATAAAGAAAAAAATAGTCTGCATATCCAGAGTGAAGCCCTTCATATGATTGCACATTTTCAAAATTTTAGAATCTCACTAATTTTAGATTTCTTGGATTAAGTGGTTCCCTATTAGTTGTGTGTAAAACTTGAAGGGTTAAAAATAGTACAAAATTTCCAAAGAAATACAAAATTTTCAATCAATTGAGTGTTAATTCATCCAAATTGGATTAATACAACCAAAGTTACGAAATTGGCAAAACCACTGAAAATTTGTTAAATTTCTTTCAAAAAATGTCTACACTTAGTGACTTATTTAAGTAATTTTACAAATGCTATAACGTAGGTTGCAGTTATTCAATTTTGATGAATCAGTTCAAGCAAAATGAATAATTTTGTTGGAAATTTTAGCAGCTACAAAAAATGTGCTCTTCAAGTTTTAAACACAACTAACAGGGAACCACTTATTGCAAGGAATCTGTTGTGTTCGTGGACTTCCACAGGGCCTTCCATTCTAATATTCGTATTATACTTTGGCGAAAGTTACATGACTTAGGTTGGAGTTCAAAGATTATTCAACTTCTTATAGCTCTATATAAAAATGCTAATATTTCTGTCGATATAGATGGTTGTAGATCAGCCCCTGTAGATGTTACAAAGGGAGTTTTACAAGGAGAGCAGTCGTCATCTTTTTTATTTATTCTCTTCATTTCGGATATTGCAGATTTCTTCAGGAAAAGAGGATTCCAAGGCATCAAACTTTCAGATCTCATTAGGGCAATTCTTCTACTTTATTGTGACGACTTGGTATTGATCGCGCGTACCTGGGTTGAGGCTCAAGACTTATTAATTCTTTGTTTGAATATTGCCAACTGAATGGGTTAAACCTTAATTCTGCAAAAACAAAAGTAGTTCAGTTTAGTAGAAGCAACAAGCAAAAAAATTACGTAGGTTGATGTATGACTCTAAGCCTATAGAATATGTGAAGAAGTACTTTTACCTCATCATGCAAGTTTAACACTGCTACCAACTTCTTTATCACAAAATCAAATATGCCTCTCAAAAAGTCATCTTGATACTAACTAAGACAAAATCAGACTGTTGGAATACAAAAGAAAATCTATTTAAATCCATGGTATCATCAGTTCTCCTGTATGGCTCGAAAGTATGATTTCTTTGATTTTAACAAAATCTGGATAAGATGCAATCTGGTTTCTTTAAACAAATATACTCTCTTCCTAAAAATACTCCTCATCACTTACTCAGGATTTAATTTGGTCTGCGTCCTATAGCTGCTGATGTTTTCCGTAGAACTAGCTATCTTTGGTTAAAATTATCTGAGATGCCTGCAACCAGGATTCCTAAAGCTTGTTTAGTAAAACGTCAAAACTTGGACAGATCTTCTTCTAACATACCTCAGCTTAACTAAGTTACTCGATATAAATCTTTACTCTATGAAAGAGGGTCAGAAAATGCACTTTCTCTTGATTCCTTTGAATATAAAAATAATATAAATGCTTTGATATTGTCGTATGAACCACTTATTTTCAAAAGATATTGACAAATGTATTAATAGTAATTTCTCTCCTTTATTCAGGAACTTAACAGCTTTCAATTTTAATGGTGAAAATTATATCAAATTACTGTTCCCTATTGCTTACCATAAACTTACTTTACAACTGAGATTGTGTAATCAAAATCTCACTAGATTATATTATAAGGGTAATTCCTCTGTATTTGATTGCTCTGTAACCTGTCCTCTCTGTCTCTCCTACCCAGATAATATTATTCATTTTATTTCCTCCTGTCGTTTATTAGAAGAAATTAGAAATAAATATCCTATACTCAAAGTAAATTATAACTTTGATTTCATGTCCTTACTTAATGAATTGAATGATTTAAAACTTTATACAAATATGTTGATTCTCTATTATCTGCGATACTTAGAGGAAATAATTTGATAAGTTTTTTTTTAAATTTGTTTATTATAAAGAATGTCATTAATCCTAAATAACTTGATCGATTAAACTTATCAAGTTAATTAATTAATTATTGTGACTAAATGTTAATTGGCCACTTAAAAACTCTATTTCAGAAAAATATTTAAAACAAATATATGAAGTCCATTTTTTACATTTGTAGAGGGTAATTGTTTCTTAATTTGATTGTTTCCTGATGCGAAATTTGAAGATTGTGTATTATTAACATTATTATTAATATTATTTTGAACATTCTAATTTCCGTAAAAAAAATTTTTTCTTTGTAAAATTTTTTTTTTTTATTACTTCTTTTTATATAACTGTACACCCCTTTGTAGAAAACTTTATTGTTTAAAACAAATATATTATTATTATTATTCCAAGAAATCTAAGAGTTGCAATTTTCTAAAAGTTTGAGCCTGCCCAATCATATGCAGGACTCCACTCTGGATGGCCTACATGGCACCTCTTATATGGGGAACATATTCAATCAAATTTGGTACAAAATGAGTAATATTTTTTAGATCTGGCTTCTGCACTACTATAATTCTATAAAAAAAATTATACTTTGTCTACATCACAGTTATAAGTAATAAATAAATACAAATAATCAGATATGTTTTGGCAAGTATGCCACTAAGTCAAGTATCCTACTATCATAAGTCAAGTATCCTGTTAGTACGTTCACACACACTCTAGATCCGCAGATCGTATAGAATACGTATACAATACGGTCAACTAACTTCACGGTTCTTGCAGCGTATTTGTTTAGACAATCGAGTGATAAGTGATCCTGCCAAAACCTGGTGTCTTGTATAGTAAAGCTTCACTTTTGGCTATAAGGAACTTTAAAACAAAAAATATATTTAATTAAATTGTGATTTCTTTGCATGATAATAAAGTTACACTAAAAAAAATATTCCAAAAGTTATTTGATCAAAAACGGTTATATAGAAGTGAAATAAAAGTTCGACGAGAAGGTTATCCGTTAAATACGATCGTCTCTAAAGGTACACACACAAAAAAACAGCGTATCGGGGGATCCATTTAGATTCCATCTCCCTAGTTCTAGCGTATGCGATCGGATCCCCTCCGCATGGTTCATACAGCTTAAATTACCGTATTGAGAGATCGTACTCCATACGATACGCGGATCTAAAGTGTGTGTGAACGTACTAAGTGTATGTATAGATCTAACTGCTCCGGTGGTGAGATATCTTGGTCAGACTTTGAGATAATTTTATTTCTCAGCATAATACCCATAATAAAATTATGCCTCTTCAATAGAAACCACAAAAATTAACAAAATTACGATTACAATTAAACAAATAATTCACAAAATTTACCTCGTAACCACTACAATCTGCTTACCTAACAGTATCCTTTTTTTCTGATAATAAGAACAGTATGCTCGTTTTATCGCCACATGCGTATCTTCAAGACACAAAACAACACTGAGAATATATTAATTAAATTATTTACTAAAAATAAATTAAATATATTATAAATAAATGAGAACAGAAAGGAAACTTGTGTAAAAAGAATTTTTCCACGATTTTGTCACATGAATTTCAGGTTTGACGTAAAGTTAAAAAAATGAATGAAATCTAAACATAGATTTATAGATTATTTACACCCTACGCCCCGGCTACCCAGGTTCGGTCGAAAAACCCCTCCGTCGAAATCAAAGAGACTAAAACTATAGTGTAGTACTAGTATAGACTAATACTATAGTATTAGTCTCTTTGGTCGAAATAGAAGTTTCAACTACGGTTTCAAATAGTAAACTTGGACCACTCCTTCGAAAAGCCTCCTCTTAAAATTTTGATGTTTTTTTGTTAAAATTTTGATGACTGGGTTTTTCATCGGAATGGTCAAGCCCTTCCGTCGAATAGCCCGTCCGTTAAAATAAACATATTTTCGACAGAGCCGTTTCAATATACTTATTGAAGTTAGGTTGTTCCGTCAGAAATATTTGTCAATTGGCTTTACAAAAACGTTTTGCTAATTACATACCTCACAAATTTAAGGCGCTATAGTGTCGTAAAGCATATACGTTTTCTTAAAACGTAAAGTTAAGAAAAATCGGCAAAATTCAGAGTTTACATTTTTTGCCACGAAAAAGGTTCTTACTTATGTTTTTTGTGGCGCTGAATCGAAAGAAAGCAGTCTGAAGTCGATGCGACCACTTTAAGTGACCAAAAAGTCGATTAAACCATGGCAAATTACCGGAAACCAAAATTACAGTCAATAAGAAATAAATTTTGAGTAGGGTGTTGTTTTCACTATTTTTGGGGGCGCTACATAAATAATATTATAATAACTTCAAAGGGCGTGTCGTGTAGACCAAAAATAAATCATCCAAATCGGCCAAGCAGAAGTGGAGAAAAAGAGGTTTGAAAATGGCATATTTGACGACTTCTTATTCTTATTCTTCCTGCACTTTTTGTTGACGCACCTACGCCCTAAACTACCGAACGGATTTTGACGTATGAGGACTTTTTGGATTCGTCTTATGCTCGTTTGAGCATAAGACTCGTGTGAGCGTCTTAGGCTCTCATTTAACATCTTGAAAACGAAATATATATGCTTTTCTATTACTGAAGCTGGATCCTTGATTAAAGTACACTTAAATAATGATAAAGCCTGGCAAATTAAATTGCACAACTCAAACTGCTTGACATATAAATGTAGTTGCGAGCCCTTAAAGCAACCTAGGAATTATAATAGATAAGAATATGAAATGGAAAGCACATGTACAGTATCTATGTTCTAGGCTTAGAAAAACCATTTATATATTTCTTCAGCTGCGAACTATTCTCTCATTGAAGAACTTTAGGACAGTATATCTTGCTCCAGTCCATCTTTCAGTATGGAATTTTAGGATGCTGCGGATTTATAGTGTTGTGCGGTATGGATTATTGGAAAAAACACAGTAAACAATTATTAAAATCCATTTAAAGAAAAACATAAGATATGCTTCAAACCAAATAATGTTCCTTATATAAAAGTCTTGTACACATTTAAACAGATCAGACATAAATATCAGACTAGAAGCCAAGACGATGAAAGGATAGTTGAGCCTAGCTGCAGAACATCAGCTGCGTGTAATCACAGTGCTTTCACAGCTCCTAGACTGTACAATAACTTGCCCATACATATTCTTTCTACTGTCCCTTACAAGACATTTAAAATTAAGTTAAAAAAATTCTTAGGTACCTAATTAGGCAATTCATTTATTTTTTC
Organism: Microvelia longipes; assembly: GCA_018340805.1. Classification (NCBI taxonomy): domain Eukaryota; kingdom Metazoa; phylum Arthropoda; class Insecta; order Hemiptera; family Veliidae; genus Microvelia; species Microvelia longipes. Next base: position 5,162,429 of record JACMZG010000019.1, read on the forward strand.
TCTTTTGTTTGTTTGGACTTAAATTTATAAATGTATACTTTTATATTTTTTACTTTATTTAATTAGATATAGGAGTAGATATAAGCATTAAATATTGTTAGGACTTCTCCTAACATTTATTAATATTAAGAGTTGAATCCTCCTTATTGTTCCTCATTATATTCAATAATGTATAATGTAATGTATGTAATATAATGTATATAATGTATATATATGTATTATATATATATATGTATATAATATAATGTAATCTTATCTAGTCATTCCTTTACCCATAGCCCCTACTCCTTTCTTTTTTTTATCATTTCTTTCATTCCTTTATTTTATATTTTGTTATATGTATCCATAACTGTATTTAGTGCTTTAGTTATGTAGTTGTATTTTTTAATTTTGAATTGTTGACAATAGCCTTTGACTTACTTAAAACTGATTTAATCGATGTAATTACTAAGAGGTATGTTTTTCTTTCTAATTGTTTATACTTAAGTTCAATTTGATTCAGTTTTGTTTAATTTTTAATTAATCCTTATTAATACCTAAATTTTATTTTTATACTTACAGACATGAATATGCCTTGAGGAGAAGGCGAAATATAGTCATTATTACAACCTAAACTTTAAATTTTATTTTCCTCAAAAGTGCCCTTACTTTATCATTTATTAATATTTTGTTTATGTTTTTTAATTTAATTTAATCTAGCTAAAAGAATACCATAGTTCCTCCTTAGATTTTAATTACTCCTTATTTAGGTCCCCTGAAATTAACGAAGTATGCTAATCCCGCAACGCACTCGTGTTTTGCGGATTGCTAGTCACAATTTATTAGGCGACGTAGACTCAGCAACTTTTAGATCTAATGTTTAGAGTTGCTGTGGCTGTTCAAGCTGATAAATTGTGATCCAGCAACCTGTGGAAATTTCGATGCAGATAAATTGTGATACCACTAGTGATTCATTGTTCAATGTGCATTTTTTTCATAATTAATATTAAAGCCATTTCAGTCACCATTTGTGTTTCAACGCCATTTCTTGGTAATATTACGGTTGTGTGAGAGTGTTAACAGCGTCATTTCTTGGACATTGCCACTTCTCACCAACTCGTTCATCACCATCACATCAACCTTCATGGTATTATACCATCAACAATTTAGAATGTCATCGCCACCTTCAATTTATCGCAGGTTTACGATTTAAACACATATAAGTTTGTACTAAGAGAGCAGAAGAGAAGAGGACACTTCTTCATCAAAGGGTTTCCGGGGGTCTCCTTGCACGCTCATGCCAAATTATTTATTATGTACAGGGTTTATGGTATATGATTATAACCAAATTAATATCATAAAGTGTTATTTTTATCCATTTCATCATTTACAGAAAAAATACAGTCCAATCTATTATTCATTTATGCCAACCAGCTCATAGGTTGTGAGGTTCATATCATATCTGTCCTGGTTCGTCCAATTCACCCCAACAGATATAAGCAGTAGACTCGTGTCGCACACAAGCCTTGAGCTTATGCCACACAAATGGTCAATATATATTATTTTATTTATTTATAATTCGTAATTTAACCTTTGTAAACATGTATTTATATATAAATAAACGATTTATTTATTTAAAAAAAATAAATAAAAATAAAAAAAAACTTATTAGCCTGAATACACAAGGAGCTACAGTGTATTCAGGATAACTGACACACATACAGATCTGTATCTGTCTGTACAGACAACTTTGTGAAAGATTGATGAATATATTTCTATTCATTCATTTTTAACAGACAGGTGAACAAATTGAATTCTATTGATTTATTGTATCATTTTTAAAGACGATAGTGTGTGTTGGAAAGTAAAACCAAGTGCTTAATTATATCGTAGGAATCAGTGCTTGTGAAACACGGACATCGCTGCAAGTACCAAGTTTTCAAGGACTCAAATCGAGCGTTTGTAAAATCTTTTACATATTAAATATTTGACATTTATTATTCCTGTCACAAAACAAAAATACAAAAAATAAAAATAAAGACAACCTTACAAAATAGATTATGTTAACCTCAGATCCCCCGGATTCTGTCCTTTCTCCTACTTATTCTAAAGCCCATAAAAGGGCCAGGAAAGCGCACATACCATCACTTATGTCGCTTTCCCCAGCTAAACCTTGGCCGTTCACGCTTGGACATCTAAGCTCCCCCAGGTTTTTTCTGATCGAACGACTAGGGTCATCTTTCAAACCAATCTCTCCCTTTGCTCTCTACAATACGATCAAAACCCTAATAGGGGAACCACGGCAGATAAAAAAATTAAAAAATGGTGAGGTGTTCGTCCAAACAGTTTCCGAGTATCAGTCAAGTGTGCTGATGGCGGCGAACACTTTCTACATACGAAAAGAGTCTGTCCAGGTACTAGTGAAAGAACACCCGACTCTCAATTATTCTAATGGAGTAGTTTACTGCCCTGAATTTGACGAAGTTCCCCTAGACGAGTTGCTTGAAGATCTCAGCTCTCTAGGAGTGGAAAAATAGAGAGGTTACCTCTAAAAAAGGGGCATACTAAAACTACTCATCTACAAACTTATGTTTCATCTTCCAGATATACCAGAGACATTGAAAGCAGGTTATCTAAATTTAGAAGTACGCCCTTTCATCCCCCCACCATTTCGCTGCGTAAAATGTTTGCGGTTCGGGCATTCTCAAAATAATTGTAAGTCATCGAATACGTGCCGGACATGTGGATTTCAAGGAGGTAAATATACTCTGCAAACACATGATTGTTGGGACCAGCCGATATGTTTAAACTGTGGAGGGAGTCATTCCCCATGGTCAAAGAAGTGTCCCCGGTATGAAGCTGAAATGGAAATACAACGGCTTACAGTTGTTGAAAAGAAAAGTCAGGCTGAAGCTAGGAAAGAGTATGCCTCTCTCCATCCAGAGGTATTTAAGTCACCCAACCTGAAATCAAATAAAGAGTTCCCTGCTCTTCCAAAGTCAAAACAAATAACACCCAAGATTTCGCAAAATCAAGGGCAAAAAGAATATCACAATAATAAAAGAGATCCTGTAAAACAATTAGCCAGGCTCTCTCTAAATACGGTACCAGAGGTACCCATTGTCGCTACAGAAGAGTTGCCCCAGATACAAGTTCAAGAAACACAAATCACCTTCAATGAGGAAACTATTGAGGTGGAAGTGCATTTACCACCAAAACACTCATCAAGCGTGGCTGTCACTTCAGATAATGAAGTGCAGCCAGAAATAAGTGAAAGCAAAATAATAAAAACCGACAGTTCTTCGTCTGAACCCTCACAAACATCAGAAACATCGGACCTTTCAGTCCCTTCCGAAGCAGAGAAAAAAAATGAAGGCCCTCTTCAACAATCGTCTCACTCACTACTTTCATCTCCAGCCCCAAACCTGTCTTTAATCTCAACTGCCTTCACATCTTCCGCTAATAAACACATCTCTCCTACCCCTACCCTCCCTATACATAATTCTAATCATAAAGATTCTTCAATGGAACCTTAGAGGTTTAAATGGCAGGCTAGGGGACCTACGAATGTTGGTAACAGATATGGCTCCAGATGTTTTGTGTATTCAAGAATCAAAACTCTCGCCAAATAACATATTCTCTTTACCTGGGTACAACAGCTTTCGATGCGATAACAATACAGGCCGCAGAGCCTGTGGTGGGGTCGCCACGTTTGTCCGCAAAGAAATCTATAGCAAAGAGGTCCAGTCTCCTCCCCTCCCTCAGGCCGTTTCAATACATATTAAACTTCCTAATCTCTCCTTTACCATAGTAAATTGTTATATTCCTAAACCAAGTGAGATCACAAAACAGCAGTGGTGCAGAGCTTTTTTCTTCGTCAATCAACCTTGTTTATGGGTTGGGGACTTCAATAGCCACCATCCGGCTTGGGGTTCTCCGTCGATGGACAACTCTGGTGACTTACTATATAACGAAGTAATACATCACAACCTGCATGTCTTGAACACCGGAAATCCAACTTATTTTCATTCAGCAACTGGGGGATGGACACACATAGATCTTTCTCTTTGCTCTCCTAGTTTATTAACTAAAACTGAGTGGTACACTTTGCAAGATCTTCACGGTTCGGACCACCTCCCAATTATCACAAAACTAGACACTCTGGATGAAACGCCTTTATCGTTACGACCAATGGCCTGGAAATTCAAAGAAGCACAATGGGAAACTTATAATAACAAGTTGACCCTACCTGGTCCTCCTTTCCAACAAGACCCGAACGTTATTGGTCTCCAAACTACGTGCGCTATCATGGAGGCAGCGGAGGAAGCGATTCCGAGGGTTTCAAAGAGCAACAAACCAATCCAACCACCCTGGAGAACAAAGGAAGTACGCCAAGCGACCCGCCAAAGAAACAAATTTCTACGACTCTTCCAAAAGAGACCATCGGCTAACACTCTATTAACATACAAGCGTCAGAAAGCTCAGACCCGAAGAATTATAGTACAAGCAAAGCGAACGGCATGGATACAATTCGTTTCATCTCTAAATTGCCACACACCCTCAGCAGAGATATGGCAAGCAATACGGAAAATTAAACATAAACAAACTAGGCATATTATAGCTGGCCTTTATTATGAAAGAGACCTCATAGTTGAAAAAATGATGTTTCCCAAAATGCTTGCGGATCACTTTGCCGAAGCAAGCTCAGAACAGGGAGTACGCTTAAATATCCCTCCACCTTCTTTACATTCTACATTAGAGTCATCTTCACAAGGTTTACCTAAAAAGATAGTGAACGAGCTAAATTTGCCGTTTACAAGTATAGAACTCAATATTGCTATCAGCCGTCTCAAAAACACAGCTCCAGGTCAAGATGGGATCCTCACAGAGTTTATCAAAAGAATGGATAATGCACAAAGACGAAGTCTGTTAACCATCTTCAATCAATTTTACGCTGATGGTGTCCTCCACAGCAGTGGTGTGAAGCACTAGTGATTCCAATCCTTAAACCAGGTTCTGATCCATCACAACTTACCAGCTATAGACCTATCTCATTAACAAGCCATTTAGGTAAATTGCTTGAACGCTTGATCACTAACAGGTTAACATACGCCCTAGAAACCCATAGGCTGCTAATGGACCACCAGTATGGATTCAGAAAATTTCGTTCAACAGAAATCCCGATGCTTCTACTGCAGACATCAATATTAGAGGGTATGATACAAGGACACATAACGGCTGCTGTATTTTTTGACCTTACCAAAGCGTACGATAAATCATCTAGACCACATATTATAGCACAATTGCAGGACTGGGGTATCAATGGGAAAATCCTACAATACGTTAAAAACTTCCTTTCTTTTCGACCATTCAGAACATCAGTAGAAGGGGATGCTGTCATCCTACTACGTCCAGGAACGAGGAGTCCTCAAGGCAGTGTTATTAGTCCTTTATTGTTTATCATATTATTAAATTCATTACCAGGATGCCTACACCATGCTGTCAAAATACTCCTTTTTGCAGACGATATCGTAATCTATGTTACCCTACCTACAGTAGATGCTGCAATAGAAGCACTTCAAGCTTCAATTGATGCTATGATCAAATGGGCGGAAGCAAGAGGGCTTTCATTTTCTCCACAAAAAACAAAGTCCATGCTATTCCATAAATATTTGCGTTACCCAGAGCCTTTGTCTCTACAAATGGAAGGAGTAGAGATAGAGCAAGTGGACCAGCATCGCTTTTTAGGAGTCGTATTTGACCGAAAGATGACTTGGATACCACACATAAATTTTCTTAAAACGAATTGTCAGAAAAACATAAATTTGCTGAAGTCAATTACCAATACTCGATGGGGAGGGACAGAACCACTCTCTTAAAACTTCACCAGTCTCTTATTCTATCTAAACTAAAATATGGCTGTTCGGTTTTCACCTCTAGTGCACCCACTACCAGACAAAAGCTGTTTCCTGTTCACCATGAGGGCATTCGAATTGCAATTGGGGCATTTAGATCTAGTCCAGTCCAAAGCCTCTTGGCAGAAGCCGGAGTCTGGCCCCTTGAGAAAAATATGGCACAAGGAAACTTTAAATTTATATCTCAGAATAATTACAACCCCATGCGGCCCGTCAGCTAAATCACTAACTTTGCGACATCGTAACGAACTGGAATTTCTTCGAAAAGAATCGCGTTATGGTATCCCATTTATAGTGAAGATAGCTAAATTGTATGAACATTATGCTTTGGAGTGGTATCTACCGAAGGCTTCCAATGGCCGGAGGTAGTTCCATGGTTACAGACACCAGTTCGCGTCGATCTTCGACTGGCAACCTCGTCAAAGAAGACTACATTACCATCAGAATACCGACATAAGTTTCTTCATATACTTAGTCTCCTACATCCTCAACGCATCATATACACGGACGGCTCCAAATCCAATCTTGGAGTTGGTGTTGGAGTTGTAGCGAAATCGCCACCTGTAACTATGACACTTGGCATAAACCCTCACGCTAGTGTCCTTACAGCTGAATTGGTTGCATTAAAGCTCGCAACACAGTTAACAGAAGAACTTAATAGAACAAATCCACAGATCACATTAATCTGCACGGACTCTTTGAGTGCTCTTAAGTGCATAAAGAATACAGACAGTTTCACTCACCCGATAGCTGAACGCATAAAGAACACTTTGAAGTTAGAACATATCCGCAATCACCCACCCATCACGTTGCTGTGGATACCAGGACATAGCCAAATTGCTGGTAATGACTTAGCAGACACAGCAGCCAAGGCAGCTACTTCCTTAGTCCCTGACATGACAGTTATTAGCAAGGCCGACATTAGAAATCTAGTAGTTACTCGTATCTCTGATCATTTGGATCTAGAATGGCAGGCTATTCCTCCCAGGTCCGTAAAGCTACGGGATGTTAAAAATACAACTAAACCATGGATTACATCATCTCACAGTCATAGAAGAAGAGAGGTTGTTATTGCAAGATTAAGGATAGGCCATACACGTTTGACACATGGACACCTAATGGAGCGAGTACCACCTCCAATATGCCAGACTTGCAATACATCCATCACTGTACAACATATCTTACAAGACTGTGTTCAGTATCAAAATATCAGGATCAAACACAACCTTCCACAAACCTTACCAGATATACTTCAAGATAATGTCGCTATCTTAGATGGCTTATGGAATTTTCTACTTGAATCCAAATTAGATAAATTAATTTGACCAAAATACTTGACGAAAAAACTCGCTACATGATATAAATAATAAACACGGTATCAAAACTGAGACGGTTAAGGGCTTAACCACCTTAGTTGTGAATAGCCTCACAAACCATTGAAAAAAAAAAAAAAAAAAAAACTTTGTGAAAATTACTCAGTAGGCCTTATAACACCTAAAACGGATTCTTCCGGTGACATCCCGGTTTCGGATTTTTTATAAACACAATACTTTTCCTATATACCTTCGGTCTTAGAATAATACTTTATATAGAAGGAGCACTACTGATAACACGAAAGCCGGTTCACTGGTGCAACTAAGTAATGCTGCCACCCTAACAATATACAATTTTTTTTAAAAAAGTTGACAATATTTCCGGTTGCTGAATTATTATGTTCTATAATTAATTAATGATTGATTATTCATAAAATACTAATATAAATATCGGTGCATGACAATATTTAAAGCATTTTAAATTGTAGTTTAACGTATTTATTAAAATTATATATAAAAAGTAGTCCTCGTCAACTAAATGTAGATTCTTGTATTCCGCCACCCTTTTGCCGTCTAAGACCAGTTTTATTAAATACTCAGCAGGTGTTTTAAGTTATTATATTTGTTTTTTACGATCTTTCTTCATTAATAGATATTTATGACACATATTTAAATAATGTTTTGTTGTCAGGTTGGCAGCATTACTTAGTTGCACCAGTCAACCGGCTTTCGTGTTATCAGTGGAATTACATTGTGTTTACGGTCCTGTGCTCCTTCTATATATAGTATTATTCTAAGCCTTCGGTATAAATGAAGAAAAGGAAAATGAAATGAGAGAGTAACGAGACAAGTTCTCTCAAGACCATGGATATAGAACCGACGTAGAATAATATTATGGCTGAGAATATTAGGTGTTATGGCTGTGGAGCCTCTGGAGTAGTTCGAGCTTACTGCCAACACTGTCATAATAAGGGGAGTAAAGAGCCAATTCGGTGGAAATTTATGAAGATTATACACGGCAGTCAATGACAGTATTAAAGTAGAACTGTTGCTCGTACCTATATCTATGTGTGGATTAAGTGAAGGGTACAGCAAGGCTAGATACAGGAGCCACTTGTAGCCTATTGGGTCGTAACGTCAAGGCTCGTGCCTCGGACCCGTGATCTACCTGATCTCGAGCAATGATCTCGAAAAGCATATGGAGATTGAAGCCATAAAAAATAATTCTGATGTAGAAGAAGAAGTCATTTGTTTTTCGGACGATTCCAATATCATTCAGACGAGTAAAGATAAGAAACGTCTTGAAGTTGAAGCCGAAAAGAGTCTAGACAGGATGATCTACTGGATGAACATCAACAACTACCAGATCAATGAGGCGAAAACTCAGCAACTACTAATGACGCTGAAACATAATAATAATAGTTTAAATCATGTTAAATTCTTAGGGGTAGTAATTGATAGCAAATTGAGCTGGACCTATCATATAGATCAACTAAAAGCCAAAATAAGCTGTTATACATTTGTAATGAGAAAACTCAAAAATTACTTACCTGTAGATTCATTAGTTATGTTCTATAAGCCATGATAGAGAGTAGGTTGAGCTATGGTGTCCTTCTCTGGGGCCATGCAAATACAAACTGCCTCTTAATACTACAGAAGAGACTAATAAGAATAATGCTCTCAATAAACTTCAAAACATCTTGCAAAAAATTCTTTGAAGATTTAAAAATAATGACTGTTGTACATAGATAAACAATATTAACATAGATGGCTCACTCAAACATTTTTAAAAAAAAATAGTTGATGGGATGCAGGAGGCTCAAGTAGTACAGTCTAGTGGTGACAGCGTGAATCTGTCAGATATTTTTATTTCTGACATATTTCTGACAACTTTTATTTATTTATTTTTATTCAACCAAACAACGAGCTGTTGAGGGTAATCAAGTCTTTCCATCCGCTTTTCAGTGCTAGAATGATGAGGAGTCGATGAATGAGTGATCCCAAGAAACCTCTATAAGAATTTCGTATAAATTGGTAAAAAGTGAAAAATATTAATTTCCCACTCTTACTTTACCCATTCTGTCGTCCCCCCTTGGATTTGAACCTCTAATGTCAGAGTTTCAATTTTTGTTTGTTTCCTTTACTTATCCGTTTGCGCCAACCCGAGATGTTATATTTAGATAGCAATTTAAATGTTAAGTCTAAAACACTAAAAATTAATTATTGTTATTTTTTTAAGAAAACGATGGTGCTGCTTCGCGTGATGAGGCCCCCAAGTTTTGAAAAACAAAAATACATCGCGAATACTACAGCATACCATAGATCTTTATTTGCTTTTATTTTATTATACTAAACGATTGGCAACTGTTTGTATTTAAAAAAATACTACAGCACAATCTAGTAGAGAAGAGAGCAAATATATTTTTACTACTAGCGCTCTTCAAGACTCTAGTGATGAGGCCCCCAACTTAAATCATAAACACAAACTTGTCAATTGAGTGTTCCCACTACACTCGGGAGTGAACCATCTATGTTAATATTGTTTATCTATGCTGTTGTAAACATATTTATTTATAAATCCCTGTTGTACATAAAAATGAATGAAAATAATTTTTTAACTATCAGTCATAACTACAAAACTAGATCTCATAAAAATATTAGTGTACCATATCACAGACTTAGTAAGTCAGAGGTCGGATACAAATCTCTAGGAATCAAGTTGTTCAATCATCTAAGTGTATCAGATAGAAACCTTACTTTTAACATATTCAAAGAGAAAATTAAAAATATTTTAACAGACAAAGCCTTTTATAGCATTGATGAATACTTCAATGCAAAAATTAAATGAATTATTTTAATATATAACATGTTTTGACTTTTTCTGTTGTTTACGTGTGTAAATTTATTAGAAATAAAGATTTATTTATTTATTTATGAAAGACATGGTAGAGGATATTTAAATTTCACATTGGCTGACGGCATAAAAGCAGTAAATACGTAACCATTATCGACATTCAGATACCGACTAGAATGATTGCGGTTGAGGATGCCGGAGATAATGTTATGTTACTGGGAGTTGATTTTATAAGGGATGCTAAACTAATTCCTGATATAGTAAAGAATGTTTGGTAATTCGAGGAAGATGCAAACAATATATTTCGTTTTTGTGAAGAAAAAACAAACAGAGAAAGCTAAGGCAACTAATGATTATAAATCAGCACATGCTATCACTCCGGGGTTATGAGGCATACAATTTGACAATTTAGCAGAGGTTAGAAATCAGTGTTTAACAAAGCTGAAGATACAAGGACTTTCTTGTATCTTCAGCAAAAGAAAGTCATAAAAGAAGGATAAGCTCCAATGTCGATACCTTTATATAGCCTCTCACCGCAGAGGGAAAGAGTTTTGGATAAAAAAAAATTGAAAAAATGCTGGCAGAAGACATTATAGAGGAGTGCGAATCACCATGGGCATCTCCAGTGCTAATGATCCCTAACAAGAATGGTCAAGTTGTAAGAGTATAGTTAGATAGATTACAGGCACCTGAATGCAGTGACTGTCAGCGATAATTATCCAATGCCAATGATCCAATTTATTCCACGAATTAGGCCCCTACGACATTCACCGTTCACTAGGTTCAATCACATTAGGTTGTTAAGAAATCACTTAGTTCAGTTCGTCTAGTTATTCAGGACCGTCAGTTTCTAGGTAACTAGGTTGTTATATCAAGAACTAGATTCGTTCAGTTAAGAACTCGTTCAATAACTAGGTTGTTATATCAAGAACTAGATTCGTTCAGTTAAGAACTAGGTTCGTTCAATCAGTAACTAGGTTGTTATATCAGAACTAGATTCGTTCAGTTAAGAACAGGTTCGTTCAATTAACTAGGTTGTTATATCAAGAACTAGATTCGTTCAGTTAAGAACTAGGTTCGTTCAATCATAACTAGGTTGTTATATCAAGAACTAGATTCGTTCAGTTAAGAACTAGGTTCGTTCAATCGTAACTAGGTTGTTATATCAAGAACTAGATTCGTTCAGTTAAGAAACTAGGTTCGTTCAATCAATAACTAGGTTGTTATATCAAGAACTAGATTCGTTCAGTTAAGAACTAGGTTCGTTCAATCAGTAACTAGGTTGTTATATCAAGAACTAGATTCGTTCATTAAGAACTAGGTTCGTTCAATCAATAACTAGGTTGTTATATCAAGAACTAGATTCGTTCAGTTAAGAACTAGGTTCGTTTAATCAGTAACTAGGTTGTTATATCAAGAACTAGATTCGTTCAGTTAAGAACTAGGTTCGTTCAATCAATAACTAGGTTGTTATATCAAGAACTAGATTCGTTCAGTTAAGAACTAGGATCAAGGGAAAAATGAGCAGGTCGTTCTCAATATAATTATATAATTTAATGACTTCACTTTTTTACATTTAAAGAAAAGTTTGATTTTATTACAAGATAACTCTTCTGAAGCTCTTGGTGACTACTAACTAATTAGACTAAAGACTAAGCGATGTATTCAGTGTGTTCAAAACAAGAGACTGCTTCCTTGTACGGCATGATTGGTTGATTTCTTAAGTACTTATTGTAATAAGGTTTGAAATAAACCAATCATAGTGTTTTATTAGTTATAAGTAACTCGCACAGAGTTTGAAACTAACCAATCCTAAGGTTTATTCGTTATAAGTAACTCGCACAGAGTTTGAAACTAACCAATCATAAGGTTTTATTCGTTATAAGTAACTCGCACAGAGTTTGAAACTAACCAATCATAATTTAATTATTACTTTGTTGTGAAGAGAAACATCTTTCTTATAGAACGACATAATTGTAATAAAAAAAGAAGAGACTTGAGTTCTATAAAGCGAATATTTTTAAGCTATAATTATTTCCTTCCCATTTGGGTCATCTTCAGGCTTAAATATCTAATGACACAGGTGTTACATTAATAAAAGTTAAAAATTATTAAATTTAAGTTACAATTAATTAATTTTTTTTAGTTTGAGCCTGAAGATGACCCAAATGGGAAGGAAATAATTATGACTTAATAAATATATTCGCTTTATAGAACTCAAGTCTTTTTTATTACAGTTTAATTATTGTTATAATCTACTTTTTAAGTTAATTAATTTAATGATAATTCCAAGTTTTGAGGTTTTATAGAATTTATATTAATGAAGAAGCTGTTATGCACTTTAAGAAGTAAACTGGATTGTGTTTATGGAGCAAGTTTACGTAATAGCGTCTCTCTGATTACTGCGCCTGAGTAGTTTAAATTAGCATGTAGTGCTGAAACAAATTCATATAAATGTAAACACATTTAAATTCATATAAATGTAAAGACAGATTTAATTTATAAGGCTAGATACATAGGGGATATGGTGCCAATGGCCTGAATAGATTATTGAAAATGTTGGGGAGTTATTAGCTTAGAATAATACTATATATAGGAGCACTACTGATAACACGAAATGCGGTTTACTGGTGGTCTTAAGTAATGCAGCCACCCTAACAATATAAAATTTTCTTATAAAAATGTTGGCAATACTTCCGGTTGTTGAATGATTATTAATTAATGATTGATTATACATTAAATACTAATTTAAATATCGGTGCATTACAATATTTTAACCATTTTAAATTGTAGTTTAACGTTTTTACTTAAAATTATATTAAATGTAGATTGTTGTATTCCGCCACCCTTTTGCCACCTTAGACCGGTTTTATTAAATACTCAGCAAGTGTTTTAAGTGATTATATTTGTTCTTTACGATCTTTCTTCATCAATGGATATTTATGACACATATTTAAAATAATGTTTTGTTTTCAGGGTGGTACCCCTACTTAAGACCACCAGTCAGTCGGCTTTCGTGTTATCAGTGGAATTACATTGTGTTACGGTCCTGTGCTCCTTCTATATTAGTATTATTCTAAGTTTATTTGTGTTGATGATGTCATAAACAAATTATTTCCAAATTTATTCCTAAAGGTTGGTTTTAGTACCAAGTTTCATAAACACACTGTTAGCTACAGTAATAATTGACACACACACACATACTGACAGGCAACATAATAAAAACCACTCAGCAGGTCTTAAAATTCACGGATAAATTCAGGTAAAATCTTGGTTTAGAATTTTTTCGCTAACATAATACGTTGTACATAATAGTTGTTTTATAGACCTACTGTACAAACTTAGAATAATACTATACATAGAAGGAGCACAGGACCGTAAACACAATGTAATTCCACTGATAACACGAAAGACGGTTGACTGGTGGACTTAAGTAGGGGTACGACCCTAAAAACAAAACATTATTTTTTAAATATGTGTAATAAATATCTATTAATGAAGAAAGATCATAAAGAACAAATATAACTTAAAACACCTGCTGAGTATTTAATAGAACCGGTCTAAGATGGCAAAAGGGTGGCGGAATACAACAATCTACATTTAGTTGACAAGGACTACTTTTAATATAATTTTAATTAAAAACTTTAAACTACAATTTAAAATGCTTCAAATATTGTAATCCACCGATATTTATATTAGTAATTAATGTATAATCAATCATTAATTAATAATAGAATATTATTATCATTCAGCAACCGGAAGTATTGCCAATATTTTTATAAGGCGCGGTCGAATATCCACGGCCTTCTAAAACATTGGATCACCAACAAACTTTTTTTATAACTTTTTTATTTAAAATGTTCTGTAATTAGCCGGATTTGTGATAAATGAAGCCTATTTCCGTAATCTGCACGCTCTTTTGGTTAATCTCAAAGAGTATTTACATTCACTCAACGATTTATTTTTAATCTAACTTGGTACATACATAACTACTGTTAGACGTCAATGTTAACAAATATGACATGTCAAAATATAACACTAAATATTGACGTGTAACAGTAGTTATGTATGTACCAAGTTAGATTAAAAATAAATCGTTGAGTGAATGTAAATACTCTTTGAAATATACCAAAAGAGCGCGCAGATTACGGAAATAGGCTTCATTTATCACAAATCCGGCTAATTACAGAACATTTTAAATAAAAAAGTTATAAAAAAGTTTGTTGGTGATCCAATGTTCTAGGCCGTGGATATTCGACCGCGCCTTATAAGAAAATTTAATATTGTTAGGGTTTTTTTTTTTTTTTTTTTTTTTTTTTTTTTTTTTTTTTTGGCAAAATTTTTCTTGCGGGAAAAATGTTACCAAAAAAAGAGAGAGAAATGCATTTACACACGAAGACAGCGGTCTGTCAACAGTGTTGGACTCAGGGTCTGCCTCATACCAACTAAAACTCACTCCGCGAAACCCCTTAAACCTAGCCTGGAACCGTTATTCACATTACTTCAGGCTAGGTCTTATCTTGAGCCTTCCGGCTCCCTCCCATGTTACCCCCCTATGTCTCCTTTTGTCAGAGCTTTAATGTGGGTCTAGACGTTGCAAAGAAATCTGCAACGCCTAGAACCAACCTCAAAACCTGACAAAAAAAAAAAAAAAAAAAAAAAAAAAATATTATATATATTATATAAAAAAAAAATAAAATAAAACAAATATAATAATATAATAAATAAATAAAAAAAAAAAATAAATAAAAAAAAAATAATAATAATATAATATTGTTAGGGTGGCAGCAATACTTAAGACCACTAGTGAACCACCTTTCGTGTTATCAGTAGTGCTTTTTCTATATGTTGTATTATTGTAAGGGTACAAACGAGGAAAAGTTATAACACGAAGGATTTAGAATAAAGGGGATAAGGCATTAAAGGACTTTTCTCAACCCATAGACATTGTATGGGAGAAATAGGAGCAAACTTACCTTCCCGTGGATATAGCTAAAACAGCGCGAAATATAGGTCTCTCCTAAACTTTCTTCTGTGCTTGTCATTCGGGGTTTGTCGTGATTTGTTTCCTTCGATGCTTTACAAAATAATTATTTTAATTGACTTGACAGTCAATTAAAATAAAACAGTTGTTTAAACTGTTTTATCAACAATCAAAACAATCAAAAGTTAGTTTTTAATATGTGTTTTGTCATGGGTTTTTCTCTATTTTTTTTAATTTCGGTCACTTTCATATACGACAAATCGACTTAGCGTATCATCCCCTTTATTTATGATCCTTGGTCAAAACGAAAGTTTATAAACCTTTACGCTGAGCCTATAATATCATACTTACAGCTGGATCGAAGTCATGAAGACATACATTGAGGCTGTACGCCATATCGCATCCGTCAGCACCACCTGGAAAATTCATTAGTCATTAGTAAACAAATACTACGAATCAACTTATGGTTTTATTAAGCAAACTCGTACAGAGGAACTAAGACGGCTAATTGAATATTTGTTTTAAGTACCTAATCAGAGTGCAGACAAGGAACTATCTTTAAACTGTCCGGCATATTGTTTTGCGAAGAATTGATAAGAAAATGTGAATATAATCAGCTTAGAATAATACTTTATATAGAAGGAGCACTACTGATAACACGAAAGCCGGTTCACTGGTGCAACTAAGTAATGCTGCCACCCTAGCAAAATAAAATGTTTTTTAACATAGTTGGCAATATTTCCGGTTGTTGAAGTAATTAATTAAATTATTTAATAATGCTTCATTACTTATTAATTCTAAATGTATAAAATGGTTAATTATTATATTTTAGGTATAAGAAAATGTATTTGAACGATTATAACAAGAAAAATTTTAATTATGCATTATCTAAATGGCCGATGGTTTGATGCGTCTTGTGTTTACTTAAAATAATGCAAGTCATTTACAGAGGGAATATTTTTCATATTATTTTACGACTATTTCTTTCTCGTGTTTATGAAAAATATAGTTTGTTTTTTACTAAACAAAATTTGTCCAATAGATCCGTGTTTACCCACGTATGTAAATGAATCAAACTTATTTAGTTTACGAAATAAAAAATAATGTGTATTATTGTGTTCAAAAAATAGTATATGAGACTATTGTATGACGTCAGAACTGGATACTTGCATTGTTACTGTATTGCTATCATACAATATTTAAATTTATAATAGTTGGGGAGTCAAAATATTTAAATACGACAGGAACTAATAAAAAATTTAAATAATGGCGGGCTATGTAAGGATGGCAACATAAAAGCAAAAAAAAATATGTTGTTGTCAGGTTGGCAGCATTACTTAGTTGCACCAGTCAACCAGCTTTCCTGTTATCAGTAGAATTACATTGTGTTTACGGTCCTGTGCTCTTTCTATATATAGTATTATTCTAAGATAATCAGGCATAGAGATATATTACAAAAGGGGGTAGACCCTATCTCAATAAAAAAATTTGAAACATATTTTTGGAAAACCTAACCTATCTATAAGTGTAGTAAGTATAACTTTTGTTTTAATTAATTATTTTCAGTTTTTTTAAATGTTCTTTTTATTTAGTTAAATGCCATTGATTTATATTATTATTTTGTTTTTATTTCTGTTATCACCTTCTCTATCATTTTTATGTATATATTTTTTCAATCTTATGTATATATAATCTTTGCATTTTTTTTCTTGCATTAATTGTAAGATATTTTTTTTAAACTTATTCAATGTATTTTATTAAATGTACTGTGTTCAAGTTTTAAATATTTTTGTAAAATGTCTCACGCCGTCAATTATAAATAAATAAATAAATAAAAGTGTGTTATTAAATCAGTCGTTATTTACTTTTCTCAATTTTTTGAGTTTTTGTTTTATATAAGGCACGGACGAATATCCACGGCCTTCTAGAACATTGGATCACCAACAGACTTTTTTTATAACTTTTTTTTCAAAATGTTCAGTAATTAGCCGATTTGTGATAAATGAAGCCTATTTTCGTAATCTGCACGCTCTTTTGGTTAATCTCAAAGAGTATTTACATTCACTCAACGATTTTTTTTTAATCTAACTTGGTACATACATAGCTACTGTTAGACGTCAATATTTTGTGTTATATTTTGACATGTCATATTTGTTAACATTGACGTCTAATAGTAGTTATGTATGTACCAAGTTAGATTAAAAATAAATCGTTGAGTGAATGTAAATACTCTTTGAGATTAACCAAAAGAGCAAGCAGATTACGGAAATAGGCTTCATTTATCACAAATCCGGCTAATTACTGAAAATTTTGAAAAAAAAGTTATAAAAAAAGTTTGTTGGTGATCCAACGTTCTAGAAGGCCGTGGATATTCGACCGCGCTTTATTATAAATGTTATTCTAGATACATTACAGACATTTTGTTTAGTTTAATTGATTTTATTAATAATCAAAGGTGATAGGTCTTCTCTAGTAATTATATCTAGAGAAAAATAGTGGAGAGACGAAAATAGGGACTTGGAAGATTCGAGGAAGAATGGATACAAAAAGGTGCGTTTACAACTTACTGATCTTATCCTTGCAATGCGCGAGTCCTTTTCCTGCAGATTCTTGCATGTCATCAGGCAGCACAGCAGCGAATGCTTCGAAATCTAGTGCTCCGCTGTCTGCATCCATCTGAATAATACGGTAAGTACAAATACCAATAATTAGAATGGTTTTAACACAAATAATGAACACAATAATGTTCTTTGAAGGATGGCGGAAGATGAACTTTGCTGTAGCTCTCGCGGCTTAGCTGAGAAAGATAAAAAAGCCAACTCTTGAGCCGAGGTTGAACAAAGGAGTTTACTTCCAAGGCATAGCCGAGAAAGATAAAAGATAGTTCTCACGGCTTAGCCGATGGAGATGAAGTAGTTAACTCTCGTGTCTTAGCGAAGGAAGACAAAGTAGTTTACTTCCAAGGCATGGTCGAGAAAGATAAAAAGATAGTTCTCACGGCTTAGCCGATGGAGATGAAGTAGTTAACTCTCGAGTCTTAGCGAGGGAAGACAAAGGAGTTTACTTCCAAGGCATAGCCGAGAAAGATAAAAAGATAGTTCTCACGGCTTAGCCGATGGAGATGAAGTAGTTAACTCTCGAGTATTAGCGAAGGAAGACAAAGGAGTTTACTTCCAAGGCATGGTCGAGAAAGATAAAAAGATAGTTCTCACGGCTTAGCCGATGGAGATGAAGAAGTTAACTCTCGAGTCTTAGCGAAGGAAGACAAAGAAGTTTACTTCCAAGGCATAGCCGAGAAAGATAAAAAGATAGTTCTCACGGCTTAGTCGATGGAGATGAAGAAGTTAACTCTCGAGTCTTAGCAAAGGAAGACAAAGGAGTTTACTTCCGATGCTTCGTCAAAAAGGGTTCTAACGGAACCCATACTATTGGCATAATGTATTATTTCTTTAGTGCTATTTTCCTAGATATCTAATTGGAAAGGTAATAACTATATTCTTAACACTATTACTAGGTAAAAGTTTTACTTACGACACCCATCTGTACGAACAGACACTTCATGTAGCACTGAAACATATCATATCAGTCACAATATTTAATTTTTAAGTTTATTAGATTTTAATAGTCTGCCTCCGTGGCCGTGATCGTAAAGGCGTTCGATTTCGGCACCGGAGGTCCGGGGTTCGCAGCCCGGACTATGCTCCAAGATTTTATGAATAGTATTTGTATTAAAATGATTTCGCCAACTTTAATTAATTCTTAGAGTGTAGTAGGTGCAACCCACCTGAGGTGGTTCCCGCAGGGTGAATACCCTGATGGGCCGAAAGGCCCTAAAACGGGCATTTTATTTTTTATTTATTAGATTTTAATTACTTAATTTAAAGATCTTTATTGGTATTTTTTTTTACATTATTTAATAATCTCCAAATTGTAATTTGGTGAAATATGTCCCATGGGAGAAATTTCACCAAAATGAGAAAGAATTCATTTACGCACCAAGACAGAGGTCTGTCAACAGTTGTTGCGGATCTGTCTTGTACCATCTAAAACTCACTCCGCGAAACTTTTAGCACCCAGCCTGGAACCGTTATTGACATTACTTTAAGCTAGGTCATATCTTGAGCCATTTAGTTCCTCCGTCTTACCCCTCTCCGGTCTATTATGTATTAATCTCCATATTAACACCACTCTCAATGGTGTTACGACCATTAGGAGGCTTGAACATTCTTTACAGGCACAGAGATACATTACTATAGAGGTTCCCAGTAAACAGAGAACAAATGTAACGGATTAAGAGGAGGAGCAGTAAGAATAGAGTTTAGTAAATAGAGAAGACAGAGTCTATCTTAAACTATTAAATGGTCTAAAGCAGTTCTATGAGGACTAGTTGTAACCTAACTTGCCTGAGTGTATAGAGATATAAGTAAATAGAGATAACAATGTCTATCTCATAGCATTGGGTGGTCTGAAGCATTCCTAAGAGGACTAGTTGTAACCTAACTTGCCTGCGAGTGTATAGAAATATAAGTAAATAGAGATAGCAGTGTCTATTTCTTAGCATTGGGTGGTATGAAGTATTCCTAAGAGGACTAGTAGAACTAGTTATAACCTAACTTCAATAGAGTACCACTACTATTAGTACTACTATTATTGGATGGTCGCCCCAACAATACTGGGGGATAATCATGACGTCTAAGCATTCCCTATAAGCTAATATTTGTCTTTGAGATATTTTACTTTTCTACCCGACTAGCCATAAAGTCGCTATAATACGACACACGGCTAAAACCAATTGACAGCGCGCCAAAAATCTGTGAGGGAAAGAATTCTATTGGTTCAGACCGACCGCGCTCTTTCCCTCTCCACCTCATGCCAACCTCGGTATAAAAAATACCTTTTTCGTAAATAAAATCATAAAAAGGCAACACTGGTTGTAAATATTTGTAACCTCGCGTCGCTTTTATTTCCCTTATTGTGCATATTGATCTGTTTGAGTTCGTTTCGTTTCATTCCAATCTGTTTAATTCATCCAATTATTGCAGAGTCGTAATATGATCTGAGTGCCTATATTTGACGCATGGACATTGATGTATTCTTCAAGTATTTCTTGCTATTTGAGTACTGCGCAGGGTCTGTGGTCTGTGGGAAATGCCATGTATTTCAATAGATGACAGTCTTGACTTTTTTAAGTCATGAATGCATATTGTGTCATATTATTTTTATAATATGAAACAATACGCATTCAATTATACAAACTTGACACAAAAAAGCAGTTTATTTTGGAAAAAAGTAATTATAGCTGAAGATTTATTTAAATCGTCAAACTTTAACTCTACTTAATTGATACTTCCCAAACAAATTTAAAGAAACACTTAGTTTGTAAAATTATAAGATACAACAATATTCCTACTTAAAAAGTAAACAAATAATTTTTAAAAATAAAAAAATACGATATCAAATAAAAACAAATAATAAAATTCAAAACATAACCTGACTTTCAGTGTTGCCAAAGTAGGGAATTTTTTTTGTTTCTTAAAAGAAGGGATTTTTTTTATTAAAAAAAGAAGGTTGAAAGCATTGAGATTTTGGCGGGCTGTCAATTGATTTTAGCCGTGTGTCGTATTATAATAAAATGAAGAGCTAAGCATGAAGTACCTTAAGCTTTGGATCGTCAGCTATGTTTCCTTTCATACCAGCTTGCACAGTTGCTGAAAAATAAAATAAATTTGAATTTTCACCTGTGACAGTTAACAACAAGAGCAACAGGTCAACCATCTGTTGCTCATCACTCGCCTCTTATAACTGTCATATGTTTGATTAATGCCTATCAACATGGAACTTGCACAGCTGAGTAGCAGAAAATACTAAGAATAATCTAACAGAATTCTTTCTTATGCTTTTATAAACTTGATTTTAAACAATTTTCCATTTAAAAAATATATATTTAAATATTGTTTGAAACAAAACAATATTTAAATAAAACATTGGACCAACATAAATATGACTGCAAAAAGATTGAATAATACTGGAATTTCTAATCACAAATATAATACAGGACAATTAATTTTGACAGTTACCCGAATTTAAAAAAAAAAACGAACCTAATTGGCAAAAGGAAAGTTAAAGAAATGATAAATATAGTTCAATTTGATAATAATGTTAATTTTTAAAAAAGATATAGAAACATTAAGCTCCATTTACTCAAATTTAATAAGGAACACTTAAATCTTAGAATTTCTTAATTTAATTTTAAATATTTTTTTTTACTATAAAAATTGTTTATAAGGCGCGGTCGAATATCCACGGCCTCTAGAACATTGGATCACCACAAAACTTTTTTTATAACTTTTTTTTCAAAATTTCAGTAATTAGCCAAATTTGTGATAAATGAAGCCTATTTCCGTAATTTTGCACGCTCTTCTGGTAATCTCAAAGAGTATTTACATTCACTCAACGATTTATTTTTAATCTACTTGGTACATACATAACTACTGTTAGACGTCAATGTTAAACAAATATGACAAGTCAAAATATAGCACAAAAAATATTGACGTCTACAGTAGTTATGTATGTACCAAGTTAGATTAAAAATAAATCGTTGAGTGAATGTAAATACTCTTTGAGATTAACCAAAAAGAGCGCTGCAGATTACGGAAATAGGCTTCATTTATCACAAATTTGGCTAATTACTGAAAATTTTGAAAAAAAAGTTATAAAAAAAGGTTGTTGGTGATCCAACGTTCTAGAAGGCCATGGATATTCGACCGCGCCTTATTGTGAAAAACACTGATTTTGTTTTAATTCATCAATGTAATAGTTTTTTTTAAAACATATCAAACCAAAGCATACCAAGGTGCTATATGAAGTAGTTTGTATATTGTGTATTTTATTTTAAATTTGGTTAAACGCCGTCGAATTTCCTCTGAAATGTGCGTTTCTGATCCTAACAATGCATTTTTGCTTTATACTTTATAACATGAGTAGTAGCATTACACAACTTAATGAATATTTCCTCAATTTTTTTTAAAAAAATGTACAGATTTATTCCATTGGTGGTGTTACGCTTAGCACGTGCGCCTGCCTCCCATACAGTCCGGGTTCGATCCCGGTCGGGACCTCTAGGATTTTCATGCGAGGGATGGAAATCCTTTCACGTGTCGTCCTTCAAAAGGAACGTTAAGCTGGTGTTTCCATGCCAAGATAAAAAATCCCTAACTCTAATTACCCATAGATATGTGAATATCCCCCCTCCCCTACAAGTGTTGGCTGGATACGGGCGTGCTCTAGATCAGTGGTTCTCAACCTTTTTTACTCATTGCCCCCTATCTTATAATATGTATATTATAAGCCCCCTATCTTATAAGGTGATAAACCAGTATCCAAATTACCTGCTAATATCTTTGTATAGCCAATACATTATTTAATTGCTTGTGTTAATATTCTAAGTTAAGGAAATTAAACAACTAATAACCTAATATTACACATATTTAGTATATTTAATAAAATTGAGTATGTTTATATACTGACTGAATCAAAAAAAGGGTTTTTAGAGATCTCGTAGTGTTTACCTCCATTAGTTTAGCTACAAACGACCCAATTTTTATACATCGTAGCACTAGTTTGTGTCTTTATCGGTTTTGTAGCCATAAGTATTATTTTTTTTGTAAAAAAATTTGGTTTTTAGGCCCCGCAAACCACACCTAATTATTTCTTGCTGGGGCAGCACCTCAGGCGCTCAAAAACTTATGTTTTTTGGTTCACTCTATACACACTCAGTGGCTCAATACAACTGAGATCAGTTAAGTTGAAATTTTAAGGGTGTTTTATTTATCAGGACGCTTAAATAAAATTTATTTATTTTTTAACATCTTACATGATATTTAAATTAGTTTATACGTCAGATGCTTCGCAAAACTTAAAATAATATTTCTCTACATTTGCCAATAACTCCCATCATTCCCCCAAACGTCTCACCGCCCCTGCATCGCCCCCCACTACTCACTGCCCCGTTACTTGCCCCCCTACGTCCCAGCGCCCCCCTAAATTCTTCAAGCGCCCCCTGGGGGGCGCTAGCGCCCACGTTGAGAACCACTGCTCTAGATTAATCCGTAAGTTAGATGCAAGAAGAATAAACGGCAAAGTGGAGGCTACAACGGAAACTATACCTTCAGCGGCGCCAGACTCTTCGAGACACTGGTCGTGCAGCATCTTGGCCATCTCTTTCATCTCCTCCGTCATTTCACTTCTGATGACCTGGAAAATGCAACATATTTAAAAATCTCTATTTGCATTCTACCTCTATCCATATATCTGAAAAAGTACCCGGGTACGGGGTACCTCGGAACTTCCCACCACATCCAATTCGCACACACATCCTTCCTACTTTTTATTTGCTTCGCTCACTCTCAGAATATAGAAATCGCTAAATTTATATTACAGCAAGTCTTCGGACTCAGATAGTAATTAAATTACAATTCAATAGGATTATTTTTCCATTTTTTCACAATTTTTCATAAAACGTATAGAAGTCATGAGATAAAACTCAACTAATGGTGATAATGAGATGAAAGTCACCACACCTGCTACACTCATATATTACTACTTGTGTTTAGACGTGAAAGTTTGTGACAATAGTGAATTATCAGTAAAATTAGTTGGACGTAATCCATTGTCATACTATTTACAATTAACGAACGTTTCGGGGAGCAGGTACTTCTCCATCATCAGGTTCGTCTTGAGAAAGACGGTGTGTGTGAGCCAGTGTTGGGTGTCAAGACTTTTTAACCTAACTTCGTAGGCAGGTATCAACGACTTTGTTATGCACTTTGAAACCTTGTCTACTTGGCCTACCTAGGGGAAGGCCCCATCGTAGACAAGGTTTCAAAGGGGGAAGGCCCCATTGTAGACAAGGTTTTAAAGAGGGAAGGCCCCATTGTAGACAAGGTTTCAAAGAGGGAAGGCCCCATCGTAGACAAGGTTTCAAAGTGCATAACAAAGTCGTTGATAACCTGCCCACGAAGTTAGGTTAAAGTCCTAACACCCAACACTTGACACACCGTCTTTCTCAAGACGAACCTGATGATGGGGAAGTACCTGCTCCCGAAAACGTCGTTAATTGTAAATAGTACTGACAATGGATTACGTCCAACTAATTTTACTTGTGTTTATATCTCAAACCAGTGCCTGTATGATCCCCCTAATTATACAGGCACTCTATCTCAAACACATCAAAACATGTTTCCGCCTTTCATGAATTATCAAAATGTTTGCAGTCGTTATTGCGGTTTAATGACGTCATAAAAAATATTTTCAGGATAGAAGGACTAGACCCAAAGATTGATTTTTGACCAAGTTTCAACTCTATAACATACACTGGGTACTACAATACACTGGGTACTACATCCCGGTTTCAAATTTGTTTTGCAAACACAATACTTTTCCTATATACCCACGACCCACAGTATAATTGAGATTAATTAAAAACTATGAAACTAAGACGAAAGTTGATACTTTTCATTGATAAAAATTATTACATTATGTTATATTAGATACATTATATTAGATTATTACATAATCTTATATTGCTATATTATAGCCTAGATATTATTTTTATTTAACTACAAACTTTGTTAGGACTTAAGTTTAAGTAATATTGTTAATGATTAGTCGTAACGTTCTGGCTCAGTTATTTCCTTGATAAACTATTATTTGCATATAAGTTTTAATTTACCAAAAAAATTATTTGTTTAACCTTAACATTATTACTATTTTTATTGTCAAATAATGCTGTAAAATGATAACTTTTATTATTAAGTGCAATTAATTTAACTTGTGCAATATTTGATACACGATTTTAGTTCAAATTTTTTTCTTCATTGATCTCTTTGTTTAATATATTTTTTTATCTTTCCTAAGGAAAGTCTCTTGGTTTATGTCTCATTTATTAGTTCCTTAATTTTAATTTTAAGTCTTCAACAATGTTACCCTTTTTTAATTTATAATAAAGTTTATCATTTTTTAACTTACTTTTTAATTATTCTTTATTATGTTCTTACTTTTTTTTATTTTTTCTACTTTATTATTTAATAGTTATTAAGTTTATTATTAATAATCTATTCTAGGTTTTAAAAATTTTGATATCATTAATCCAACTATTATAGTTATTTCAATACTAATATATAGATATTTATTTTTTTCTCTCCTATAGTCATACCTCATACCAATTATATATTCATACAAATCAAATTTTTAATATATTCCTAACTATTATAACCCCACCACAGGCTTTGCCTTGTGGGTTGCCACAATTATAAAATTAATTCTATTATTCTAATAATAAATATTTATTTTGTCACAACAGAGAACCTATAATTTTGTATAATATTTTATTTATTTATATTATTATTATTTGTACCATACTTGTAACTATTCTATAAATATTTTTATATTTTTAATATTTTTTATATTTGTAACTATTGTACATAGTTTTATTTATTTTTTTTAATATTCTGTACATTGAAAATTTTTTATATTTGTTTGCTTTAAGTTTTGTATATATTTGTAATTTTTTACTTTTGGTAAATAAAGGTTGTTTTGTATTGTATACATTATATTAGATTATTACATTAAACCGTAATATAGATCTTATAATTTTTCGTAATCTTGAACTGAAAAAAGTTATATGAAGACAACTTTTTAATGAATCCCCCCAGGAATGTGGCCAAAATCCGTTTCAGAGATCCCTAATTGCACATAAATAGATTTAAAAAACTTATTAAAACCCAGGTTATTGTGACGTCATTAACCCAGTTTGCTGATTTAGATTTTTTTTTAAATATCGTTTAGTTATAATTAAAATATTTTGTCGTGAAAAAAGGTATTCATTTGTTTTTTGTTTTGCTGAATCGAATGGAACCGGTTCAGGGTCGATACGACAGCTTTAAGTGACGAACAAGTCGAAAAAACCATAGTAAATAACCGGAGACCAAAATTACGGGCTATAAATAAAAAGTTTCTAGTAGTGTGTAGTCTTCAATGGTTTTTTGTGGCGCTGAATCGAATAAAACTGGTTCGAAGTCGAATAAACTGCGGTATATTACCAGAAACCTTAACTGACAATTGGTAAACATGAAAAAATTGTGTGGGTTGTTGTTTTTATTTTGTGTCGGTTTGTCGCAATTCAAAGGAAATGGCTAAACCAAAATGAGCCAACTAGAGCAAATAATAGTATGCGCTGTCAATTTTGGAGACATTGTTTTGGATAAATGTGAGCATTTCCTTTAAAAGATACAGACAAAATGTGAAGCGAGTAGTGCTTTATAATTGAGTAACTGCTCAAGTTATAAAAAGCATAAACCAGAACCTTCAACATAAAATACATTTTAAGCATGGAAACACGCATTTTCAAAGAAATTCGCCCGGCATGCGGACCACCGCGCTAGAATTATATTTGCTTAAAGTTTTTATCTGCCTAGGCAGAGATGTACCATATTTGTCAGATAAGTAGGCATTCATCTATCAAGGCAAATTTTTTTTTGTTTTTTATATTTATTTATTTTCCATATTTAAATTAAATTATTTAGCAACATAAACAAATTAATAACATAAACATGACGGTTAAATATATAAAGAACTTAAGATTAAATATTTATGAACCATTGACACCGTCAATCAAAAACTGGTGACCATTCTGCTGCTGTGATAAATTACAGGAATCTTTCCACTTTTAAGGCAGAGAGCCCTGTGTTGTGGAATGATTGTCTGTGTACTTATTTTACTTAACAAAACATCTATTCAAACCATGTATAGAATTTTATATACCATGTGATTTATATTAGTGAACTAGATAAAAATTTCTGTTTATAGCTTTAGTGGTTTGTATAATAAAAACGACCTTAGACCATGGATTTTTAACACACCTGAACTAGATTAGATTATCTGTTTATTTGATCATCTTTATTTTGTTTATTTATGAGAATCAATTTTATTTTTTTTAGTAAAGTCTGTTTTTTGAAAGATTAAAATTTATGTATTTAGGTAAATTATTGTATAGTTTTGTACCGATAAATTTCCATTGCCTTTGTCCCATGGTGGTTTTCATAAATGGCTCAATCAACGTTTCTTTATGAGCTGATCTTGTTTTACCTATAACTCTAGGCATTTCTAGATTATGTTTGTGGAGTTGATTAAGTGAAATAAAAACTAATTTTCCGTCCAGTCATGCAAAATATAATTTTCATTGTAAAAGCTTTGAAATCACCAGAGAAAGTGTGACGTCACATACTTCTGGATTTCACGAGGTGATAAAGTTAGGACTTACTATAAAACTTCAAACAAATTAACTATTAATAATAAAAACTTACAGCCGCGCACCAAAATATCGTCAGAAGCCCAACATATGATTTTATAAATTCCATATTCACCCCGATCAAAAACAAAAAAGAATCACTGAAAACGACAACAAAATAAATCGATTCGAAATTAAAATCGCAAATAAAATCAAAACGCGAAAAATCAAACCATATATAGCTGACAGAAGCAGTTGTCCCGAGTAGTAATTTTGACTTCAAAATCCCAATTTTTAGTTATGATGTACATGAATTATATCTATGGAGCTGTGTAACCTGTACACTAGAATTACTCTATTAAACCACTTGGACAGATTTGTATGTCAGTGGTTAGGTAGCAGATAAATGAATTATGAAAAATAGATAAATTTATATGACTTAAGTTTTATAAAGTCTTAACTTTATTTGTACTTATTAAGTTTATAAATTATTTAATGTCAATACTAAAGATTGGCATGAGGAGTTCCCCAATAATTTCTTATTACAAACAAAGTATTTTATAATTAATGGTTAGTTATAATTTTAGACTGTATTGTTTATGCCTGACTGTAATATTATAATAATCTAGGCATTAAAAATGTTTTTGCAGCCGTACAATTAGTTGTAAGTATAAGCCATGCAATGAGTAAGGAACTCAAGGATTAGTACTAGATTATATGTTACTTGTATTGTATTTGTATAAATGCTTAGGTAAGTGTATCTCATATAAATATATTATTATCTTATTTTATTAATGAATTAGATCATTTAACTTATGTGAATGTATTTTTATTGAGTGGATCTGTTCATTAGAAATCAAATCAAAAATCTTGTTGAATATTAGCTGGGAATTGCAAAAATCTGGAAATTAATTCGAATCGACCCCCCCCCTTAAACTTGTTGAATATTAGCTGGAAATTGCAAAAATCTGGAAATTAATTCGAATCGATCCCCCCCCCCATTAAACTTGTTGAATATTAGCTGAAAATTGCAAAAATCTGGAAATTAATTCGAATCGACCTCCCCCCTCCTTAAACTTGTTGAATATTAGCTGGGAATTGCAAAAATCTGAAAATTAATTCGAATCGACCTCCCCCCCTTAACTTGTTGAATATTAGCTGGGAATTGCAAAAATCTGGAAATTATTTCGAATCGACCCCCCCCCCCCTCTTATCAGAATCATAAATACACTGGAAGCTGCGATGATAACAGATACACACTGACACATACAGACAGACAACTTTGAGAAAATTACTTAGGAGGCCTTCATCTGAAACGGAAAAATCAGGTGACATCCCGGTTTCGGATTTTATTTGCAAATACAATACTTTTCCTATATACCTTCGGTATAAATAAGGAAAATCAAAAAGGAAAACACCACAAAAATCCGTCAAAGTGTTAACTTTGCAAGCATTATAAAGGTTTCTTAGAATATAATTTGCTTCATTGTTACAAGCTAATTTTGCTGCATTTAAATAAAATTGTACCTCATATACAAGGGCTCGCTTTGCTCACCTTTATATATGTTTATCAGTATCTACTTTTAAAGCAAAAAGTAAAAACATAATATTAAAGGGCTCGCATCGCTCGCCTTTATGTGCTTGTTTGTTACTAGTCAATTATAAACTGTGGAATCAATGTTTTACATAAAAATCTTGAGCTCGCTTAGCTCGCCTATATGAGTTTGTTAGTCGAAACTTCATTTTAGAAAAATTATTAACATAACATAATATTCTAGAGCTCGCTTCGTTCGCCTTTCTGTATATGTTTATCAGTACCTAATATGATAGCAAAGAGAAAAAAGCATAACAAAACATTGTAGGGCTCACTTCGCTCGCCTTTATGTGTTTGCTCATTAGTACCTTTTTAAGACTATATAAAAAACATGAAAACATTGGGGCTCGCTTCGCTCGCCTTTATGTGCCTTTATTACTAGCCAATTTTAAACTATAAATTCAAACTTTACTTAATATTCAAGGGCTAGCTTCTATGTTTCGCCTGTATGTGTTTGTTTGTCAGCACCTAATTTTATAGCAAAGAGAAAAAACACAATTTTAGACCATAGAATCAATGTTTTACATAATAATCTTGAGTTCGCTTCGCTCACCTATATAGGTTTGTTTGTCGAAACTTCATTTTAGAAAAAAATAAAAACATATCATAATATTCTTTTGCTCGCTTTGTTCGCCTTTCTGTATATGTTAACCAGTACCTAATTTTAAAGCATAGAGTAAAAAAAATAAAATAAAATGCCACTTTTAGGGCCTTTCGGCCCATCAGGGTATTCACCCTGCGGGAACCACCTCAGGTGGGTTGCATCTACTACACTCTGAGAATTAATTAAAGTTGGCGAAATCTTTTTAATACAAATACTATTCATAAAATCTTAGAGCATAGCCCGGGCTGCGAACCCCGGACCTCCGGTGCCGAAATCGAACATAGAGTAAAAACATAACATAATATTCTAGGGCTCAATTTGCTCGCTTTTATGTGTTTTTTTATTAGTACCTTCTTAATAGTATATAATAAAAAATAAAACAGGGTTTCGAAGATTATCTTCGAAACCCTATTAGTACAGAGAGTATGAGCGTAGAAGGATTTAAGTAGGCTGTTGTAGGAATGTGGTTGAAGAAAGGGAAGGTACCCATTAAGACTTTTGATCAGCATGCCAAACGCTATGTTTTTGATGAAATTCAGCAAATTTAGCATAGATTTTGCAGTGTCATTAAGAGTGCAGCAATGTTATGTGATTAATTTTCTTGATATCTTAAATAAAACTTTATATTCAATAAAGATGTTGCGTTTTTTTGAGAGGTGTTTTAACAAAACTAATTTTTTTAGTTTGAATGTTTAGTTCGTAGCTCATTTTACACAGAGTACCGACGCTACCAATGTCGCTTACTTTGTAGTCACATGATTATTGTATGACGGGGTTCACTCTGTTAGGAGAGCCGTGGCTTCTCATAAGAAGTAATTTCCAGTAAGTTGTTAAATGAGCTCCTATAGGATCTCTGAGATCCTGATCTTGCCTTGATCTTGGCCCATTGCTGTTCACTTGATATACTCAAGTTTTTTAGCTTTAATAAATTCTGGGTGGAACACGTCCCCCTTAACATTTGTAAATCAATTCCTTAACTTCGTGTGAACACAAAAAGATACTAAACGTCTCTCACTATCATTTAATTTTTTAAATGATTTTACTGCGAGAGTACTAAATTTTGACGAATCTAGTTTTGTGTGTGTCATATTTTTACGCACACACGGATATATATATATATATATATATAATATATATTATATATATATATATATATATATATATATATAATATATATATATATGCATGTATACATGTATGTACAGGGCATCTTATTGGAAGGATGAAATACGATGTAGTTGGATAAAATAGACAGGAAATAAGTTGATGATACGGTTGAAAATGTATTGTAACTCGAGTACTGGAAACTGGCATTTAGTATAGTGTGTTATTAATTTGGTTACTCAATGCAAGGTCAATATCATGACCTGAACAATATATCTGTCAATTAAACAGACAATGTCGTGTATTATTTCATTGGTTAGGCATTATGGCTTTTTTAAGTTAGATTACAGAAGTTAAGCAGCTTCGAGCGTGATCAGTATTTGGTTGGGTGACCGTTCATTTTATTGATTGAATTACTTTATGCAAGGTCTATATGTGCTGAAATATATGTGTCAGGTATATTCTTAGAATAATGCTATATATAGAAGGAGTACAGGACCGTAAACACAATGTAATTCCACTGATAACACGAAAGCCGGTTGACTGGTGCAACTAAGTAATGCTGTCAACCTGACAACAAAACATTATTTTAAATATGTCATAAATATCTATTAATGAAGAAAGATCGTAAAGAACAAATATAATAACTTAAAACACCTGCTGAGTATTTAATAAAACTGGTCTTAGATGGCAAAAGGGTGGCGGAATACAAGAATCTACATTTAGTTGACGAGGACTACTTTTATATATAATTTTAATAAATACGTTAAACTACAATTTAAAATGCTTAAAATATTGTAATGCACCGATATTTATATTAGTACTTTATGAATAATCAATCATTAATTAATAATAGAACATAATAATTCAGCAACCGGAAGTATTGCCAACTTTTTTTTAGAAAATTGTATATTGTAAGGATGGCAGTGTTATCAGTGTTTATCGGCTTTTGTGTTATCAGTAGTGCTCCTTCTATATATAGTATTATTCTAAGGGTATATTATATACCCTTACCTTATCGAACATGAACAGGAGTTTGATAATTGCCTGCATAAGGAATACTAGTCTTACAGGGTGAACACAAAGCCAAACTTGTGCTTCATATTCCCATTGATTCATGCAAAGAAATTTGGTTACGGGGTTTTTCGGAACTTTTCCTCGTTACATCGGATTCGCTACGCTCAGCTTGGTACTTATTTCACAAGCCTCAGAATATACAAGTCGTTACATTTATATACTTAGAATAATACTATATATAGAAGGAGCACTGCTGGTAACACGAAAGCCGGTTCACTGGTGCAACTAAGTAATTTTGCCACCCTAACAATATACAATTTTCTAAAAAAAAAAGTTGGCAATACTTCCGGTTGCTGAATTATTATGTTCTATTATTAATTAATGATTGATTATTCATAAAGTACTAATATAAATATCGGTGCATTACAATATTTTAAGCATTTTAAATTGTAGTTTAACGTATTTATTAAAATTATATATAAAAAGTAGTCCTCGTCAACTAAATGTAGATTCTTGTATTCCGCCACCCTTTTGCCATCTAAGACCAGTTTTATTAAATACTCAGCAGGTGTTTTAAGTTATTATATTTGTTCTTTACGATCTTTCTTCATTAATAGATATTTATGACACATATTTAAAATAATGTTTTGTTGTCAGGTTGGCAGCATTACTTAGTTGCACCAGTCAACCGGCTTCGTGTTATCAGTGGAATTACATTGTGTTTACGGTCCTGTGCTCCTTCTATATATAGTATTATTCTAAGTTTATACTGCAACACGTATTCTCCAGATACGTGAGGACATACGTCGTCAGATAATAAATAAATTCGTTTTTGTTTCCTTGCGGTCACCCATACAGAACTGACCACGCTTAATGCTGCTTAACTTTTATGATCCACTAAAAATCATGGATATACTTGTGGTATTGAAACAAAACTTTGTGTACTTATTTATTACGTAAAGGTTTATACTTGTACTAAATTTCAACTCAATTGCATTATTTTCCGATTTTTTACAATTTTTTAAAAAACCTATACTAGTCACTCGATACAAATTGAACTAATTCTGATAATGAGATGAAACTTAGCACATATGTTAGTCTTATATATCGCTACATACGTGCCGGATTTCAATAGGATCTCATCCATTTCGCGTTTTATTATTTTTCGAAATAAGTCATTAATGCGAATTATTTTTCCAATAGCACAACTACAGCGGTATACTGATTTTTGTACAAAGTTCCAACCCTCTAGCATAAATAAACTAGGAGCTACGATGATAACACACATACACCCATACAGATACAGACAGGCAACATTGCAACACACACACACACACACACATATATATATTATATATATATATATATATATATATATATATATATATATATATATATATATATATATATATATATATATATATATATATATATATATATATATATATATACTGAGGATAAGTTATAACATTTCAAATTATAACAATTTATAAATCATAATTACCAAAACAGGAGTTGATCAAATTAAAAAGTTGCCCACATCGCATGTAACACTAAATTACTTTCTAGAAATGCTAATGTAGTAAATTGTATAATTTGCTACCAGAGCAAATTAGAAATATTGAAGATTTTAAATATTATAATATATTTAAAAAAGCAATAAAGCTAGCTAGCAAAGTCGTAGTTTTTTTATTTTATTTTTTATAATACATCATTAATTTTATTTTTCTCCCTCTTTTTATTTTCCTTAGCATTAGTCTTTTATTTTCTTACTATCTTTTTACTTTTACGTATGCAAAAATTGTTTCTTTTCTTTTCTTTTAGAAATTTATTTTTTATATTACTCTACGTGTTAGTATTATTATTATTTGTAACAGTATTTTTATTATTATTTATATTTTCTTTATTAATTTTTATATATTTTAACTACATAAATAAATAATATGTGAATCAATTAGGAAAAATTGTATAATAAAAGAGACTAAGAGCCTCCTGTTTCAAGGATTACCTTTTTTGAGACTCTGAAGTTAATAATCAAAAATTGTTTAGTGCCTCAATTTTGTAAAACTCTATGACTTATTTATAGTGATTTATGTATAAAGTAATAATGTAATAAATAATAAAATTTATAAGTTCCGAGGTACTCAGTACCCATTGTTTTCTAATCACCTGTTGCTCCTATTAGTTGTCATCTAATCCTTGTAACTTAGAATAATACTATATATAGAAGGAGCACAGGACCGTAAACACAATGTAATTCCACTGATAACACGAAAGCCGGTTGACTGGTGCCTTAGAATAATACTATATATTCCGTATGTAAACTGATAACACGAAACTTAGAATAATACTATATAGAAGGAGCACAGGACCGTAAACACAATGTAATTCCACTGATAACACGAAAGCCGGTTGACTGGTGCCTTAGAATAATACTATATATAGAAGGAGCACAGGACCGTAAACACAATGTAATTCCACTGATAACACGAAAGCCGGTTGACTGGTGCCTTAGAATAATACTATATATAGAAGGAGCACAGACCGTAAACACAATGTAATTCCACTGATAACACGAAAGCCGGTTGACTGGTGCCTTAGAATAAACTATATATAGAAGGAGCACAGGACCGTAAACACAATGTAATTCCACTGATAACACGAAAGCCGGTTGACTGGTGCCTTAGAATAATACTTATATAGAAGGAGCACAGGGCCGTAAACACAATGTAATTCCACTGATAACACGAAAGCCGGTTGACTGGTGCCTTAGAATAATACTATATATAGAAGGAGCACAGGACCGTAAACACAATGTAATTCCATTGATAACACGAAAGCCGGTTGACTGGTGAAACTAAGTAATGCTGCCAACCTGACAACAAAACATTATTTTAAATATGTCATAAATATCTATTAATGAAGAAAGATCGTAAAGAACAAATATAATAACTTAAAACACCTGCTGAGTATTTAATAAAACTGGTCTTAGATGGCAAAAGGGTGGCGGAATACAAGAATCTACATTTAGTTGATGAGGACTACTTTTTATATATAATTTTAATAAATACGTTAAACTACAATTTAAAATGCTTTAAATATTGTCATGCACCGATATTTATATTAGTATTTTATGAATAATCAATCATTAATTAATAATAGAACATAATAATTCAGCTACCGGAAGTATTGCCAACTTTTTTTTTAGAAAACTGTATATTGTTAGGGTGGCAGCATTACTTAGTTGCACCAGTGAACCGGCTTTCGTGTTATCAGTAGTGCTCCTTCTATATATATAGTATTATTCTAATCCTTGTAACTCGTTGCTTTTAACTAATGATGTCTATTTCGGTTTGTGAGCTGATATTGGTAAGTAAAACTTTGTGGAGAGAATGTTGGTATTGATAAACTTAATAATCTTCACTAGGGCTTCGCTTGTATTAAGTTTTGATGAGTTCCACACATAGCAGCTTGTTTAGTTAAAAAGAAAACAAATCATATTGTTACTATTGATTAATTTCTTAAGAAAATTTCCTGCTGCTTAACTTTTATGATCCAACAAAAAACATAGATATACTAGGTGTACGTGTACATAGATATACTATTACATTTCATTGTGTCTCTCGCACAATTATATTGTGTCAACTATTCATGTTTTGCAAAACTCGGTAGTATCAAATGATATATAGATATACTTGTCGTATTGAAACAAAACTTAGTTTACTTATTTATTACGTAAAGGTACACTTGTACCAAATTTTTAACTCAATTTGAATGTTTACTGATTTTTTACAATTTGTAACAAACGTACACAAGTCATTTTTTTTTTTTTTTTTTAACATATTTTATTGATTAATACAACAACAATTATGATTGTTACAAGTATTAGAGTTAAATGGTTTAAGTGGCTTGAGAGACTTGGTAGAGAAACAATCCAGTGATTGCACTCAGGCGGGAGTAATTAAGCTAGTAAAAATATAGTGGTAAATAGATAAATAATAATAATAAAAATAAAAATAAATAAATAAAATTAAAAATAAAATAAATAAATAAATAAGATGGATAAATAATAGTAAAAATAGATAAGAAGTAAAAATAGATAAGAAATTGTTAAGTAAAATAATTATATTACTAAAATATAAAATGAAAGATAAGATAGGGAGCATATAACCTAAAGAGCCTGCAGCCTCTGACAGCTAAGGTCTCAATAAGAGGCTATTCATAGCCACAGCTTTTTAGCTGGGGAAGGCTGCAGTACCCTTAGGGGGAGGCGGTATTATTGCGGGTTTAATTGATCTCTGGGCCACTGCCGTCTCAGACGTCTGACAGGATTGTCCGGAAGGGTTTCAGAGGAAAGAAGTTGTACAAGAGGATTGGGATGATCGATAAGGGATTCATGGAATTTTTGATAACGGGATTTGGAGAGGTCTCTGACAAATGGGACATTGAGGTCATTATGGATGGTAAGGTTTGAAACATAGAATGGAGCATTGGTGATTTTCCTTAGGATTTTTGACTGGAGGGTTTGGAGGCGTTGAGAGTTGGAAGGCTTGGTGCTACCCCACACTTCTAGACTATAGGCCCACGCGGGTTTTAGGACTACATTATAAATTCGAAGCTTGTTGCTCAGATACACAAGTCAACTAATAAAAATTAAACTAATGCTCCTAATGAGATGAAACTTAACACGTATGTTAGTCTCATACTTGGCTACATGCTTGCTAAATCTCATTCGTGCGTTTTATGATTTTTCGTAATTTTTGCTGAGTCATTATTATGTTTCGGATAGCACAACTACACCTAGAGAATGATTTTTGTACTAAATTTCAACTCTCTAGCATGGAAATACTGGGAGCTACGATAATAACAGACACACACACATACAGACAACTCTGCAAAAATCATTTAGGAGGCTTAAAGATTTAAAAACATCTGAAACGGATAATTCCGGTGACATCCCGGTTTTGGATTTATTTGCAAACACAATACTTTTCCTATATACCTACTCTGTAATTAAGGAATATATAATTAATTTTTCTTGAGGTAGTACGTAATTGAGCACTTTATTGGACCGTTTTTAGGATGAGAAGCCAATCATTATTGTTATAGGAGGTTATTTAGTACTTTTCACCTCCGAGGACAATAATGAATGTAAAAAAAACTCCTAGGACGTAGAAGTAATTCATATGTTGCCGCCATTACAGTAATGTAGCGTGTTCAAAAAAACAATCTGTGATGAACCCTTCATGAGGTTTCTTTAAAAACGTTCATTTTGTTTCTGTTTTTGTTCGTAGACTAATTTTTTTTTCGTTTTTAAAAGGTGTTCTAAGTGACAATTTTTGTGTGTTTATTTGTAAAGCTTTTACATTTTTGAGTAAAAGTGTGAAGCTATGGATGAATTCAATGACGACGATAATATGGAGTTAATTGGACGTTTTTTTCAAATAAGTATATAGCGCAGTTTATTTAATGAGTGCTACCTAAAAAAACATAGTGTATGCCATCCAGCTGAGAATGTCTTTATGTCTTGGCAATTTTTCCCGACTCGCTTCGCTCGTCGGTAAATCTAATTGCCGTGGCCGTGACACACTTCTCAGCCTTATGGCATAAATAACTATTAACTACCTAACAGATCGTTCCATTAAACTCTTATTACTCAAAATTGACTTACAAGTACCAATCAGATTGCTAAATTTAATTTCTATAATTTAAATAATAAATATAACAACCAATCAGATCCTCCTTTACATTCCTATTACTTTTTAATGCAACAGATAAAACGTATAAAACCCCTTCATACTACCTGTTGTTCTTCGATATATCGAGAGTGAACTTTCCGATACCTCGAAACTGACCTATCGATACATAACTTGGGTAGTATATTGATCGGCGTCACTCTCAGGGGGGAAGGGTACCCCCTCTGCCCCTTCTATTACCATAAGCCCCCCGTAAAATTGGAAGGGGGAATAAATATCCCCTGAGCGTATCAAAATTGAGCGACAATACTAATGTCAATCAATAATTTAGGTATTACATATTTATCGACTTATATTATATATTCCACAGTGTTATTTTATTTTCTATTATTATTTTTAAGCTTTTGTTAATTATTTATATAAACATTTTTTTATTAAATTTAATTTTGCTTCACATCTTTTATGGTTTTTATTGTTTTTTAAAATTTTATTTTGGCTTCACTTTTCATAAGTTCTTGTTTTCAACTTCCTCCTTTCCTGTTTTTTCCTCCATCGAATTTTTTTTTAATTTAAAAAAGACTCTTTACAAACAAGTAGTAAAAAGGAAAATCGTAATATGAAAGAAAAATAAAGGAAAGTGTTTGTATGAAGGAAATAGGACGGGGTGTGAAGTAGCAATAAAAATATAAGCCCTGTTTTGACATTCCCCGCTTTTATGCCATAACCCGCACTAAGTTAGTTTTTTATCCCATTTGAAAAATTGGTTACGGGGTACCTTAGGCACAGGGTAACATCGGACTCGCTTCGCTCGTCCTCAGATTATACAAATCGTTAAATTTATCCTGCAACAAGTTTTTGCTCACTTCTCAGAAAACTCCTATGAATGAATGAATTGAATGAAAATCCTTTTTATTCTCCGCGGCCACCCATCTAGGCACTGACAACGCTCGATGCTGCTGAACTATTATGATCCAACAAAAATCACAGATATACTTCTCGTGTAGGAAGGACACTTATTATGATATTGATATTACTTATCATGATATTGATATTACTTATTATGATATTGATATTACTTATTCTGATATTGATATTACTTATTCTGATATTGATATTACTTATTATGATATTGATATTACTTATTATGATATTGATATTACTTATTATGATATTGATATTACTTATTATGATATTGATATTACTTATTATGATATTGATATTACTTATTATGATATTGGGTATTCTTATTTATTATGAAAAAGTATTCACTTGTACTGAATTTGTTTCTTTTACAATTTTATACTTCTTTACCAACTTTAATTAATTCTTAGAGTGTAGTAGATGCAACCCTCCTGAGGTGGTTCCCGCAGGGTGAATACCTGATGGGCCGAAAGGCCCTAAAACGGGCATTTTTTACGCCGAATTTGCACTAATTTGGATTTTATTAGAAATTGTTCAATTGATTGTTAAATTATTGTGCGGATAAATGGAAATAAATAAATAAACAATACAATTTTATACAAACGTACACAAACCATTTGTGTACACATAACAATAGAACTAATGCTGATAATGAGATGAAACAAGGCACTTATGTAAGTCTTATACATAGCCACGTGCGTGTCAAATCTCAAATTGATTGCAACATAATGCCGCGTTTTATGACTTTAAGAAATTTCTGTGATTGTTTGAGTCATTAAGACGAAAACAAATATATTTCCGGATGGCACAACTACAACTCGAGACTGATTTTTGTGCCAAGTTTTAACTCTCTATCATAAATACACTGAGAGATGCGATAGTAACACACACACACACAGACAGACAACTTTGTAAAAGCCACTTAAAATGCCTTAAAAGCACCTGAAACGAATAATTGCGGTTATATCCCGGTTTTGGATTTTTCGGCTAACACAATATTATTCTTATATACCCTACATTATTCCCTGAAGGTCGTCGAGCTGGTAGGTTCCTGTATGTTAAAGAATTGTCGTCTGTATGTCCCCATAGCGCGTATAGTGTAACCACTCTAAATTCACTTCCAATAAACCATTCCAACCCCCTCCCTCCTTAAATTACAAATTGCCAATGTCTTAGCTAAAAAACCATGATTTGTTTACGTTAAATATATCAAACGATAAATTCAACAATAATGGTAATACAATTTTATCGTCTTCTCTATTTGGTTTTCTTAGAATAGCTATATATGTGTTTTACAATGTTACTAGGTTTCTTATATTTTCGAATTTGTCAAATCTATTGCTATCATAACTGATAGCCAATGAGGTGATAAATATTTCATAAATAATAGGTTTCTGATCTTTACTTTTCCTCATATATACCGTAGGTATATATAAGGAACACTATTGCGTGAAGAGACCGGAATTATCAGTTTCAAGTGTTTTAAGACCTCTTGAGTGGTTTTCTCAAAGTCGTCTGTCTGTGTGTGGTGTGTGTGTGTTTGTTATCATCGTAGCTCCAGTGTATTTATGCTAGAGAGTTGAAACTTTGTACAAAAATCAGTCTACCGCTGTAGATGTGCTATCCGAAAAAATTTTTTTTTTATGACGTCATTAACCCGCAAAAATTTCGAAAAAATCATAAAACGCAGAGAAATTATTTTTAAAATGTGATCCGATTGAAATTTGGCACGCATGTAGCCATGTATAAGACTAACATATGTGGTAAATTTCATCTCGAAGATTTAGGTCTTCCGGTGGTGACCGCGTCAATGTAGATGAAGAATCCGACGTTTCGCTTCCACTGTGGGAGGCATCTTCAGGGATGTAGGACATCATGGATAGAAACACAATGCTCTACAAAACTGAACCCAGATGTTCTTCATCTACATTGACGCGGTCACCACCGGAAGACCTAAATCTTCATGACAACAACCGCGGAAGCCTACGCAGTTTATTAAGTTTCATCTCATTATCAGCATTAGTTCAATTTTTATCGAACGACTTGTGTGCGTTTTTAAAAAATTGTAAGAAATCAGGAAATGGTTCAATGGAGTTGAAATAAGGTACAATTGTATTCCTTCACTTAATAAATAAGTAAAAAAGTTTCGATTCAATACAACAAGTATATCCATGTGTTTTGTTGGATCATAAAAATTAAGTAGGATTCAGCCTGGTCAGTGCTGTATGGGTGACTGCTAAGAACGAAACGGATGAATTTACTATCTGAGGACGAGCGAAGCGAGTTCGAAGCAGGGAGGATGAGGAAAAGGTACCCTGTACCCGATTTTTTATGATTTGATTTTGATCCGAAAAGCAAAAGTTTTCGTGATACAAGGAATTTTGGTGTGGAGGTCAATATCCAAGCTCCAAGCTGAGCAAATATTCATTGCAATGAGCGCTTTCTTGCTTAATAATCCAACGTTTGCTTTAGTTTTTATATTTAATAACCTGATCTGTAGCGTCACAACTTTTTATAAAAGCAGTTAGCGAATTTGCAGTAGCGAACTTTTCAAAGAAAATGCGCATTTTTATCCCATAGATTATACACTACACAGAACAGCATTATTTGCACTCATTTCAAGCTCAATATATGCTACTTTACTGCTTATTCGAAACAAATTAAGCAACAAGTTGTGACACTTGTGCTCAGGTAATTAAATATTTATCGAAAACTTAAACCAAAAGGAAATTCGCTAGGCTTGCGGTCCTCCACTCCAAAATTTTGATTTTGAACTTAATTAAATGAAGCCTATTTCCGTAATCTGCACGCTCTTTTGGTTAATCTCAAAGAGTATTTACATTCACTCAACGATTTATTTTTAATCTAACTTGGTACATACATAACTACAACTACATACATAACTTCAAGAACGTTTGAACGTAATTTTGAAAAAAGAAGTTATAAAAAAAGTTTGTTGGTGATCCAACGTTCTAGAAGGCCGTGGATATTCGACCGCGCCTTATTGTTAAGCACTGTGCTTTAATTCTTGCTAAACCTCTTCACTCTTTATTCAATCTTTCCCTCTCTCATGGTATCTTTCCTGACTGTTTAAAGACCAGCTTTGTCACCCTTTTTTCAAATCTGGAGAAAAATCTTCTGCTAAAAACTATCGTCCCATTGCTCTTCTTCCCACTATTGGTAAAATATTTGAATCTCTTGTTACTGATGCAATCTTTCCTACCCTCTCTTCTATTATTATTCCTCAGCAGCACGGATTTCTTAAAGGCCGATCCACTGTTTCCAATCTTCTCTGTTATCAACACTATATCCTTCAAGCTGTTGATGAAGCCCTCTAAGGCTTTCGATTCCCTAAACATCCCTCTCTTAATTTTATAGCTAAAATCTCACGGCGTCGATAGTCTCCTTCTTTCCTGGCTTGAATCATATCTTAATGATTATTTCTGATCCCTTTCCTACCTCCACTGGAGTTCCTCAAGGTTTCCATTTAGGTCCTCTTCTCTTCATAATTTTCATAAACGACGTTTACACCAGTCTCCCAAATGTTCTTCTTCTTCTCTTCGCCGATGATCTCAAACTGTATTTTAAAATTAAATCACTCCTCGATTGTTTAAATCTTCAAAATTCTTTAAATAGTGTCTCTGAATGGTGCACTGCTAATAAGTTTAAACTCAATATTAAAAAAATGTAAAGTTGTATCCTTTTTTAGAACTAAAACCCCATCTAATTTAACTACTCTATAAACAACGAGACACTAGAACATGTTTCAACTATTACTGATTTATGCGTTCTCTTCCATCATCACATCACATTCTATTCCCCGCTCTTCTCTTGCTCTCTCCTTCCTCTATCGTTTAATCAATTATTTTGTCAATTGTCCTCTTCTCTCTTCCTTTATTTCCTATTATGAACCGTACTTAATAAAGCTTATAAATTAAAATGATGGGGCTGAGTTTAAAGACTCATTTAGCACTTGTTGATCTTGTTGGGTCATCTATGCTATGATTGGTTAGTTGCAGCTGTCCAATCATATCTGCTTCTTGCTTGAGTTTTCAAATCTCAATAAGACTAGCAGTGTATAATCATATTTAATTCTATTCGTGTAATCTAGTGGAGTGGAGGCCTTCCTCTACTGTTTTCTTATACTATGATTCCTTCTAGTTTTGTTTTTTCAAGTCCCTCGTGACTATGTAAGCGGCTAATCCAGGTATTTTTCTTTTTCTCTATGAAGTGTATCAGAGAGTTTCCTCTATTTTTCTTAAAACTTTTTTTACGGACCCGATCCATCCAAGACATTTCTAATATTCTCCGGTAACACCACATTTCAAACGCCTCTATCCATCGTTCTTCCGATATCCCGAATCCATCTTTCTTCCGATACCGAATATCATTCTCTTCCGATATCCCGATACATCTCTCTTCCGATATCCCGAATCCATCTTCCTTCCGATATCCCGAATACATCTCTCTTCCGATATCCCGAATCCATCTTTCTTCTGATATCCCGAATCCATCTCTCTTCCGATATCCCGAATGTCTAAGTCTCATTTATTATCAGTAAGCTAAACAGATTTAAATTTAAACTAGGTTAAACCAAGTTAAAATTAATTAGAAGCATAAGGTTATATAAACAAATCATGTTTACTGATGTATTCATTTCAAAATTCGTAAATATGGAAGCAGAATTACATAACCTCCTAATACGAACCGCCGCAGGACAACAACCAACCCCTACCGGCCTCTTGTTTCTCTTATTTACAATATGTTAGTTTATAATCCTTCGTAATTTTGGCGCGAAGGTCCGTAAGCCAGGAAAATGTCCTTTGAGTTGTTTGCTTCATATGTTGACAGTACATATTTGGTTCAACTTCTCGGATGCTTCAAAACTTGCGTCGTAGGGTTAGTAGTAGTAGTAGGGGGGTGGGGAGGTCAAGCCTGATGATTAGACCAACTTTAAGGTCCTTTTCACCAACCCCGTAACTCAATCACCCTCCCACCACTACGCCTCCACCTCCTGTTCCCTGTTGAATCTCCTGGATTGACCTATGAAAGTGAGGATGTCCTTCCACTTGAGCGATTCCAGCTCTTCCTCAGCCAGTTCTCCGGATCCAAAGGTCTGGAATCGAATTCTACCAAAACCTTTCACATCTACCTAAAAGTGATTGGCTGTTTCCTCTTCATCACCACACACTGGGCAAATGGAATCTTGCACTACCTTCATAATGGAGAGGTGTCTTTGGAGTTTGCAGTGTCCAGTCAAGACCCCTACCATCATCCTGATAATCCTTTGCTCAGTTCTAGAAGCCATCTAGTTCTTTTCCTGTTGATAGTTGGTATCATCATCTTTGCCTGCCGACAACCAAGCGTTGTAGGGTTACTACTTGTTAAACAATTTTTGCTTCTTTACAACCTAAAGGAAGGGGTAAGCATTGCGTTAGCAAATGTGTCTTGATTCTTCGTGCGCTGAAACATTTTAAAAATGGGCATAAACTAAGTAGGACCCTAAATAGGGAATTCTATTCTAAGTTGACTTCAGTCCTTTATTTTTTTTATTTATTTACATAAACAATAATAACAGACGTTCAGCATAGCGAAGCCAGACATCTTCAGTGATAAACAATAAAAAACAACAAAACAAACAACCATCACCAAGATACCAGTAAACCTTACCAAATCCAAAACAGTCCAATAAAAAACGTGTTCATTTTTTTACCTAAATAGAGAGCCAGTTATTCAAAGAAAACTAAAATTAAGCTGGTTGCCTAAAAATTTCAGTGTGCGCTATAAAATAGTTCTTTACACTGGACACACCAACACTTAGATCGTTGCGGTTTCCTTTACCACTTGAGGTGATTCCCGTAGAGGTTATTCCTGATGGTCCGTACGGCTCTAGACATAAACGTTATTACCAATAATATAAATTTAAAAGTTATCGATACTTAAAAACTCGATAGTTAAGAAAAGGGGCGGTTTGGCACTAGGGGGTAGGGAAATCTCAAAATTCAACTTCAGTCTTCCTCTTAACCTTCTCCGGACCGGTGTGCCGCCCCCGGACTCACAATCCATATCGCCAATAAATTCCAAAATTTAGATTTTACC
The DNA here is from genome assembly GCA_018340805.1 of Microvelia longipes. Lineage (NCBI taxonomy): Eukaryota > Metazoa > Arthropoda > Insecta > Hemiptera > Veliidae > Microvelia > Microvelia longipes. The sequence goes on from JACMZG010000019.1 coordinate 5,206,795, forward strand.
TTCAACATTGCTAGCGAAGTCATGGCTAAATTTAATTTAAATATTAACAATCTAAACATTTCAACATTTTAGTATAAAAGTTAAACAAATTCAAATTTGCAAAAAAATGTAAAATTGCAATTTATCGTGTTACCCCCCACATAGAGTATTAAACATGTTTCTTATGTTGTGTTGTTTTTAATTATTAAATAATATAATTGTTTAACCAAAGAGTTCCTTAGAAGACAATTTAAAATTTTCCTAAATTAAACCTAAACGAACCTAAAAATGTACTCAAATTTAAGAAAACTCAATTTATTTTTTCATCAATTTTAAAATAATTATTTTTTTAACTTCCATTCCTAAAATATATTTCTCATATCACATTTAATTCAGAGTGTTAAATTTAATATTTTTTTAATTAATTTAATTGAAAAAAAATATTAAAATTGTGTTTTAAATATGACATAAATAATGGCTATTTAAAACTTGTCAATAAAGATTGTCATTTCTTTTTATGTAAATTTAATGTAATTACTTAAAAATTAAAATATATATTAAACATATGAATGTAAAGGAAGTGCAAGGGTAATAATATAACAAATATAAAATTAAAATTTAATATGATGGGTATTTAAGTGTATGAATACATTGAAAATATTACTTAAAGTTATAATATAATATAAAATTAATTAAAAGAACATTAAATTAAGTTATAGAAAGAAATTAACTAGAAAGATAATAAGCGTTATAAATTCTTTAAATTTGTCAATTTAAGTTATGGACAAAGTTAAAGGTTATTTTAGTAAAAAAATAATAAATTGATTTAATATTGCTCATTAAAATACCTTACAAAACACGTATGAGATAAGTATCATTAAATGTCGAATATTTAATTAAATCAATTTAATGTGATTTTGGAAAATCTAAAATGGAAGCCACTAATGGAGAGTCGATGGATAACATTACTTTTATTGGAATGTATGATAATGGTGAGAAATGGATCCATTTGTTTGTTTATTAATTAATTTTACAGTTAGCATGCACTTCAGCCCTCTGTTTTCCTTGCTGAATGGAATGAACTGGAAACACATTTATACGATAAATGGAATACAAATAAACAACGTGTAGAAAACACTGAAGAAAATAAAACCATAGAACAAAACATTCCATAGAACAAATTAAATTCATAGGTCAAAACTATCCATAGAACAAATTAAATTCATAGGTCAAAACTATCCATAGAACAAAATAAATTCATAGGTCAAAACTATCCATAGAACAAAATAAATTCATAGGTCAAAACTATCCATAGAACAAATAAAATTCATAGGTCAAAACAATCCATAGAACAAAATAAATCCTATATATATATATATATATATATAATATATATAATATATATATATATATATATTATATATAGTATATATATATGTATATATATATATATATAAAAAATAAATATATATATAAATAAATAATATATATATATATATTATATATATATATATATATATAATATATAATATATATATATATATATATATATATATATATATATATATATAATATTATATATATTATTTATATATATATTTATTTATTTATATATATATATATATATACATATAATATATAATACACAAGATTTTGGTGTTCTAGACGTTTCTATGGGACATAATAACTTTTGAACGCTTTCTTGGATCGTAATGAAACTTGCTACAAAATAAACCTTGTTAATGTCTCCCGAATCCTATTTTTAATGAAATATGTGTGACGTCATTAACCCACAAAAATACAAAGATTTACAGTATAAATGTACCGGAGTACATTTTACCTGGGGACATTTTATCCGGTTACCGGATCGTCTATGTGTTAAGATCGCCTATAATGTTTGAAACTCTAGGGTTTCAAGCAATACCAGGGAGGGGGTAAATCATTTCCTTGAGGTGGCAGCGATGGAAATACTTCCTGTACTTTCCTCTAGGGACGTATTTAGCAGGGAAAAGGTTTAGAAAGTATGAGGGGAAAATCGACTATATAAATTAGGCCGGGAGGGGGGGGGTAGGTGGAGGGCAATGGAGCATGAAGACCCGAGTGAATTTGTTCCAATAATCCAATCATACCTTGTGTAAGGGGGGGGGGGGTCGGGGGTTGAATTATTCAGAACTCCGTAACGAGTCAAGTCTATGAGAAATTAATAACACATTGCTGTATGGTCTCTACTTCTCTGTTTCCATATAATAGAAAGTATTGCTGTGTAACAATAATTGACAGCCGCTTTCCTTTTTCTTAAATGTCTACGTTTGGAAACCTACGGATTCACCCAATAGAAAAAAATAAGGCAACTATGCAACTAAGGTTGTCTATGTGGTACATCAAACTTTGTAGAAGAGTTCTAGCTCTGCGTATTTGAGACGACATCATTTCATATTTTATGAAGGCCTATCAGATTTACATGATTCTTGATTTCTAGCCATATTTGATGAGGAAATGAAAGGGATCTTGTCTTATAGCGAGATGATATAGTGCCAGTTCGTTTGTTCAAAATTTATGACGTCATTAACCCAAGTTACAAGTCATGATTTTTTTTCTCACTTGTTTCATTTGATAAGGAGAAACCAAATAAATAAATAATAAATAAAATAATTGAGCACTTAATTATTGTTTACAAAAGAATACAAGGTTATATGCTTAGAATAATACTATACATAGAAGGAGCACAGGACCGTAAACACAATCTAATTCCACTGATAACACGAAGCCGGTTGACTGGTGCAACTAAGTAATGCTGCCAACCTGACAACAAACATTATTTTAAATATGTCATAAATATTAATTTGAAGAAAGATCGTAAAGAACAAATATAATAACTTAAAACACCTGCTGAGTATTTAATAAAACTGGTCTTAGATGGCAAAAGGGTGGCGGAATACAAGAATCTACATTTAGTTGACGAGGACTATTTTTAATATAATTTTAATAAATACGTTAAACTACAATTTAAAATGCTTTAAATATTGTAATGCACCGATATTTTATTTTTTTTTTTGAATAATCAATCATTAATTAATAATAGAACATAAATTCAGCAACCGGAAGTTTGCCAACTTTTTTTTAGAGAATTTATATTGTTAGGGTGGCAGCATTACTTTAGACCACCAGTGAACCGGCTTTCGTGTTATCAGTAGTGTTCCTTCTATATATGTATAGTATTATTCTAAGGTTATATGAAATATACAAATTGTACAAAAAAATGAGGCCCCCCTTTCAAAAATACCACGACTCAGGTAAACCTTATGCTCTCATTATTTGAGTTAGCAGTTTTTAACTGTTCTTTTTTACCTTCCTTAATATCACAAAGCCGTTCCGCGTAAAGTTTACTTCCTTTAAAAATATAAACTACCCTCTTAGCTAACGCTGTTAATAGCGAAATCCGAAAGTATAGCATAACATCTAACGCTGTAAATTAAGAAAGCCGAAATGCGGCTTTAATATTTAATAATAATAATCAACAACAACAACAATTAAAATACTTGTATGATGTTTTTAGCTGATAATTATAAAATAATTATGCGTGTAAGTGTCCGACATATTTGTTAATATTTAATAATAATAAACAACAACAACAATTAAAATACTTGTATGTTGTTTTTCAGCCTATAATTATAAAATAATTATGCGTGTAAGTGTCCGACATATTTGTTAATATTTAATAATAATAAATAACAACAACAATTAAAATACTTATTATTTTCAGCTGATAATTATAAATAATTACGCGTGTAAGTGTCCGACATATTTGTTAATATTTAAATAATAATAAACAACAACAACAATTAAAATACTTGTATGTTTTTTTTGATAATTATAAATAATTATGCGTGTAAGTGTCCGACATATTTGTTAATATTTAATAATAATAAATAACAACAACAATTAAAATACTTGTATGTTATTTTTCAGCTGATAATTATAAAATAATTACGCGTGTAAGTGTCCGACATATTTGTTAATATTTAATAATAATAACAACAACAACAATTAAAATACTTGTATGTTGTTTTTTAGTTGATAATTATAAAATAATTATGCGTGTAAGTGTCCGACATATTTGTTAATATTTAATAATAATAAATAACAACAACAAATAAAATATTTGTATGTTGTTTTTTACCAGATAAATATAAAATAATTATGCGTGTAAGTGTCCGACATATTTGTTAATATTTAATAATAATAAATAACAACAACAATTAAAATACTTGTATGTTGTTTTTCAGCTGATAATTATAAAATAATTACTGTAAGTGTCCGACATATTTGTTAATATTTAATAATAATAAATAACAACAACAATTAAAATTTGTATCATGTTTTTAGCTGATAATTATAAAATAATTATGCGTGTGGAATGGTGCGGCGTATGTATTTTTAGTTTTTATTAAGTTAGTTTATTTAGTGGGTTTGGGGTTGCATGACCCGACTTCATTTCCAGTTTATATATATATGTATATATTTAAAAGAGAAAATAAATACAGAGCCGATCGTAAAGGGTGGTAGGAATAGGTTGTTTACGTCAATGATTGATAAGTTATACGTTCTCGTTTCATAGTAGGCTTGTAGCCAAGTATTACACTAATATACAGTGGCGTAGCCAGAGGGGGTTGGGGGGGGCTTTCAGCCCCCCCCCCGAAATTTTTACATAACCTAAACCCGCAATAAATGTGTGAAAAAAATAAAACCTATAAAAAATATATAACAATAATAAATTAAATAACATATAATTTTTTAACAATAACTTATATATAAATATCATAATATACAATAAAAAAAATATACAATGAAATGAAAGATATAAAAATAATTTGAAAACATTGACAATATATATATTATATATATATATATTATATATATATATATATATATATATATATATATATATATATATATATATATATTATATATATATATATATATATATTTATATATATATATATATTTATATTTATATATATATATTATATTATATTATATATATATATATATATATATATATATATACAATTTTTAACATTCAGCCCCTCCCAAAATTATGGCTACGCCACTGCTAATATATGTGCTAAGTTTCATCTGATTATCAGCATTAGTTTAATTTTTATCAGATGACTTGTGTATGTTTTTTGAAAAATTATATCAAATCGGAAAATAATGCAATTGAGTTAAAATTTGGTACAAGTGTATACTTGAGTACCTATAATAAATAAGTACTCCAAGTTTTGTTTCAATAAGACGAGTATATCCATAATTTCTGTTGAATCATAAAAGTTAAGCAGCATCAAGCGTGGTCAGCGGCTGGATAAGTGACTGCTAGGAATGAAACGGATGTATTTGCTATCTTAGGAAGAGCAAAACAACTCCGAAGACGCGTTACAGTATTAGTTTAGCGACTTCTGTGGACGAGAGAAGCGAATTCGAAGCAGGGAAGATGATCGTAGCGGATACGATGTGTTAAGCAAAAGTACCTGATTTTTTTTAAATTCATTTGGAGATTCCGAAGGATGTTGAATAAAGGGGATGACGCATTAAGGAACATTTCTGACCCCCATGGAAGTTGTATAAGATAGAGAATTAGGAGCAAACTTACCTCCCCTTAGGTTATAATTAAAAAGAAGCCAAACGCAGGTTTGTAGCTAAGTTGTCATACAATTCTTGGTTGTCGAGTTTGCTTCTCAACTTTCTTCAGTGCTTTCGTTATTGTTACATTTGGTGCTTGTCAAGTCATTTGTGCTTTATTTTACAATTTGGACTCTAGGTAGCCACTTTAGTAAGAGTAATTGAAGCTTTAACGTTTACTTTTCGTAGAGAGTAAGTTAAATGTGTTAATATTTTGTCTTTTTTTAGCCTAGTGAAATGTTTTGCTAGTTTTCAAGATTCAATTTTGGTTGGAATGTTCTAAATTTTCTTTAATGTTGTTAATTTTAAGCAATATTGACAAAAAACAGTAAAAAAGTATGAACTTTTTTCTATTTGTTTATAACCTTCGCAAGCAAAACAATGGGAAACCCATTGAGAGTTAAGTTTGCCTCTAAATTTTAAGACCTGCGCTGTTATAAGGATCATAAGCATGCGCAGTTCGTACCAAGCATATGCAGTTGGTTTTTGACGTGTTTCGTGTTGCATTCTTCTCTATGTTTTGATTTTCGATGGGTCACACTTTGTTGAATGGCAACTCGACTTAGTGCGTCATCCCTTTATTCAAATCCTTGGAGATTCCCTAACATTGCGGTAGTGTGCTTTTGGCGCCAACGCCATAGCCATTTTTTTTTAGCCGCCACGTGGATCATCAAATACTGAATGATTAGCAGAAGGTACTGGTAGTTATTGTTTTTACTCTCCCATTTCTTCTTAGAAAATTGTTCTATAGTTTTACTATCGGGTTGTTCATACTTTACCTGGTATAACTAAGTTTTTGAGTTTGGTGCAAGCTGGTCCAATAGATTATCCAAGTGTGGAATTTGTTTTCCTGAAGGTAGCTATTTCTAGAAAGTGGTATACTAAAGTTATTGTCAGAGTTATTACTAGAGTTATTGTGCAATGCAGAACACCTGTAGTCCATAGACCTTGACACCACAAAAGGCTACTACATTTTCTTTGTAGTAAAATTAGATTTCCTTTACAGTAAATATGAAACTAGAGTTAGAAAATATTTTCTATATTCTTCACGATTAGTTATAATGTGGCAGAACTTCTTTGTTTCGGAAGCTTAAAATATCATTGTGAGGATTAAGTCCCGACTTTGAACTTGATGTGGAACAATACTCCGCCTTCCCGTTTAAATAAGTACCTGGGAACTTTTCCTCATCACATGGGATTCGCTAAGCTCCTCCTTCCTGCTTCGGACACTCGCTTCGCTCGTCCTCAGACAGTAAATTCGTCCGTTTAATTCCCAGCGGTCATCCATCCAGGCACTTTATACCATGTTGTTTAACTTTTATGATCCAACAAAGACCATGGATATTCTTGTCGTATTGGAATGAAACTTTACTAATTTATTACGTGTTACGCTAATTAGTGTTATTGTATTTTTTATGTTTATTGGGCACCCCAAACCCCCCTTACATTATTATTTGTTCTCATTAATTAGTTAATTTCTAGTAATATAACCTTCTTTATGAATTTTATATTAAGCTTTTGTAACCTTTCATCTATTATTTTTAAATTCTTTACTTTAATGCCTAACTCCCTTAAGGCCAACGTATAATTAAAGGACAATTAAGAAAAACAATGACCAGTCCCAACATCTTGTGAAAAAATCTAAGAAGATTCAAGAGGAAAAAGAGATTGCTTCTGAAAACGTATAAAAGGAGACATCCTTCCTCCACTCTTCTCACTCCGAAGTTTTCCAGGACTTCAAGCGCAGGCCAGGATCTGTGGACTAGCTAGAGGGCTGCTTGCAGGTTGTCAACCGCTCTCCAGTGTGGGACGTCACCGATGTTCAAAGCCTGGTCAGTTAGTAGCGATGGGTGCCGCTCATGCTTGCCTCTTCATTTCACAATCGCCAAGTCTCAGAAGCCTGTCAACTGCCAATCACGTGACGTACCTATCTAAACCTAAATTTAACCTGATGTTTAATTTATACGGCCTTAGGGTTAAGGTATTAACAAAATTTTTCGTTTCCTTTTATTTTCTACCAACACTTACCTTCAGCTAATCTAGTGATTATATAGAGGGAATTTCGGGCTGCTGTGTTGGTAAGACACCCTCTATGAACATTACGGAAATTGTATACACTTGCGCTAAATTTTAACTCTATTATATTATTTCCCGATTTTTCGTAATTTGTTAAATAACCTACACAAGTCATCTGGAAAAATTGAACTCATACTGATAATAAGATGAAATTTGGTATATACGGAAGTCTTATACGTCGCTACATGCGTGCTTCATTTTAATCCGATCGCAACATTTTTCCGCGTTTAAGTATTTTTTTAAAAATTTTCGCTGAGCCATTATTGCGCGTTAATGACGTCATAAAAATACTTTCCTAATAGCTGAACTACACATATAGACTGATTTTTGTTCAATGTTTCAATTCTCTAGCATTAATACACTGGGAGCTACTTTGATAACAGACACACACACTCACCCATACACACACTCACACACATATACACACACATGAAAAACCATTGACAAACTTGTAAAGCGTCACTTGTAAACCATTGACTCATTTAAATAAACTGACCTCAAACATTATTTACTGGACCATACCTTAACTAGATACTAACAATATATTTTCAACATGTTGACTAAAAAATTTTTTTAAGTTAAATCTATTAGATTTTATATATATCAATTTTACTTTATCTTTTCTACTCAGATTAACTTGAAATTGAATTAAGTATAGTGCAATGTTTTAATATTTCTTTTTTTCTTTTTCTTTTACACTAGGTGTAGGTATTATGTGGCGTGGATTCATATATTTGTATCTATTTACACACCATCACGGGAGCTTGTGCTCAGGGTGTGGATGTGCTTTTAATCTAAAATCTTATGTAATTCAAACATTACGATTTATAAAGAAAGTGACAAGTATGTAAAGAATAAAGCTCGAGACAGTGCCCTCGCTCTAGGTGTAAAGGTACATCTACTGAGGGCTCTTGCCCTCAGTAGATAAAATTGTTTGTTCATTTTAGAATATTATGTATACTAATAATATACATAATATTATGTATATTATAATACATAAACTGTACTGTAACTGTTCGTTCCAGTTCCTTGAATTGGAAACCACACATTACTAATCTTAATATTAAACTAAGAAAATTAATTTTTGTATTCTCGAAATTAAAAAATATTTTAAACGTACATCAAAAACGAGTACTG
>JACMZG010000019.1:5217471-5324858 GCA_018340805.1 Microvelia longipes
AAAGGTATTTTAAAAAAAAAAAAAAAAAAAAAAAAAAAAAAAAAATTGTAAACTTTTCTTTTTGTAGAAATAAAAATTTATTATTATTATTATTATTATTATTATTATTACATACCCATACACACACATATATACACACACACACTCACCCATACACATACACACACATACAGCCACATATAGAGATAGAGAACTCAGGAGGCCTTTAAAAATACTTCAAAAGGATGTTGGGTTGTTTGCAAACACAACACTATTGCTATGCACCTACGTTACAACGTTACATATAGGGTAAAATAAGATTCATGATGAAAATTCTCTAAAAATGAAATATTATAAAATATGTAACAGCTAAATATGTAACAAGGCAGTCGTTAACTTACTCGTCTTGCTGTGCATAATTCTCTCGGCTAGCCTCAGCATTAAACAAATAGCTACGTATATCATTTTGATACTACCGAGTTTTGCAAAACATGAATATTTGACACAATATAATTGTGCGAAAGACACCAAGGAAATGTAACAAGCAAAATGCAATGCTACATCTGGGAACTGTTCCATCATTCGAAATTCGTCATACTTGATGTCTCGACATAATGTCATGTCCCACTCTGTTTCGCCGACAGAGCCTGATGAGTCGGCGCCCTGATAAGTAAGACGTAACGAAACAGAGTGGGACATGACAGTATGTCGAGCCATCAATGATGACGAATGTCGAATGATGGAACAGTTCCCAGATGTAGCATTGCATTTTGCTTGCTACATTTCCTTGGTGTCTCTCGCACAATTATATTGTGTCAAATAGCTACGTCTCTGAGTTTGAACAAAATGATACCCTCGGCTACGCCTCTATTTTAAAGACACCGACTTCCTCAACTACGCTTCTGTCAATAAACATGTAAGGCTCTCATGACTACGCCTCTGGGATTAAATAAAATGTTTTTCTTGGCTGTGCATTAGCAACTAATTCAATTCTCGAAAACTATTACTGTGTTTCATCTATCAGTCTCTAAATAAATGATTGTGATTCGTCAATCGAATCTTAATTCAAAGCAGTTTGACGAAGCAATTAGAGCAGGTCGGTTAGTGCTTTAAAACCTTATCTATCTGCTCCGTCAATTTTTATTTCATTAAAAAATATGAAAACTTTTCACGCCAAGTTAAAAGTTTTAACCTTCTAAAAAATTAATTTTAAAGTGAGGAGAAGGATTTCAGGTGTTACCGGTCTCAGGTGAAGGTGTCGGAAAAGTTAGGGGGGGGGGGAAGGAGCCGGAGGAGATGTAATATAATTTTTATCTTTGTCTCACCTTGGAGATCTAAAATAATTAAGAATAATATCCAAAATTTAGAGGGAGAATATAAACTTAGCTCCTAGAATACGTTAGTAATAGACCAAGAGCCCAGGGGTGTTTTGTTAATAAAAAGTGTAATGGCTGGAACTGGTCTCAATTTTTAGCAAATACCTTCCTGAACAAGGATCTGCAATTCTACCGACTCGTATCGGATGGGTGACCCAAGAAGAACGCACTTTAGAGGATAAATTTAGCACCCAAATTAATAAAAAGTGTAATGGCTGGAACCAGTCTTAATTTTTAGAAAATACCTTCCTAAACAAGTATCTGCAATTCGGCCGACTCGTATCGGATGGGTGTCCCAGGCAGAACGCACTTTACAGGTCAAATTTACCACCCAAGTTAACAAACAGTGTAATGGCTGGAACCGGTCTCAATTTTTCGTAAATACCTTCCTGAACAAGGATCTGCAATCCTGCCGACTCGTATCGGATGGGTGTCCCAGACAGAGCCTTTGACCCCTAAAGTGCGTTCTGCCTGGGACACCTAACCGATACGAGTCGACAGAATTGCAGATCCTTGTTCAGGAAGGGGTTTACGAAAAATTGAGACCGGTTCCAGCCATTACACTTTTTATTAACAAAACACCCCTGGGCTCTTGGACTATTACCCCTCTATTTTACGGAAGGGAAGCTTTGAGTTGGTATTCTTTTTTTTTCATCTTAATTTTTTTCTACACATTTGTGGTCAAAGATCTTGAATAAAGTGGATGACGCAATAAAGAAAATTTCCGACCTTATGGAAGTTGTATGAGACAGAGAAATAGGAGCAAACTTACCTTCCCCGTGGTTATAATGAAAAAAAGGCGCCAAACGCAGGTAATGTAGCAAGGTTATCGAGTTTGCTTCTCAACTTTCCTCCTTGCTTCTCGTGATTGTTACATTTGTGGTGCTTGTTAAGTCATTTGTGCTAATTTAATTTTAAATTTTGGACTATACTTTGCCACTTCAGTGAGTGATAATTTAAGCGTGTTTTGTTATAACCTTCTCAAGCAATAAACAATAGGAATCCATCTAGAGGTAAGTTTGCCTCTAAAATTTAAGACCTGCGCTGCTATGAAATTGTAAGCATGCGCAGTTTGTACCGAGCATGTGCAGTTGGTTTTTGACGTCTGTTTCGTACTGAATTCTCTCTATATTTTAGTTTTCGATGGGGTCACTTTTTTGTGCGGCAGACCGACTTAGTGCATCATCCCCTTTAGTCAAGATCCTTGCTAGTGATAGAACTAATACCAGAGAGAACAGAATGGTCAGAATACTAATTAGCTGTCAAATATAATAACTTAACTTCCTAATTTGTAACTAAGCTGCCAAATATAGAATGAAACTTGCAAATTCTTGAATAAGCAGTCGAATATTAAACTAATCTGATAAATATGATGTGAAGAGCCAAGTAATAAACTAAATTATCACAATATAGCGGTAAGGTGCTAAATATTAAACAAAGCTACCTAACATTACTATGTTAGGTAGCTTATTATTATATACTATGTATTATATATTATGATACAAAGCAGCTTATTTCTAAGCTGCTAAATATAGAAGCTTCCATATAAATAGAACTAAGCAGCCAAATATGGAACCGTGGTGTTGTATATACAACACCACTAGAACTTTACAGTTCTATATAGAACTGTAAAGTATGCAACTAAGTTACCAAATATAGAACTAAGCTCAGTTCAGACAATTTATATTGAAATGTTGGTAAAATTCGGATGATGGATGATGGTAGGTGTAGAGGAGTGGTGTCCGGAATATATATAATATATATATATATATATATATATATATATATATATATATATATACATATATTATTATGTATATATATATAATATATATATATATATATATATATATATATATTATATATATATATATATATATATATATATATATATATATACATATATATATGTGTATATATATATATATATATATATATATATATATATATATATATATATATATATATATATATATATATATATATTATATATATATATATATATATACATATATATATATTATATATATATATATATTATATATATATATATATATATATATATATATATATAAAGACCTGCGAAACGTATTTTTTCGTAATGAGGGATCTCATTACACATTATCCCCACATCTAACCTCACTCTAATTCACGTTTAGTTTATAACTCCCCCCTGTGAACCCCTAATGTCAGGAACCTCTACAGCCCTCCCCCTCCCATTCTTTTTATTAAGATGTTAACCCTTGAAGCTAACAAGTTATATAAAAATAGATCTTTTTTATAAAGCCCTTTCCAAGTCCTGCTTTATAAATTTATCTTACCGCCCTCGCTTATCCATCTCAAGTTTTTTTATACCCCTCCTAATTAGGTTTGACCCAAATTTTTCCTTAAATAATTCAATTTGTCATCCCATGACACAAAAAAATATATATTTTTTTTTTTTAAATGCCTTTATTAAATAATAAGTTATACAATTTTACATTACATACATAATATATAAAAAACAAGGCTACCTCTCCGCTATAAAGCTTGTGCTTTGCGCAAAGCTTTATAGCGTTTTAATTCGTTTTAAACTGCGGTTTCGAACCAGTGGTCCGCGTGAAAGTTATATATATATATATATATATATATAATATATATATATATATATATATATATATATATATATATATATAACTAAACACAAATCCCATTGGTTTTGGTGACGTCATTAACAAAGCTTGCTGAATATGCAAAATTTTCAAATAAATCGGCAAAATTTAAGGTTAAAATGTTTCGTAGGTTTGAATATATGAATTTTAGGGCACTGAATAATGTAAAACTAGTCCGAAGTCGATAGAACATAAAGTCGTAAAAAGCGTGGAAATGACATTAAAATTAAAATAACGGTCAGTAGAAAATAATTTCCCATCAAGGTGCCGTTTTCGGTTTCTATTTAATATGCTGAGCAATAAGCATCACAACTTGTTATTAATTTTTTTTGTGACAAATCATGTTTTAACCATCAAAATTGGTTCAATAGAACCAGAGATATAATTGCTGAACTATTACTGAAAATTTTTCGTAATTACGGTCATATTTGAACAGTTATATCTATGACTCTATCAAACCAATTTTGATAGAGATTTTGAACTTAAAAAAAGACCCCATTATCTTTTTTTTATAAAACCAATAGGAACAACGCTAATAAGCTGAAACTGATTTTGGACCGTTTTTCGGACTTTAAAGGGGCCCAGGGGCAAAATCTCTCCCTGGTCCCCTGGAATGGAGACCAACTGATCCTTTATCAGAAAGCCAAAATAAATCAATCTAGCGGGTTTAACCTTCGGGCCTCAACGATCACGAAAATTGCAATGGGCTCTTGGACTATTATTTTGAACTGCTTTGAACCAATTTTTATTGACAATATACGTAATTTATCCTTAGTCTCACTTTTAAGTTTATAGAATTCACACATTTTTTATAAATTAAAAACAATGACTTTAATTCTATAATTTCATAAGCTATAAAATTAAACTATGGGCATTTCACCCAACACTGTGGGCAACATCATGCTAATAAACTAAACACTACATTAACAACTAAAAATCACAGAAACAAATAAAGCACATATACATAAGACTAGAATAAATAAATAAAAATCACAGAATTAGCTAAAACTTAACTCAACGAGTTAAGTTTTAACTCTAATTTTTACTCTAAGTTAGAGTAAAAAAAACTTTAATAAAAAAAACTTAGAGTAAAAATTAGAGTTAAAACTTAACTCGTTGAGTTAAGTTTTAGCTAATTCTGTGATTTTTTATTATTTATTCTAGTCTTATGTATATGTGCATTATTTGTTTTCTGTGATTTTTAGTTGTTAATGTAGTGTTTAGTTTATTAGCCTGATGATGCCCACAGTGTTGGGTGAAATGGCCATAGCTTAATTTTATAGCTTATGAAATTATAGAATTAAAGTCATTGTTTTTAATTTATAAAAAAAAATTGACAATATACCTTAAAAATGGGCAAATTTTCACTGCAGCATGTCCTTAGACTCGCTTCGCTCGTCCTCAGATAGAAAATGCTTCCGTTTCATTGTTAATGCTGACCAAGCTTAATGCAGCTTAACTCTTATGATACAACACAAATCATAGATATACTTTTAGTATTGAAACGAAACTTTCTGTACTTAATCATTATGTAAAGGTTTACACTTTTTCACAATCTTAACTCATTTAAATCTTTTTATAATTTTTTATAATTGTAACATACACAAGTTTCTCTCAAGTTCCCTCACACTCTACTCGCTCACCCTTTATTTTTCACATTGACAATAAGTTTACAGGTACTAATTATAGTATGAATTCTCCACTTGTACGTCTGCAAAAGTCAGCCAATAGATATTTAAGCAAAACTGATATTTTTCATTGCTCCATGAAATCGTTAAAATCTTTAGCACTATAATAATAAATAAATAAATGAATAAATGCCCGTTTTAGGGCCTTTCGGCCCATCAGGTATTAACCCTGCGGGAACCACCTCAGGTGGGTTGCATCTACTTCACTATAAGAATTAATTAAAGTTGGCGAAATATTTTTAATACAAATACTATTCATAAAATCTTAGAGCATAGCCCGGGCTGCGAACCCCGGACCTCCGGTACCGAAATCGAACGCCTTTACGATCACGGCCACGGAGGCAGACACTATAATAATACCTTTTTAAAATTATTAATTTAATAAAGGTGGTTAGAAACTTTTTATTTTATTTATTACTCAATTGTTTTTATAACTTTTAAATTTGTTTTTATTTTTAACTTTATTTTATATTTGTCTTTTACTTTATTATAAACACTACATCATATTTCTTATAAAATAAAATAATGATAATTTCTTTAAACAATTTTTTTATTTTTTTTTAACTTTTATATTGTAATTAATAATTAATCTTTATTGATTTAATATTATTACTTCACTTTTAAGACTGCGATATTAAATATATTTGTATGCTTGCACTAATATGTATAAACAATCTCAAACACTATTGCTATTTCTTTGTGTTTGACTGTACAGTTGTACACATATATTTATTTTTAATGTCTTTTTGTTTGCTTTCTCTCTGAATCTCGTGCATTATTATATTAAAATTACCAAATGGTTCCTAACATAGTTAAGCTTTTCTTTAAAAAATTATTTTTTGTTAAAATTCTTCTATTTTTTATATTTGTTTTTTTTTTATAATGATTATATGTAAAAGGGTCGTGTGATGCGTTAATTTCAAATAAATAATTCATTTGATAAAAATTGCACTAATGCTGATAATAAGATGAAACTTAGCATATATTAGTATTACACATGTATGCACATATTAAATCTCAATTCAATCGCATCATGTTTCCGTGTTTAACAATTTTTCGAAATTTTCGCTGTCGTTATTGCGGGTTAATAATGTTATAAAAAAATAAAAAGTTTCAACTCTCTAGCATAAATACACTGGGAGCTACGATCATAACAGACACACACACATATAGACAGACGATATTATAAACCACTCAGGAGGGAATAAACTGCGTAGGCTTCCGCAGTTGTTGTCATGAAGATTTAGGTCTTCCGGTGGTGACCGCGGTGTTCAGTTTTGTAGAGCATTGTGTTTCTATCCATGATGTCCTACATCCCTGAAGATGCCTCCCACAGTGGAAGCGAAACGTCGGATTCTTCATCTACATTGACGCTGTCACCACCGGAAGACCTAAATCTTCACTCAGGAGGTCTGCATAACGCCTGAAACGGATAATTCCTGTGACATACCAGTTACGGATTTTTTTAAACCCAATACTATTTTTATATGCCTACGACATAAATGAGACAAAGTAAAAAATCCTGTTAAATTCATAAAAATTTAGATTTAATTTTTTATGAATTTAATTAAAATTTTCTAACATAATAAGGTAATATCTTCATAAGATTCTTTTAACAGAATTTTGGTTAAAGCCAGTTACACTCAGGTAATAAAGTTTATTTATTTGCTTTGCCAAACTTAGTGTAGTAAAGTTTGTTATGAGTTTGATAAGTTTGTGTAAAACAAACTTAGATTGAGGTCGTAAAATTAGGTTAGGAAATGGTTTTAGTGTTCATTATGTTAATAAAGTCTTCAAACTTGTCTTATTTACTATACTTTGCATTGAAGTTGTGCTAAACATAAACATATTATAACCAATTTACCGAATAAGTTATGAAAAAAAAACTCACAAATGAGGTGGCTCGTTTAGAGGGAGGTGGACCTAGGACTGCGACGAAAAGCTGTATATATATATATATATATATATATATATATATATATATATATATAATATATATATATATATATATATATATATATATATATATACATACATAAATAGTAAAGAGTTACGAGTTTTTGGTCATGATAAATAAAGCAATTTAAGCCTTGACCAAAACCTCATAACTCTTTACTATTTTTTTATACGTATGGTCAATAATTGCTATTTGTTATATATATATATATATATATATATATATATAATATATATATATTATATATATATATATATATCTATATATGTAATATATATATATATATATATAATATATATATATATATATATATATATAATATATATATATACATACATACATACTCATATACATACATATACATATATATATATATATATATATATATATATATATATATATATATATATATATATATATATATATATATATAACATATACATACATATACGTACGTATGTGTGTGTATCTATATGAATGACGTCTTCGATATCTGTTGTGTTTAGTTTTAAAACACAACAGAAAGCACAAAGGGTGCAGAAATAGTTAGAAAAAGGGACCCATTCCTCTCGACCTGGTTAGCCTAGTATCCTAGACTATAAGTACAAAAGTGGCCTAAGAGGCGAGACCCAAGTCCTATGACCATAACCAGTTGGTCACCAATACCTTGACTTAAATGGACAATATTATTTTTGAACGTCTTTTAACCGATAGTGACAATGAAGCGACGAAATTCAACTTTTCGACCGGATTTTAAGATGTCCATCTGTATTTAGATCATTTCATCTTCAGCAGAGTTTGTTTTCTCGAACCTCATATGCAGGATGTAAATTTGATGATCGTCCAAAATATACACTTCCACATAATTTTATTGTGAAACGTAAAAAATAAAATGCAAAATCATAGGTAACTAAACAAGATGGCGGCAAGTGCGCAGAATTTTCCTTGGAAACTTTCAAAATAACGGCATTCAGTGTTGCCAACTTGGATGGATGGATTAAATGAAATCTAAATCCAGATCTGAATTGTAGACTCAAGTTCAGATGTGGAATGTTGTGCGGGTCTAATATACTCTGTCGTAGACACCATCATTGCAGAAGTTTTCTCTTACGTACAATGTGAAAGTATTATACTCTAACTACTCTTTTCTACTCTAATATTAAATATGATATACTAAACAGCTTAACTGCACAACCAATTTGTGTACAACAAATTTTAATAATAAAATATAACAACTACGGGAGTCGACTTCTAGATATCTTTCACTCATAAAGCTCAATCTAAAACTCACCGCTAAAATCTAAAACTTACGCTTCTGGACCTGTTTTACAGATCTTTCTCTGAAACTCTTAGTTGATAAAAATGTTATAAATTTCAAACTGTGCTCCCTCTATCAACCTTTGCTGTGGGATCACTAGTTATAAATTAAAGAAAGGTTAAACCTGAAGCAGACAAGGTTTAAAACTTGTGCTATAACTCTTGGGGTAATTTATACTTTCCTATTGACTTTTATAACAACTTTAGGTTTTATGGTTTCTACTCTAAAACGTTTTTAGGTTTACTTTTTCAATAAAACCTTTATTAATTATTTGATTGATTTAAACTATGGCTAGGATTTTTTGCTGAGGAGGTGAGGTGATTGTTTGTAGAAAAACTATCGCCTCTTCGACGAAGTCAAAGTCATTAACTGAAGTCTCTACTTAAAAGAGTGTAAACAATCGGGTACGGGGTACCTCGCAACTTTTTCTCATCCCATCGGACTCGCTACGCTAATTCTCTATACTTCGGACTCGCTTCGCTCGTCCTCGTAATGTACGATGCACCGAATTTATACTGCAACACGTCTTCGGACCCGCTTTGTTCGCTTTCACATTGTAAATTTGTCCGGTTTATTCTCAGCTGTTACCCATACATTACTGACTACGCTCAATGTTGCTCAACTTTTATGATCTGACAAAAATCATGGATATACTTGTCGTATATCCATGAAACAAAACTTAGTGTACTTATTTATTAAATAAAGGTATATACTTGTATCAAATTTTAACTCAATTTAATAATCATTTGATTTTTTACAATTTTTTAATAAACATTAAAAATTGTCATGTCAGCATATCATGTTATTCGATAAAAATTGAACTGATAATGATATGAAACTTGGTACATATGTTAGTCTTATACATGGCAACATGCGTGGCAAATCTCAAATTGATAGCGAAATTGTTCCGAGTCCAATGATTTTTTTTGAAATTTTCGCTGATTCATTATTGCGGGGTTATTATTTTTTTCTGAATAGCACAACTACTCCTATAAATTGATTTTTGTACAAAGTTTCAACTCTCTTACATAAATTCACTAGGAGCTACGATGATTACACATACACACACGCACTCGCTCATACACACACACACACTACATAGACATACCTTAAAACACTTGAAACGGATAATTTTGGTAACATCTCTGTTTCGGAGTTTTCGCTAACACAAACCTTTTCCTGTATACTTACGGTATAAATGAGGAAAATAAAAAATTGCCCTCTCATGGATTGGTTTTGCCTTTTTACAAGTTATGGCAGGCTAAGGACTTGCCTGAGCCTAAAATACTACTTTTTTATTTTAAAGTATTATATTCTTGGTTTGGCCAGATACGAGACACAAAGAATAAGTTGCTTTATTTACTTCCCTCTGAAAATTAAATCATTGTAATAGAAAAAAACAGTTTTTCTCTCATTTTTCAATTTCTTATCAGTTTCCCGCACATTACATTAAATTCTGTAAAATTTTTATGAAAACTTGACAATTTTCAAAATTTAATAATTTATGAAGTGTGAAACTCAAACTTGGTGTAAAAAAGAATTTCTTTTAAACTGGAAGGAAATATAAAAGTTTTTTCCATACGAAAGCATTAAGGCAAAAAGGGGTTTTTAGATTTGGAAGAAGTTAAAAAAACAGTGTAAATGGGCTGTTTGAGAGAGACTGGATTTAAACTCTACTGTGTTTTACATTTACTCTGCTTTTACCCCTTTCTTTTTCTTGCCATTCCTTCAATTCCAAGTATTTATCCTCTATCTCACCTTTACCTTATGTGTGTTTATTTCCCTCCATCCCCTATTTTCACCATTCCTTTAAATCCCAAATTTCCCTTTCTTTTGTTTACATTTGTTTCCTCCTCTCTCCTCGTTTATCCCTCAAAGGTTCCTCTCCCTTCTTCCTAAATGACTATAAAACGATAAAGTGGGATAAAAGTCATGGTTGTAAGCGACTATAAGCGTTAGCACAAATTTCATGAGTATAGTCTATACACAAGAAATTTCAGATTTGTGAAAGTCGCATTGGCGCTAAATATGGGACTACAAATCTTTTGTCAAAGCCGAACTTAGTAAGAAATTGGTGCCCTAATGTTGCATTGGTGCGGGGAAAATGTTGGAGCGGTGCTTGACGGGGGAAAAACGATAAATTGATGCCCAACGTGGAGACAATAATAAATTGGCGCCCAACATGGAACAAATTATAGATTGGCGCCCAACGTGGGGCAAAATATCAGATTGAGGGCCGAACGTCTAGAAAATGTTGTATTGATGCTTAAAATGAAAATGAACAAATTGCTATGACATCTTCGTGAGGAGGATATGTCTCATTGTGCACCAAACGTAGGGTATGCAGAACTAAGAAGGTATAATACTTATTTATTGCATTAGACATCGCGAGTTTTAGTAGGTTAAGACATGAGTTAGTACATCATTTAAACCAACATACATATACTCTTACATTTAAACCCCGTCTAAAGTTATTTTACATGTGTTAGTCTAAACTCAAGGAGACGTTAAAGGTCAAATCAATGTCACGAGTTGTTAGAATTAAACAAAAAGTTTTTCGTCTGCAACATTCTCTCTCTCTTACCACTATTTACCACTAAACTTTATCTCTAACTTCAAATAAAGAAAACTCTGACTTTAAAACAACTTCTTCACACGAAATGCTTCTAGTTAACGTAATGTAACAATACTAGCAACAAAGCTCCGCCAGCCCAATGAGTTTCCTCTTAACATACTTTTTATAAAGTATAACAAAGGTATCCCGCTATTTCGATTTTGGAGCTAAGCTTAAACAACCATTTTTACTTTTCCTCATTTATACCGTAGGTATATCGGAAAAGTATTGTGATTGCAAAACAATCCAAAACCGGGATGTCACCGGGATAATCAGTTTCAGGCGTTTTTTAGGTTTCTTGAGTGGATTTAGCAAAGTCACTTTAACCAGTATGACCACTATTCGCGATTCAAAGAGATAGTTGTAAGGTTGGCAATACCAATGGCGGGAAAACGAAAGGGTGATAAATTGTTTTTTTATCATAGGATTTGCATAGGAGCCGTTGAAAATTCTTCTTTTATTTATTTATTGTGATGAAAAATGTGATGAAAATTATTAGAACGACCATCGGTGCTAAAAAAAATTGCAAATATTTCATAGATAATATTTCGATAATTCCAGGATTTTAAATATAGAATCAGGCTCTTATCACTACAGACTTTGATTCGTCCAATTTAACCCAGAAATAATAAAACCTAAACGGATAATTTAAACAAACATTTTACAAAAAGTGAATTTATTGAGTTATTAATTATTTTAGTGCGTAAATAAAATTGATTAATAAATTAAAACTCCATTACAGTGAAAATCGGCTTCTTATCAGTTAATTTAAATACCTGTTACAACTAATTTAAACAATTAATGCAATTAAATGGTAATTTTGTGTGTTTGTGCAAACTAAAATTATTTAAAAGTAACATCAATTAACAATAAATAAAATAAAAGACTATATTATGATCTTCATCTTCTTATTACTCTATTTAAATACTCGTGACAACCCATTAAAACGCTATTTTTCAATGAAATTGTGATTCTACTGAGTTCATACGCCCTAAAATTAGTTAAATTAAAGCACTTTGATAAAAAATTTAAAGAAATAATCGTCACAAATAAGAAAAACCATAAAATCCCCATAAGGACTTTAACAAGGATCACCCTTTCGTTATCAATTTCTTATCAGCGACGTTGGCGCTGCTACGGACATTGAATCGCGAATTTCAAATACATTTATTGTAGATATTGATCAATAAAGTTAAAAAAAAAGATGATTGGGTGGGTATAAACCCTGGGGTGGATTAGTTGAGTGAGATTTAAGTGAGGGGTTAACGCTAGTATGATCCAACGCGTTTAGGCGTAAAAAGCAAACTAGTGTCTTCACAGTGTCCTCCTCCCATATTCAAGATGAACTAATCAAGTCCCTCACAAATATTAATTATGGTATACTCTGATTTTATTTTTAAAATTACCAAAAGTGGCGACAACATTTACCATATTTGGGTAATAGGTATGATATTTGGGTAATAGCTATGAAAAAACTCGAACGAGTCATCTTATTGGGACAGTGACCAGTTTGGATAGAAAATCTAGCACAATGGTTCCCCTTTATTTTGAATGTTGGTCCACCTACAATTAGTACGTTCACACACACTCTCCGCGGATCGTATAGAATACGTATACAATACGGTCAACTAACTTCACGGTTCTTGCAGCGTATTTGTTTAGTCGATCGAGTGATAACTGATCCCGCCAAAACATGGCGTCTTGTTTAGTGAACCTTCACTTTTGGTTATAAGGAAGTTTAAAACAAAAAATATATTTAATTAAATTGTGATTTGACACAATATAATTGTGCGAGAGACACCTAGGAGATGTAACAAGCAAAATGCAATGCTACATCTGGGAACTGTTCCATCATTCGACATTCGTCATCATTGATGGCTCGACATAATGTCATGTCCCACTCTGTTTCGTTACGTCTAACTCATCAGGGCGCCGACAGAGCCTGAATTTTGCTTGTTACATCTCCTAGGTGTCTCTCGCACAATTATATTGTGTCAACTATTCATGTTTTGCAAAACTCGGTAGTATCAAATGATAAATTGTGATTTCTTTGCGTAATAATAAAGTTACACTAAAAAAAATAATATTCCAAAAGTTATTTGATCAAAAACGGTTATATAGAAGTGAAATAAAGTGAAATAGAAGTTCGACGAGAAGGTTATCCGTTAAATACGATCGTCTCTTAAGGTACACACACAAAAAAACAGCGTATCGGGGGATCCATTTAGATTACATCTCCCTAGTTCTAGTGTATGCGATCGGATCCCCTCCGCATGGTTCATACAGCTTAAATTACCGTATTGAGAGATCGTACTCTATACGATACGCGGATCTAAAGTGTGTGTGAACGTACTAAATGTTTCACCCGGCTAAGACCTATAATATATATATATATATATATATATATATATATATATATATATATATATAGGTCTATGTACCCTGTAATTGTTTAGAGTACTTATTCGATGTATCAATATTCAACTAATTGGAAATATTCTCTGGAGAAATAATAATATATTTCTGTTCAGTAGGTCTATTATCCTTCTGGCAATAAATCTTTATGACATCCCCATTAATCATTATTAAAAGACAGTTCTACCAACCCCAATAATCTAATCTTTATTTAGATTTTTATGTTGTTGAGTCAAAACTGTTATTTTCAATGCAGTAGAATCATACAGGTTGTTGCTAAGGTTTTTTGTTACAATAACTCTCCCCTTATCCCGGGGGAAGGATTTTTATACAATATGCTTTAAATGAAGCCCCCCCCCCCTCTAGGGTTAAAGAGGGGGGACCTCCAGTATCCCTTGACTAAAAGAAGACCTAAGGATATTAAAAGAGTAGGCTTTGAGTCGTCAAACTTTCTGTGACGTCATAGAAAGAGTATGATAACATTTTCTTTAATTTACATCATCCTTGACATTGACACCCTGTGATGAGTCACTCGTGTTTTATTAAAATGTTCACAACATTAAAAGTCGGCTTTCAAGCTGCCTCTACAATTTTTTCTCACTACTTGGGATTTGTTTCGCCCGCCCTCATATTGTCCTTGAGCATATTCAAAGCTCAAGGTTTTATTATTCAGTCTCACTGCGCTGGACCTCAGAATAGAATGATAAGGCGCGGTCGAATATCCACGGCCTTCTTGAACACCAACAAACTTTTTTTTCAAAATTTTCAGTAATTAGTTGGATTTGTGATAAATGAAGCCTATTTCCGTAATCTGCACGCTCTTTTGGTTAATCTCAAAGAGTATTTACATTCACTCAACGATTCATTTTTAATCTAACTTGGTGCATACATAACTACTGTTAGACGTCAATGTTAACAAATATGACATGTAAAATATAACACAAATCAGGTAGATAACATTGACGTCTAACACTAGTTATGTATGTACCAAGTTAGATTAAAAATAAATCGTTGAGTGAATGTAAATACTCTTTGAGATTGACCAAAAGAGCGTGCAGATTACGGAAATAGGCTTCATTATCACAAATCCGGCTAATTACTGAAAAGTTTGAAAAAAAGTTTATTGGTGATCCAATGTTCTAGAAGGCCGTGGATATTCGACCGCGCCTTATTATTCAAGGTCTAGGGTGTTACGATTTCGGACTCACTTCGACCGTCCAAAGAATTTCATTCCCCAAGCGTGAGGTTATATAACTTCGGTTTCGCTACGACCGACCTCAGGATTATTAGGTACTCAAATATCTTGAGTGTTAAGGTTAATCAAAGCTTAGAGAAATAATCCGGTAGATAGGCATTAAATCAATTAGTACGGGTAATAATACTGAATTTCCATTCCCCAATGCTTTAAAGTGTAAAGTTGCAGAATAAATTTTATTTATTTAGCGAATCGAGTCCGAAGTAGGGAGAATGGGCGTAGCGAATCCGATGTGACGAGGTATCCTGTACCTGATTTTTATAAAATTGGGTAAATTTAAAAATCAAATAAAGTTTTAGCATGATGAAATCTTGTGGACTTTTCATATAAACATTTGGTTTGAAACCACACACAGACACAGACAGACAGAAACACACAGACAGACAGCATGATGAAAACTACTCAGAAAGTCATGAAAACGCCTGAAACAGATAATTATGGTGAAACCTCGGCTTCAGATTTTCATAGGGGACACTATACTTTTCCTTTATATCTACAGCAACAGGTGGGGGAAAATAAAAATATTGAGATGAAAGACTGTTTTAATGCAAGTTGGTGTCTTTGTTGGTTTATTTGCTTCCACTTCACACCCACTAATCATTGGAATACATCAGCATTACACCGGAGAAGAAGACTTCTATGAACATTGTCTAAGCTGTCTTTTCCTCAGCAGTGCAAATGTTACAAGAAATTATAGATTAGAGGCGGGGGGCAGAAACTTATTTTATATGTTATTAAATACTGGCAAGAAGGGCCCAACAACTCCCTACCCTATTGCTAATGCTAGTAAAGAATCGAAGAAAAGATCCTCTACACAAAACATTAATTTAGTCAAAGCGTTTTCAGCCTGATACGAGGACATCATTAGTGCCAGAGATAATTTAAAGAAAGAACGGCTAAGAGAAAAACATTGAAGGTAAATTAAAAACAAATAGAAGTTGCGGTTTTCTTAATCTTTTTTCGGTCAACAATCTCGGTAAGTAGCGATAGTCTATCGCACCCCTTATCATAGTAGGGATACTGCTATGATAAGGGATTAACAGTACTGCAAAGCTGCATAGTTATCCACCCATTTAATCAGTCATCCAGCCATCTAGTCATCCAGCCAGTCATCCCAGTCATCTAGTCAGCCAGTCATCCAGCAGTCATCCAGCCATCTAGTCACCAGCAGTCAGTCAGTCATCCAGCCATCTATCTAGTCAACCAGCATCTAGTCAAGCAGTCATCCAGCCATCTAGTCTCCAGTCATCCAGTTAAGCAGTCATCAGCCATCTAGTCATCATCCAGCCATCTAGTCAGCCAGTCATCAGCAGTCAGCCAGTCATCCAGCCACTAGTCAACCAGTCATCCAGCCATCTAGTCAACCAGTCATCCAGCCATCTAGTCAGCCAGTCATCCAGTTAAGCAGTCATTTAGACATCTAGTCAACCAGTCATCCAGCCATCTAGTCAGCCAGTCATCCAGCCATCTAGTCAGCCAGCCATCCAGCCATCTAGTCAGCCAGTCATCCAGCCATATAGTCAACCAGTCATCCAGCGATCTAGTCAGACAGTCAGCCATCTAGTCAGCCAGTCATCCAGCCATCTAGTCAGCCAGTCATCCAGCCATCTAGTCAGCCAGTCATCCAGCCATCTAGTCAACCAGTCATCCAGTTAATCAAACATCCAGCCATCCATTATAACTGGATGGCTATAAACCCTTTGAGGTGTATTATAAAAATATAATTGAATTATGGCGTATAAAGACAGAGCTTCATAAACAAGCCTTAGGGAGTCATTACTTGCCTACTCTATATCTTCTAAACCCTTTATACACTTATCAACGTTTTAATTCGAATAGAATAAAAATAATATAAAATGTTTCGTTACAAAACTTTCCTGCCACTTTATCCGACAGAAATAATCGCATTACGAATTAATTTTTAAAATTAGTTTGGTGGAATTTGCCGAACATGGTCTTTTCAAATATAAAGAGAATATGGAAGACAATAAAATCTGTTACTCAAAGTATTGTTCCAGACAAGACAGCATTGACAACAACATAGCGAATAACTTGGCTGTGTCCAAAACATCTTCTAGGGTGTAATACACAGTCGCGTTGACTCAATACACCACTCTTGACTTTATATGTATATATATTATATATATTATATATGTATTATATATATATATATATATATATATATATATATATATATATATATATATATATATATATATATTCAGGCTCTGTCGGCGCCCTGATGAGTTAGACGTAACGAAACAGAGTGGGACATGACATTATGTCGAGCCATCAAGTATGACGAATGTCGAATGATGGAACAGTTCCCAGATGTAGCATTGCATTTTGCTTGTTACATTTCCTTGGTGTCTCTCGCACAATGATATTGAGTCATATATATATATATATATATAATATATATATATATATATATATATATATATATATATACATATATATATAATACATATATACATATATACTGGAGTGTCTTTAAAACACTCCCTGTTTAGACTGCGCATAACTTGCAGGTAATATTCCTTATTGACCGTTCTACCCTGTGGCAAGAACTCATGATGCACCACGCCCCTGCAATCGAAGAAAATTGTCAGCAAAACTTTCACATTCGACCGAACTTGGCGCGCTTTTTTCGGTCTTGGTTCGTGCAGCAGCTTCCATTGAGATGATTGAGCTTTGGTTTCCACGTCATAACCATAAACCCACGAATCGTCACCAGTCATGACCCTCTGGAACAAATGTGGGTCGTCAACATTCGGAATGCATCCGCGCACTTAATTTCGTTTTTCACACAAAATTTGATACAGGTTCTTTGATCCATTTTTTTGAATAGGTAAAATCGATGACGATCCAAAACGCGTGCTAGCAAAGCAGCTGTCAACAATTAAGTGAACATTCAAAATGGCCGAGGTTGTCGGCATAAGTGAGAGACATGAGTACCAACATAACGCCACAAAAAAATTGAAATTCGAATACACGTAACCCGCGAAAATTCAAATTCGCGATACTTTTTTGAACACACCTCATATATATATATATATATATATATATATATATTATATATATATATATATATATATATATATATATATATATATATATATATATATATATATATATATATATATAATAATATATATATATATATATATATATATATATATATATATATATATATACATACTGGATTGTCTTAAAAACACTCCCTGTTTAGACTGAAACCACGTCACCTACCCATTTGGCGAATTGTTTCATAAAGAATTCGCTGAAAGAAATAAGGGCATCATTCGCCCTTTTCTCCCTTTAATCTTAACATGTTCCTAACATTTTGTTTATGAATCAGGCAAACCAGTCGAAGGTATATTCGATAGAGGGGAGAGGGTAAAGAATACGTCAGCGATTCTGACAAGTTACAATTGAGTGAAATTGGGGTTTTCGCGCCTCTGAAGTTGGGTCATGCTTGGTAACAATTAGCATGTTGTAACAATGTTGTTCTATGTTACAGGCACCGAGAACATCGGAGTACCAACGTGGAAAGAGATAAGACAGGAAATAAAGTGGGTTTTTCTTCTTCACTCGTACTGCTTCGCCTGCTTGTTCCTTGTGTTGGCCTTCTTCTCCTTCTTCTCTATACTTAATATAAGGTTGGTATCCCTGATTCAACATGGTGGATCATGTCATAAGGTCAGTTAAAGTTGCAAACCTGCGAAATTTGTGTGCATGACTTGTGTTGGCCAACAAGCTAAGTGAGGACGTCCTAAGTTTATATTAAGTTTTTAACATCGCCATACATCTATTTATTTAATTCCTACGTAGCCTGCTGGACGGTATAAACTTCGTCCTACTTTTAGAAGCCATCAGGGATTTGTATCAACTTTGTTACTGTTCATTTTTATTCCCCCCCTTCCTTAGGCTAAGCTATCTATCGACATATATCGTACAAGAAATACAGTCCTCTTCAAGAATATATTTCATAAGTTTGGTGAGACGGTGCACTTACTGACTTACTGTAAGTCACTATCACGGCTTCACAAAAAATTAATTCTTTCATAAAAAAAACCCTAGTCTAAACATTTTAACAAAACATTTTAGATAAATTAGGGGACTGAAAAAAGTGAAAATTGTAAATTTCAGCTTCACATATTTCATCGTTTTAAGTAAAATTTAGTAGGGACCTAAAGAAAAATGCTCTAACCCTATAATAGGTTCTGTAAAAGCTCCAAGAAAACTTGCCCCCCCAAACTCTTTTTAGCAAAAACAAAACTCCCATTTGCTAAAACCTTTATCCAATAAAAACCCCTGCGTTCTTTAGCAAAGAGAAAAAAAAAACCTATGTAGGGACCCCTTGCCTTAAAATCTTTGTTCTCACATATCGAATAAAAACTGGGCTGCCCTCAACCAAAAGAGTTATATTTATAGTTCAATGTTTGTAACTATTGTAGATCAGTGTACCTTCCTTGTGCCAGACAACTCCTTCCTTGTGTCAGACACCTCCTTCCTTGTGCCAGACACCTCCTTCCTTGTGCCAGACACCTCTTCCTTTTGCAGACACCTCCTTCTTGTGCCAGACACCTCCTTCCTTGTGCCAGACACCTCCTTCCTTGCCAGACACCTCCTTCCTTGTGCCAGACACCTCCTTCCTTGTGCCAGACACTCCTTCCTGTGCCAGACACCGTGCCACACACCTCCTTCCTTGTGCCACACCTCCTGTGCCAAACACCTTGTACCTTGTGTTTGTAAATCTAAAAATTAAAGTTAAAATTAAATTAAAATTTAAATGTAAACATATAATGAAAATACTCTATTGGCCACATTTATATAGCAACACGCCTTCGGAGTCGCTTCGCTCGTGCTTACATAGTAGATGCTTAGATGGTAGTGTGTATTTGTGCACAGACACACACACACACATACAGACAGCTTTGTAAAAACCACTCAGGAGGCCTTAAAAACGCAAAATAATTCAACGCATAATTGAAACGCATAATTCCGGTAACATCCCTGTTTCTGATTTATTTATAAACACAATACTTTTCCGGTTTTGTCACATCATTATATAGGTTGAAACTTATTTGCGGATAGAATTTTAAATTTTATTTACATCCTTAAAAGCCATAATTATATATATATATATAAATATATATATATATATATATATATATATATATATATATATATATATATATATATATATATATTATATATATATATATATATATATATAATATATATATATATATATATATATATATATATATATATATATATATATATATATATATATATATATTATATGCTTAAAGAAGATAAAAAGAAACATATTTATCTGAAGAAGGTTTTTTCAATCATGAAACTTTACTTTTAGTATGAATCATATCTCAAAGTTTAGATCTTTAGGGATTTTTTCATATTTATGTAAAGTGTTTTTTGTAAGAGTGGCTGGACTGGTTTTTATTTCTATTTCAAGAGGTATAAAATAGAGTCGCATTTATTTCATTATATTAAACTTTTTACTTTGGGGAGATTATATTAAATAAATAGGGTTTGGGATACCTCGGATTTTTCCCTCGTCATTTCGGCGTTTGTTTAATTCTTAGTGGTCACCCATCCACGCAATGGCCTTGCTTGATGCAGATTAAATTTTATGATCCAACAAAAAAGATAAATATACTTGACGTAGTGAAACGAAACTTATTACTCATTTACTACGCAAAGAAATATACCTTTACCAAATTTCAACTCTATTTGATTATTTTCGCTTTTTAAAAAAATATGGTATACAAGATATTCGAAAAAAAACTTATGCTGATAATAAAATGCAACTTGGCAGATATGATGGTCTTATATACGACCAACATGACTTGAACGTGTACACTAGACTACATGCGTAATTAATCTCAAACCGATGGAAAAAAATGGCGTTTCATGAATTTTTGAAATTATTGCAGTGGCCATATTGCGGGTTATTGGTATTATTAAAAAATATTTTCTGGATAGCACAAGTTGACCTTAAAACTGATTTTTGAACTAAGTTTCAACTGTTTAGCATGAATACCATGATAGACACACAACACACAGATAGACAACTTCGTGAAAACTAACTTTTCCAAACACAATAGTTTTCCATTATGAGGAAAGTATGAGTAACACAAGATAGAATCAAATAGAGTAGATTAACCCGCATTACTTTGCTATTTATTTACTGCACTGGCCAGCAATTATCGTAACTTTAGTTTTTAAACAGACCGGTAATCGTATTATTTTGTTTTTTTTTACTCCCGAGACTGGACCAGGGCTCAGTTGTGCTACGTGTACTAAGTACGCCGGTGTCGCATTTAAGATGTTTTTACGCTTGAACTCATAGGATCATTTTAGCGTTATTACTCTTTTAAATGCCACTCCTACAAGTACAGTACAAGTACATAAACCTCAAGAGTTCCGGGAAAATGATAGTATTATTTTCTCCAGTCCCACAAGCTACTCTCATCTCATTAGTCTCATCTAGCCCGCCAGATGCTAGTTTACCAATCTTATTACATCTTCTACTCTCACGAGATATTTGTTGTACTTACTGCTCTGACCAGTCCGGTACAGCTAGATAGGAAGAGACGCCGGTTGCAACCCTGAAGTTAGTGTGCATGCACTTTCCTCCATAGCCCCAATCTGAAAGTCAAAGTTGCGCAGATCACTAGGAGGCGAGTTCCAGGTCTGAATCAAGGATGTTGAATAAAGCTCCAGCTTTCTTCAACATCCTTGGTCTGAACCTTCCTCCATAGCCCCAATCTGAAAGTCAAAGTTGCGCAGATCACTAGGAGGCGAGTTCCAGGTCTGAATCAAGGATGTTGAATAAAGCTCCAGCTTTCTTCAACATCCTTGGTCTGAACCTTCCTCCATAGCCCCAATCTGAAAGTCAAAGTTGCGCAGATCACTAGGAGGCGAGTTCCAGGTCTGAATCAAGGATGTTGAAGAAAGCTCCAGCTTTCTTCAACATCCTAGGTCTGAACCTTCCTCCATAGCCCCAATCTGAAAGTCAAAGTTGCGCAGATCACTAGGAGGCGAGTTCCAGTCTGAATCAAGGATGTTGAAGAAAGCTCCAGCTTTCTTCAACATCCTTGGTCTGAACCTTCCTCCATAGCCCCAATCTGAAAGTCAAAGTTGCGCAGATCACTAGGAGGCGAGTTCCAGGTCTGAATACATCATCCCTAATCACCTATGCTAAATCCGGGTCTTCACAGTGCTTTGTACGAAGGTTTAGCATCTTTCCGACCCTCCATAGGCTCGCAAAACTTTGTCTTCACATGAGCTGAAGACAACGGAAACGTTGGTCAAGCCTTGCCTCAGACGATATCCAACCCCGCATTTACGTAAATAAATAAATTAATACTTTATTTCAAAAAAAATATTAACTACATAAGGTGAAGCAAGGCAGAGCTTATTCGCCTCAAATTTGTACAATTTACTTTATAATTCAATTTATTTACAATACTTTATTGTCTGTATGTATTTATTTATGTTTATAATGTGATGACTTGTTATATCTATTTAGAATATGTAATTAATAAATTATTATTATTATTTATGCAGTTAATAAACTCTTGAGTTTCCTCAGAAGAAAGACCATTTACGGGCTGGCACCAAGTAAATGGTCTTGTCCTTATAAAGCTATTTTTTATGGTTGACTATGGCTTAGAAATTTTCGGACAATTCTGCATGTATTTAGGATGGCTGCTTTTTGCATGGTTATGAATAGGTTTGGTGGTAAGTTTATTAATTTTAGACTATTGTGAATTTGTTTTGGTATAACTCCAGTTGACGACATTATTAATGGTACTATATATACTTGATTCATGCTCCAGAGGTCCCTTAGTTCATCTTGCAGTTCTGTGTATTTTCGGATTTTTCCGGTTATGGTCTTTGAAAGGTTGTGGGTATTAGGGACAGCTATATCTATTAAATAAGTGGTCTTTTCATTTTTATCTACTAGTACTATATCTGGTCTATTGTTATAAACGGTTCTATCGGTAAGTATAGTTGTATCAAAGTAAATTTTTGATTGATTATTTTCTAAAAGAGGTAATGGCTTATACTTGTAGTAAGGGCAGACTTTCTTATAAATATCTAGCTATAATTCAATACATAATTAAGAAGTTATAAAAGATACAAATATAAACCAGTAACAACCAAAGGAAATCTCACAAAAGTTACGCTGGGTTGGCCGTCCTTGAATTCAAGTTCTCCTTGGAGAACGGTACAGGTACCAGGGATAATCTTGTTTTAAGGTCCTCCCCCGGCTGGATTTGAACCCTTAACCTGCAGGTCGTAAGGCGAGCGCTCTACCACTGAGCTACCGGACTCGGTCCTGCTGCTTAACTTTTATGATCCAACAAAAATCATTGTAAGACTGTTTATTGTAAGAGAGAGAGAGAGCAGGTGTTAGTGTTCCTACACTGGGTTGTTACCTAAATAAGAACCTTACAACCTGTCAGGTTGGGGCAGTGGAAAAGGGTCCATGCACACTAACTTCAGGGTTGTTACCACGGAGTACTTAGAACCGTACTCTAGTCTCTTAATAGTCTCTGTTGTTACCTCTAAGCTAGTTACCTAGAGATATATTTCCCCCTCAACTATACTTTTTTCATCAAGCGTTTAATCCCCCTATTTACTCATTGGTTATTATACTTCTTTATTTGTTCAAATAACCACCTTTTAGCTCTCGCCTGTAATACATTAATGTTTTTGGTTTTAAATCTCGCCTGTAATACATTAATGTTTTTGGTTTTGGCTCTCGCCAGTAATACATTATTGTTTTTGGTTTTAGCTCTCGCCAGTAATACATTATTGTTTTTGGTTTTAGCTCTCGCCAGTAATACATTATTGTTTTTGGTTTTAGCTCTCGCCTGTAATACATTAATGTTTTTGGTTTTAGCTCTCGCCTGTAATACATTAATGTTTTTGGTTTTAGCTCTCGCCTGTAATACATTAATGTTTTTGGTTTTAGCTCTCGTAATACATTAATGTTTTTGGTTTTAGCTCTCGCCTGTAATACATTAATGTTTTTGGTTTTAGCTCTCGCCTGTAATACATTAATGTTTTTGGTTTTAGCTCTCGCCTGTAATACATTAATGTTTTTGGTTTTAGCTCTCGCCTGTAATACATTAATGTTTTTGGTTTTAGCTCTCGCCTGTAATACATTAATGTTTTTGGTTTCAGATCGCTGATAACAAGTAGACCATATATGTCAACTATAAACGTATTTCTATGCGTGTTGGGTGCTTCCAGATCTGCTTGTCTGTTCATAGATCCTTATAGCATAAGAAATGTAAGTGATTCCTATCTGCTTGTTTAAGTGCACTGCTTAAAGTGTTCATCTCTCACCAAGGCTTCATTCCATCTAAAGATGATAACTGGTGAAGCTTATACGTCAACTAAAATATCAATAATGTCAATTTGAATACAGTACGCGTGTATTCAATAACGCGTACTGCGCGTACTACGCGTACGCGTTATTGCATTGTCAATAACTATGTCTAACTATGTTGATAGAATTTGACTAACCAAACTCTCGCACCTGTAGAAGAAGGTAACACTTGAGGTTAGAAGTATTCTATTCAAATGATAAACTGTGTTCTGATAGCAGTATTGTATTAGTCAAACTGTGTTCTCGCCTCGACGAGCGAAGCTAGTCTGAAGGCGTGTTGCAGTATAAATTTGGCGAATTATATAATCTGAAGGCGAGCGAAGCGAGTCCGAAGTAGAGAATCAGCGTAGCGTTCATACTCGAGCAAAACTAAGGCGAGTTTATTATCTAAGAAAAATTAATTTAAGTTTTGTTTTTTAGTGTTTTCAATGAAATCTCTTTGCCTTGATAATGGCCAAGATCCCTGGTTGAAAGCTCAGTTGTTTTGGCATTGGTCTACTAGGACCATACAGTCATGGCATACTAGACCATACAGTCATGCATACTCAGTTGTTAAATGTCAACTATTTCCCTCTTCTGTTTTGTTTTTACTAACTTTATTTTCGTTGCTTTCTTCACAGTTCATGAATATCTTTTTATCAAATAACTATTGTTTCTTCTGTTTACATTTGTCTGTATAATTTGTCTGATATAATAATATCAGATAAGTTATGAGATACTATTATCGGTGATTTGACAGGCACTACCCAGAGCTCTAGGACTGGTTGTTTGGGATGCTGGTCTACCCAGCATCATCTCAGCTTTGTCTCTCCTGCAGCTTGCTCTTCTACAGCTAACTCAACTCAGATTCGGCCACGAACTCATCAGGAACAAGTCGGCCTTATCTCTCATCATATCGGTTCACTTTACTTGCATTGTAGCTGTCGACATATCTCTAACTATCAACTCTAACTATTATGTAAGTATCCAAGTTATGTATTAGCAATGCTAGAGTTCAAACATAATAGTAAAGTCTTATATACTTTACATAATTTTTAAATCATTCTCAGCATGATCAAAGAAGAATCTGTAGAACAAATGTTCTATGTTCATACCTGGAAGTATGGTTTTTTGATTTGTCGTTTTCGAACGATAAACGATGTCTTTTGTCAATTATTTTGATCGGTAGAAGCCCTGGTCTGACCAAGGATCTTATAATATAAAGGGGATGTCACGATGAGGGGACTTAAGTAATCCATGAACGTCGTATGAGATGAGCTGACTTACCTTCCTTGGGCGCGAAACTCAGGTTATGTAACAAGGATAAGACTTGTGTACAAACAAGTGCAATGAGATATAATTGTGTCAAAAAAGAAAATTTAAAGTCTTTAAGCTTTCTTTCAGCAAATTTTCTTTTAAAAAGTCGCTAATGAAATTGATTGTGTTAAAGAGGAGGGCGGGGAAAGAAAATGCGCTACAAATTAGCATAAATGGAGCTTCAAATGAGTCTAAATAATGGTTTGCCATGCATTATATAGTTTGTAGAATTAAATGCGAATTTTGTGTGGAAAATCGAAAAAAATTAATAACAAGTTGGGACTCTACTGTTCAGGTTATTAAGCAGGTACGAAAAATTGGATTGATGTAAAGAAAGTGCGAATTTCACAGGAAATTCGCCCGGTTTACGGACATCCTAATTCTTTTTTTATTCTGTTATTTCAACTTTTAGATTAGTAAGTTAAAATTATAGATTAAATTAAGACGAAACATACAAATAATTTCTGCGTTATTCCCCTCAGATGGTAATGTTAACTGTTAAGTGTAACAGTTACTTTACTAGTGCAAAGTACGTAGCACTTTGTAAGTAGTGCTTCAGTCAAAGTAAGTAGTACTTTGTAAGTAGTGCTTCAGTCAAAGTAAGTAGTACTTTGACTGCAAAGTTTAATGTAAAGATGACTAGTTTGTTTGTTTTAATAATATTCATTTATAAACTAGGAGCGTAACCTGGTATGCGAACCCTAGAACTCCGTAGTGCCAATAGTTAGAATACGAACGTTTTAACAACCTAAACAACGGAAGCGGCTAAAACTGAGACAATAGAAATATAAACAACACCTACTATGGATCACGTGTACTGTTATGCTTCAAATCATCTAGGCTGTTGATTTTCAGCCCCGAACAAGATATATTAGACCAAGAGCCCAGGGGTGTTTGGTTAATAAAAAGTGTAATGGCTGGAACCGGTCTCAATTTTTCGTAAATACCTTCCTGAACAAGGATCTGCAATTCTGCCGACTCGTATCGGATGGGTGTCCCAGGCAGAACGCACTTTACATGTCAAATTTACCACCGAAGTTAATAAAAAGCGTAATAGCTGGAAACGGGTTTAATTTTTCGTAAATACTTTCCTGAACAAGGATCTGCAATTCTGCCGACTCGTATCGGATGGGCGTCCCAGGCAGAACGCACTTTACAGGTCAAATTTACCACCCAAGATAACAAACAGTGTAATGACTGGAACCGGTCTCAATTTTTCGTAAATACTTTCCTGAATAAGGATCTGCAATTCTGCCGACTCGTATCGGATGGGTGTCCCAGGCAGAACCTTTGACACCTAAAGTGCGTTCTGCCTGGGACACCCATCCGATACGAGTCGGCAGAATTGCAGATCCTTGTTCAGGAAGGTATTTACGAAAAATTGAGACCGGTTCCAGCCATTACACTTTTTATTAACAAAACACCCCTGGGCTCTTGGTCTATATCGTATATTATCTCTTGTTCTTATTTACAGGTTATCAAATACGGAGTCGAAAGTATATTTATGATTTGGGGTCTGACACTCTGTACAACTTTAACCTACGCTGGACTCAGAGCCATCAAAGTACTGGGTAACTTACCTGCAGCAATGCTGGAGAGGGATATTGAAGTACAGTATAAAGGTATGTGTAAGAAGAGTTTTAAAGTAGTCTAGGGGTAAAAAAATTGAGCTCTCTACGACTTTAACCTACGCAGGACTCAGAGCTATCAAAGTACTGGGTAGTACTGTATAAAGTACTGTATAAAGGTATGTGTGGATAGAGCTATAAGTGTAGACATACCTCTATACCTTATAATATGAGGTGTAGACTTATAATCACTATAGTTTATAATGTAACACATGGTTATGAGTTACAAGTGTGGGTAATAATGGGAGGGGGCCAATAAGGTTACTCCTAGATGTTAAACCACGCTCAAAATTTCATATCAAGCTAATCTCATTGGTTCCTCGACACTTTTAGCGAATTTTCATTATGAAAAGACGCTTATGAGGTTGTTCGGATGACGGAAGTTGAGGGTGGGGAGTGAGTGGAATCGGTTCCTATGGGCTTCCTGATAACAAAAAAAGTATGTCCGAAAAAAGTTTATATATATATATATATATATATATATATATATTATATATATTATATATTATATATTATATATATATATATATATATATATATATATATATATATATATATATATATATATATGTATATATATATATATATATATATGTTATGTAAGAGTTTCTACCCTTTCGTATGGCGAACGATAACTCTCGAAGGCGTTCTCAAATTGAACGAAACTTTGCAATCGCAGATGTCGAGGAGGTTACGAGGCCTATTGTTTATAAAAACATTATGACGTCATCAACCAAAGTTATGACGTCATGAAAAAAAACAATTTTTTGAAACTTGAAATGGCTTTAAAACAAGGTATCTCGTATTAAAAGTAGACGGCTAGCTGAGTCGATTAAGACCGATTTCAGCTCAATCGAACCATCACAAATGGCGCAACGGTATACATATATATATAATCTTGTATATATGTATACGTCTAGGTCAAAGACTCGTACGATATCTGTTGGGTTCAGTAGTGTTAGAGGGTGGTGATATAGTATAAAAGAGGGGCCTCTACCTCTTGCTCCATTCTGGTAAGCCTGCTGTCCCAGAGAGACAGGACAAAAATGGCTTCCACTAAACCAC
Organism: Microvelia longipes; assembly: GCA_018340805.1. NCBI lineage: Eukaryota > Metazoa > Arthropoda > Insecta > Hemiptera > Veliidae > Microvelia > Microvelia longipes. Next base: position 5,246,150 of record JACMZG010000019.1, read on the forward strand.
GCCGAGCTAAGCAGGCCCGTAAAGCGGAAGAACCTCGAAGTAGTCTTTATATGGTCGAAGTCATTCTAAAACGATGCGACCGGTTTGAGCTCAGTCAGGCTCAAACTTTAGTGACGGAAACGGCATTTTTATTTAAAAACTAAAATCATGAATATATTTTTGTTTATAATTGTCGCGGCCGCCGCTAGGTTTATTTTTATCTATATTTGTTTTGTTTTTTTAATGTTTTTGTTTTGGACAACACTGTCAGGGAAGAATTATGTTTGACGTATTTTATTCTAGTTTTTTGATTCGTTTCAAGATTTATTAGTTTAGACCCAGGGGGGTTAACTTAAACGAGGAAAAGTTTGGATTCGATTATCGCAAGCTACTAAAAATAGCGCTGCGGCGGACCGGTGCGGACAACTCATGAACTAACCCCAATACCTTTCCAAAAATGACAGATTATATTTTTATATTGAAATTTATGAATACCATGGCAATTCTTTGTTTATGACAGCTACATTAATTATTATTATTATAAAGTTGATTGTTTTCTGTATGTATTTTTCACAAAAACGGTTCGCCGTTGCATGTTCTGTATTTCCAAAATTCAGAAACTAAAAGTAAATAGAAACCTTTTTAAAACTTCCAGAGAACCTTACTGATGGCAGATAAGTAAATTTCATTTAATTAATTCATTGATTTAGTTGATTTTATCAGGTAATTACATTTAATCACATGTGCGCATCTTGCCGATGTAATTAATATACAGGGTGCATTAAATGCCAAAATCTATCCTCTAGCACGTGTAAACTTTAGCCACTATTTCATTATTACCTGATTGAATCAATTATATTAATAAATTACTTGAATGAAAAACTTAAAAATAATCAGAAGTGATCTGTGTAAGAATCAAGTGGTAGGGTTAGTTAGAAGTTTAACAATACAAAGTATACAAATTAAATTTAAACTGACTGTGGGCCTAAAGCGGGAAATCAAGACTTGCCCACTCAATTGAAAGGTAGGTCCCCCGCCGCGCTAGTGTCGACCGGAATCCAAATTTTCCCACCATTGAGTCGACAGTCTTACTGTTTAAGTATCTATAGTCTCTGGTTTAGACGGTAAAATATTCTTTTACGGGTTCTAACCAAGGTTCAAATGGGTTTTTTACGGGTTCTTGTTCGATTATTGTTCGCGAAAACGGGACGTTTTATGTTACAGTTGTTCCTTCTTCGTATCGATACTTATACCAATAAAACTCTGTGAAAGTTAAAGCTGTCTGACTTTAAATTTGTGTAGCTAGAATGAATTCCGTGACGATTGTTGCGCGATTGCCGGCACAATAATGCTTCTTAATTTTAATATTATAGCATACTATTAATAATAGAGTATGAATAAAATCTAAATTAGCAAAATCAAATTTGTGAGAAAGCCTCTCAGGCCCGCGAAGCGGGCCTGTGTGGAAAGGGTGTGAAAATTCGCTAGATACATGGCAAAATGCCATGTAACAAGAACAACACATAATACAAACCAACAACAATGTGGCCGCGAAGCGGCCACAGGGAGGCCCCCGGGCCGCGAAGTGGCCCGGTGGGCCGACGCCGTGGAGCGGACGAGGCGCGAAGCGCCGAGGCCGCGTAGCGGCTACGGGCCGAAGGCCCGTATTTTCTCACGCTGTCAACTGAATTTAATACTGTTTTCTGTTATACTATAGTAGTAAAGAAATTAGATGGTACTATTATATTTTATTTTATTTAGTTTTTTTGGTGTGTCAGGTATAATGCAGTTAGCGATGCTAGCTCCATACAACAACTTAGCGAGTTCTGTATGCGCTGCCCTCGTACCTACACTACTAGGCAACAGGATGATGCAGCAACTTAGACAACCAGCTCCTCAAGCTCAAGGCAAGTCCTATGAACTTACGTAACTTCTTTAAATGTGCATTCACAATACTGCGGTAGCTATACGTGCGTGCTTGCGTGCGTAGCGGTCATTGCGATGCGGAAAATGGTGGTTCCACAATTGCCAACGCTACGGCCGCAAAAGCTGCTAACGCAGCGCACTCTTGTTCCGAATTTTGGAAACAAAAATATATAAATTCTTAACAAAGATTAAAAAGACGAAGAAGAAAAGGTTGTTTTGTACGAGCTGTGTCTTTTTAGATTTAATTTTAATTTTTTCATTATATCAAATATTTAATTTATTTAATCATGTCTGATGATAATGGGAACTTTCACACTAAATGACAGTTCTTCTTCTAGTTCAACCAAGAGAACAGAACAATTCAACCAAGACAGAAATAATGTATAACATTTCAGAACAATTACATTGAGATAAAATAAACGGATCAAGATATTAAAACTATACCTTTAAAATTGGCGAACACCGAGAATATTTGATTTAAGAATAGAAACATAATAATTCTGGCGCGGTGGTCCGCATGTCGGGCGAATTTCCTTTGGATGCGTGTTTCCGTGCTTTTTACATTATATAAGTTTTCAACTAGTAAATAAATAATTCCGGCGCGGTGGTCCGCTGTCGGGCGAATTTCATTTAGAATGCGTGTTTCCGTGCTAAACAACCTATTTCTTGCTTATGCAAGAACCATGCCATTGCGTGGTTCCGGTTCATGCTTTAGAAACCTAAGCAGTTACTCAATTGTCAAGCACTGCTCGTAACTCATTTTGTCTGTATTTTCCAAAGGAAATGCGCATAATCATCCAGTTGTTGTACAAAACTATGCCTCTAAAATTAGAAGTACGCATTATTATTTGCACTAGTTTAAAAATTAGTTACTTATCTTTAAGCTTAGTCAGTTATCTTTAAAGGTTTTAGCGCATTTCATTTGGAAAATACAGACAAAATGAGTTACGAGCAGTGCTTGACAATTGAGTAACTGCTTAGGTTCTAAAGCATGAACCGGAACCACGCAATGGGCATGGTTCTTGCATAAGCAAGAAATGGGTTGTTTAGCACGGAAACACGCATTCTAAATGAAATTCGCCCGACAGCGGACCACCGCGCCGGAATTATTTATTTACTAGTTGTAAACTTATATAATGTAAAAAGCACGGAAACACGCATCCAAAGGAAATTCGCCCGACATGCGGACCACCGCGGCAGAATTATTTTCTAGTTGTAAACTTATATTAGGTAAAAAAACGATAAAAAATTATTGTCCCTTCTAGGATTTGAACCCAGGTACTCTGGGTTTGAGAGCTCGCATCCAAAGGAAATTCGCCCGACATGCGGACCACCGCGCCAGAATTATTTTCTAGTTGTAAACTTATATTAGGTAAAAAAACGATAAAAAATTATTGTCCCTACTAGGATTTGAACCCAGGTACTCTGGGTTTGAGAGCTCGCATCCAAAGGAAATTCGCCCGACATGCGGACCACCGCGCCAGAATTATTTTCTAGTTGTAAACTTATATTAATTAAAAAAAAACGATAAAAAATTATAGACCCTTCCAGGATGTGAACCCAGGTACCCTGAGTTTGAGTGGTCGTATTGACTCCGGACCACTGCCATTCAACTCAGAGGCCCAAAAAACAATGAAAACGACACCCTACTCGAAATTTAATTTTCAACGACCGTAATGTTGGTTTTCTATATTTTTTGTAGTTTTTTCGACTTTTTGGTAACTTAAAGTGGTCGTATCGTCTTCGGACCGGTTTCATTCGATTTAGCGCCCAAAATTACATAGATAATGACACCCTACTCGAAATTTATTTTTATAGACCTAATTTTGGTTTTTGTAATTTACAATGGTTTTTTCGATTTTTAGGTCACTTAGAGTGGTCGTATCGACTTCGGACCGGTTTCATTTCGATTCAGCGTCTCAAAAAAATAAATATTGACCTTTTTCGCGGCAAAAAATATTAACCCTGAATTTTGCTGATTTTTTGAAAATTTCGCTGACTCAGCAAACCGGGTTAATGACGTCACAAAAACGTGTTTTCAATAGGGTTCGTGTCCTCCCCAAGGTTGATTTTTGTACCAAGTTTGGTTAAAAAATATTAATCCGTTCGAAAGATAGTGTTTACAAGAAAGTGTCTAGAAATACATATATATATATATATATATAATATATATATATATATATATATATATATATATATTATATATACATTACATATATATATATATATATATAATATATATATATATATATATATATATATATATATATATATATATATATATATTATATTATATATATATATATAATATAATATATATATATATTATATAATATATATATATATATATATAATATATATTATAATATATACAATAGTCTCGCGAAAAAAATTTTTTCGTCATTTAGGGACCTCTGAAACGGATTTGTGTCGTGGTCCGAGGTTCGAATTCCACCATGACGCCTATCCTATTAGCGAATTTTTGTCCCAAAGGAAATTCGCTAAAAACAGAACTGAACTCTACCAAAACAACTTTGAACTAATCAAAACTAAAAGGAAAAATTTAACACTTTAAAAAGACAGCACAAACAAAGTAATAAAAAATAACAATATTGTGTTTGAATATTGTTTGTATTGCAAGATAATATTCATTTTTTTAGATAAAAACAACTCTTTTATTAAAATCAAATTAAAATAATCAAAAATAAAACGACTTAAAGCACGGCAAGAATCAAATTCCTAACAAAACAAAAGTATTCTTCTCTTAATCGGAAGAGGGGGTAAGAAAAATTCCAAAACTTAGAATAATAATATATATAGAAGGAGCACTACTGATAACACGAAAGTCGGTTCACTGGTGCAACTAAGTAATGCTGCCACCCTTACAACATACAATTTTCTAAAAAAAAGTTGGCAATACTTCCAGTTGCTGAATTATTATGTTCTATTATTAATTAATGATTGAGTATTCATAAAATACTAATATAAATATCGGTGCATTACAATATTTTAAGCATTTTAAATTGTAGTTTAGCGTTTTTAATTAAAATTATATTAAAAGTAGTCCTCGGCAACTAAATGTAGATTCTTGTATTCCGCCACCCTTTTGCCATCTAAGACCAGTTTTATTAAATACTCAGCAGGTGTTTAATGTTATTATATTTGTTCTTCACGATCTTTCTTCATTAATAGATATTTATGACAAATATTTAAAATAATGTTTTGTTGTCAGGTTGGCAGCATTACTTAGTTGCACCAGTCAACCGGCTTTCGTGTTATCAGTGGAATTACATTGTGTTTACGGCCCTGTGCTCCTTCTATATATAGTATTATTCTAAGATTCCAAAACTTTGAAAACAGAAAGGTTTCTTCCGCGTCAGGCCTTTAAGGTGTTTAGTAATCAATCAAATGCTAATCACTACCTAAATCATTTGTGCGGGTTTAGTAGGTTTGTGGAAATTACCATTTTCCGCAACGCTTATGCAAGCTGTTTAAGAACGTCCCATAAGATTACATAGGTTGGAATTTGAGCTGTCACCGCAACACCCGCACGCATCGCTACCGCAGTATTGTGAATGCACCTTAATAGGGTAGGACGTAGTTTAACAACAGAAAATCCCCTTCGGAGAACTCCGAAATTTTTTCTCACTTTATCAAAATTACCTCGATCGACCTTAGAATATGTAAATTACTTAATTGACAATGTGCATGGTGGCATGCACCGGACTTACTTCCCTTGTTGTCAGTAAAAATCAGTTATATTCCAAGTGTGGAATGAACCGATCGTTTACCCTGCATACGTAGATGGGTGGTCACCCATCTACATGCTAACTTCACTCGATGATGTTTAACGCAAGTGATCTCACTAAAACTGTATTTATAAAAGGCGTATTGAAATAAAGCTTTGTTCTCTCGTTTTTTCCAATAGGACATTAAATTAGACACACTTTGTAAGAAATGATTCATTCCCAAATAATTTAAAAAAAGAGAAGTTAAATAATTTTTACTACGATTTCAGACCTTGGCTCTCTCCTTGAAGTAATACCTTAAACTTTCCCCGAGAGTAGTAATTAACTAAATGGCTGTTTCGGCATGCCTCGAGAACCAACAACATAAATCCCTCAGCAAGCCTCAGGAACCCAGAAAAATTAATCCCTCGTCAATCCTCGGGAAGTAACGTAATAAATTCCTCAACAAGTCTTGGAAACTAACAAAAAATCCCTCAGCAGGACTCTGGAACCAACAAAACAAATCCCTAAGCGTAGTCTCGGGATTTAAATATTATAGATTCTAAAGTCAAATATATTTATTTGATTGTCCATGTGTAATTATTTACTTTTCACTTTTGTCAAGTTATGTCTACTATCTCTAACGTATATATTGTAAAGTTTAATAACTTGTTTTTCAAGAGTAAGTAAAAACTTTTTAGTGTCAAGGGGGTAAAACTACATTTACTCCACTTCTTTGCAATAAAATTACATAATACGCAATTTTTAATAGTTTGATGACATTGCTATGTTTCAGAAGCATGTTTCACGACATCAAAAACCGAGCCAGTTAAGAGCTGCATCGCTTCTAAACACAACCCTAAACCTAGTCCGAGTCACGAGTCGTCTGACGTCATCAACTCTGACAGTAAGTCTTAAACCCCTAGCTAAGGTATGGATAACTAACAAGGAATAGACCAGAACGGGCGACCAGTCAAGTAGGTTCGTACCAACTACAGGCTAATGATGGAATGGACCAGAACTGGCTAGTTGTTCAGCCTAGTACGCCTTCAACACAACATTGTACTAAACAGAGTCTGGCACGTCAAGCTAGTACTACCTCTGAGTAGTTAAATATATCAGTAAACAAAAAAACAGGGTCTTGGGCAAATATGCAGACGTCTTTAATCTAAATAATCAGAAGTAGGGGACTGGACAAGCTTATGTTATAATTTTGACGACAGCTTGATTGTCAGAACTGATACCAAGTTTTTCTCAGTGAAAATTGAGAAAAGCTTCATAATAGTTGTAATATAGTGGCAAATTTAGCTTAAACTTAATAAGCGTTTCGTAATTTTACCCTAAGCAATGCGAGTATATTATATACTGAACTCTAAGTTATCTTACACCATCCTTCCACACCCCAAATATTCATACATCAGACTTCCTGACTCCAGGTAATATGAAATCTGTCTTCCGAACCTTTATGTTCTTAGCAAGTAAAGTTTTTCTTCTGCTTGTGGAGTCTGAACATGACAATGAAACCATTATATTCGCGTCATTTTCATATTTTTTTCCAGGCGATGAAACAAAAGTGTTTATCGAAACAAAAGAGAAAAGGACAAAGAAATTAAGCTGGGGGACGGACCAGAGAAGTTCAGGCGGGAACAAGGTAAGTACAACATGGTACTTGATACCTTTAGAGTGTCTCCTATAATCAGGGTGTGGACATTAAGCAAATTTTCAACTGGATTGTATTTTATTTGCGAGAAAAAGCTATTGTTATTGTTTCATGGAATGCTGAATCGTTAAAAACCTGTCCGGAGTCGATAAAACTCCTCTAAGTAACCAAAAAGTCGAAAACATAGTAAGGAACCAGCGAATTTGAATTACGATAGGTAAACACCAATTGCCGTGTAGCGTGCCGTTTTCGATATTTTTGAGCTTTCGACATTTGATCTCAAATTAGTCAAAAGTTGATCTGAGAAGGAAAAGCACTCAATCCTGGGGGCCCGGGTTCGAACCTTAATTCTGAAGATGATTTTTATCGTAATAAATAGACTTTGTTGTTATAACTAGAAAATATATACCATTTGATACTCCCGAGTTTTGCAAAAAATTATTAGTTTACACAATATAACTGTGCGAGAGACACCTAAGAAATGTAACTAGCATAATGCAATGCTACATCTTGGAACTGTTCGACATTCGTCATCATTGATGGCACGACATAATGTCATGTCCCACTCTGTTTCGTTACGTCTAACTCATCAGGGCGCCGACAGTCTCAACTCACTCTGACCTTCAATTAATTCCAGAAGAATATAATGTGAAGAGCAATCAATGATACACAATATAAGTTGTGCGAGAGAGGAAATGTAACAAGCTAATTGCAATTAAAATGTCGAGCCATCAATGATGACGAATGTCGAACAGTTTCCAGATGTTGCATAGCATAGCACAATTATACTGTGTCGACTAGAAAATAATTTATCATAGAGATCTGGCAGCCGGGCGAATTTATTTTGGGATATTAGGTTTCTTGCACAACAAGTCAGGTCTTGCTCAGGGTTTCGCTTTATATATCCTAGCCAAAGCAAGCACTTTTATTTATATGTCAATATATATTGACATATATTCAAACTGGATTTTTCAATGGAATCGTGTTAAAACAATTTAAATAATAGCTTTGTATGACACCAAGCACAATATGTTGAGCAGGATTGCATAAGCAAGAGGTTTAAACAACCTTTGGTATAAATATCCCTAATGTCTTTGGAAAATCTAGAATTATTGGCATCCAAGTAAAAATGTTTCTTTTCAGGCTAAGAAGCATTAACCAAGGAATAAATGAAGCTTTCCTTAAAAGAATTCTCGCTTCAAAAGGTTTGAAGACCTCAGCACCAGACTTCTATGCACTATTTATATTGGTGTTAATAATTTTTAGAGTTAAACCCACCGCTTCATTCAATTATTTAAATCAACTGCACTTCGGTATTACAATACTTAATAAGTATCAAGAAGGCTTTTAGATCAACAAAAACCGTTGGGTTTACATGGTAACAACCACCTGTTATCATGCCTATCCACAGCCTTTATGATTTAAAGGTGAAACTTAACGTGATATCTACCACTGGAGATGAGTTACATGTAAAACCATTTGTTGACGGTCTCATTTCCGTATCTGCCTGGACTTTATTACTTTGATATTCTCTGTTTTTGTTCTGCTTAGAAATGTCTAAAGAACAAATCCATATCGGAAGAAGACGTTGAAGAAACTGCCGCTGATACCACTCTGCTCCCTGGCAAGGTAAGCCTCTCTCCTCCCTCCCCTCCCCCCTCTACCCCTCCCACCCCTTCTCATAACTCCAGTGAGAAGAAAAACTGATTATTTTAAGAGAATTATTTTGAGAGAAATCCAAAATAGCAGTCATATTAAATTTCCAAGAAATTTAAAAAAAGTTGTTAACCATACTCAATAATGACATGGTTCTTACTGCAGTATGCCGACGTACTCATAGAGATAGATATACAGGGTGGTCCAGCTAAGAAGGACAAGACCTTTTTCTCGGAAACTATAACAGCTAGAAGGATGCGGTTTTCGGTGTTGGATTCAATGTAATAGTGAGCAGACGAAAATAACTAGCATAATGCCTAGCCCGAAAAATCCGTTTTCGGGCGCGCTTCGCGCCTGTCATAGAGATGTTAATGCTAACTTATTTAATTTTGTAATTAGGTATAGGGAAGTTTTTTGTGTTCTTTAAAGAATGAAAAATAAGGAAGATTAGTGAAGACCGCATCAAAATCGGTCAATTTTTCACCGAGCTATGATGAAAAAACATTTTTTTTAAATTTAGCTCACTTCGGCGCCATTTTGGATGATGTTGCATTTAAATAAAATTTATTATACGGACATATTTTTAAACTAGAAACATTGCTTTAATGAAAGAATGTCAAAAGTTTTAATTCTAACCTCAGTTTTAGGTGTAAAATAGTCGTTAAACATAACAAAAACAAAAAAAAATATGGTTTATCTAAGATAGCTTGAAAAGTAAGATAGGGAGCTATGGTTTTTATGGTTTGTACAGTTAGCCAACATAAGAAGCAACAAAATTAGTCCAATTTTAACAAATTCGCTTCATAATTTCAAAAGTTATTACTAAATAAATCTCTTAAAATTGCCAAAAAGGGAACATTTTTTATCGTTTACCACCCTATTGTTGATATTCAATGGAACTGCAACGTCATCATACTTTGTGATCTTTATTGAACCTTGTATGAGGATTCTAGAACGCCCGAAAACACTTATTTTTGTTATGGTGATTTTCTCAATCGTAGAAGGCAGATTAGAGGTACCTCAAATAATCAGCCAAATTACAGTAACTTATATAGTAGAACGTTAAAAATCAAAACACGAACAATGAGCGGGAAGTCGAAATCAATTAATTCATTATAACCTCACTCTTGAAGGAGGTTTCCATGAGGTTACACAGAGCCACTGAGAGCCCCAAAATGATGTTTCGGGCCTTTCAATGTATTGAGATAGGCTATGCCCCCTCTAGTATATATCTCTATGATTTCAACTATACTACCATTATACTTAAATGTAGCATAACTCCCTAGGGAGTAAGAGTATCGCCAAAAAAAATCCCGTATTGTTTTTAAATAATTTGTTGACAGTGTAAGTGAAATAGTTATTTATGCAACAAGGGATGAAAGTAAGTTTTACAGCTCAAGTTAAAGTTTCGTCCTAAGGCAGCGCCGAAGGAGGAAACTTCATTAGCTCACGAGGCCGGTAGGTCGAGGGAGATAAACTAACATTTTGGCTCCCGAGGCTTAACGAGGGAGATAATACGAGAGCTGAAAACTTTCATCCCTTGTTGCATATTAAATTTTATCTACGACTAGAGAACTAATACAAACAACTATTAATATATTCTTCAGCTCCTTAATTGTTATTGTGTTAGTTTAGTTTATTCTTACCATGTCAATTACTCTGATAAAGAGAGAATAAATCCACTATCTTCACATTATTTTATTGTAAGCTGTCAATAGAATAATGTGTAATACTATATTTGTAATTTAAACATTAGCGTGTGTATATTGTATATTCTACCCGTAGTACCAACATAACACCGACAAAAATCCTAAAAATTTCCTAAAATTCCTAAAAATTTTACTAAAAAATTCTGTCAAGTTGGCAACACTTTCACTTTTTCTCCCTAGGGAGTAAAAGTACATTTACAGTGTGCATTAACAAGACTGTAAGTAGAACTTACAATACAAGGAGTATATAATAGTATTTTACAAACGCTAGAGTTTAATATACACAACCTTTTGAAAGAGGCAGCCATTAACTGTTAAGTCTTTAATTTTTCAGGCTGGGGACCTGACGCTACAAACCATACTAAACCACATAGCGTACGTAAACCGAGCCAAAGGAGGAAGCACCGTGGTTGAACTCGGTTCCACTGGTTTAACCAGAAAACATCAAGTTACAACTGTTTTACGTCTAACCTGCGCCACTGCTGTTCTAACGGCTGTTTATATTGTATCGCAGGTGTTACTCCTATATGCTCCTTATGGTGAGTCATAGTCAAACTATGGTTAAACTCTAAAACTATGTTAAAACCTAAGTTGTCATGGCAACTATTTAACTCTGCTTTAGAGCTCAGTTGGTAGACTCTTGAGCTCATCAGTTGAAGGTAACAAGTTCGATATATATATATATATATATATAATATATATATATATATAATATATATATATTAACTTTATTAGGTTAAATATAATAATTGGACAAAAATAGTGTGATAATGCTGACCTCACTATTTTGTAGTGTGCATCTGTTGCTTTTTCTTAAAATACGCAAATCTTAACATTATTTTATTTTGTTTGATTCATTTATAAATTCTATTGATGTCTTAAAAATGTTAATAAAACATTTTTAAGTTATTGCTCCAGAGAAGTAATTAATTACTCCCTCGGCTTGGCCTCGTCAGGTAACTGAATGGTTTCCTCGGCAAGCCTAGGGAACCAGCCAAAGAAATTCCTCGACATCCCTAAGGAAATCTCTTAATAAATCCCTCAGCAAAGCCTTGGAAACTAACTAAAAATAACTCCCCCTTCAAGTTTTGGAATCCAACTAAATAATTTCTTCGGGATCCCTCGGGATTTATATATTGTGGTTTCCTCGACTTTGGCCTCAGGAACAAACTTGATTAGCGAGGTAGCAAAAACTCACTTTTCTCCTTTGGAAAGTTAATAACTTAACATTATCAATATGTTATATCTTACATAGATGTATTAATTCTATAATTATTGGTACTTATGCATGTTTGGTGTTTTGAAATTACAGGGACCTTATGGTGCGGTCCACGAACTTGGATTGCATACCAAACGGCCTGCAGGGGCCTTGAATTGATAATAGCTTGGGCCATGGCCAACATGACAAAACAGCCTGTTAGCAGAGGCCCGCACTATACAGGCTCTAGGCCTGCTAAATCTATGTTTATGTAAATAATACAGAAGGTTCCTAAAAAACTGTAAAAATAGATACCAAGGAAAGCATAGGCACGATACGTTTATTTCAATCCTTATGCAAGTTACTTAAGAAACATGATAATATGATTGGTTCTTTTCAAACCTTATGCAAGTTACTTAAGAAACATAATAATATGATTCGTTCATTTTAAATCTGATGTAAGTTACTTAAGAAACATAACAAAATGAAATTATCTTGGATAGTGATGGATGGTGCCAAGCGTGCGGGCAACATCTTGAAGATTTGCACCACTTTTTTCATACCTGCCCTAGGCTCCAGAACCTACGCCATGAATTTTTATACCAATACACCAAGGAGGACTCTAGCCCAATCGAAATCTTTAAAATAAATAATAAACAAAAATTAAATCTTTTTGTTCAGTACGTTCAGAAGGGTATTCAGGATTGGTAGTGTTCCTAAACTGCATGATTATGACTCCTTTGTTATTTTGACTTATGTCCAGAGAGAGGGAGGAGGAGTAGATAAGGAAATAAAATTATAATTTTCTCTAAAAATTTAGTTGTTAAATAGTATCCAATAAAAAGACTAAATTGTGATTTCATTACTTTTATCTCTAAGTTCAAAATTTTTTCTTAAGTTATTCATTTTATTTCTTATTTATACTCTTTCACTCTCTTAAATAAACCAATTATTTTATATAAAATAATAAATTAAAAATCTTTATTTGCATAAATACTAATAAAAGTACAATGGAAAATCGTCCAAGTACAAAAATTAGAAGTAATATAAATTATTCCAAAGTTTCTTAAATTGAAGTCATTAAATTTAATTCAAATTTTAGTTTTATATTAAAAAGAAAAAATTTATTTTAAAGCAGACAAATCACTTAGATTCTAGCAATATCATTATTTAAATAAACTAAATTTTTTTTGTACTAGTCACCCTAAACTATTTCTACCTATTTTTATTTATTTTATTATATCTTATTATTTTTATTTGATTCATTTAAATTTTTTGATTTATCATTATACCTTCTTAATTTTAATACACATGCTTTATTAAAAGAATATTGATATGAAACTTGCCCTCTGCAAATGATAGCCTGTGATTTGTCTCTGCATCCTTTTCTCTATGTTTCATTTTTATTTTTTTTATTTTTAATTGAATGTAAAAGAAGGATTTATTTTATTTTTTAATTTCAACCTACCTTTAAATTGTCGAATACATATTAAATCTATTATCGGTTGATTTAATTACGTGTTTTTAGCCTCTACTAAGTAGTTTAAAGTGTGTAGCCAACACATTTACTGGTCCTTCGAGTACGTGACTTATATGAACTTCCGCGCTGTTCGAAATATTTTGCCGTGAATAAATCGTTCAAAATGAGTTCAAAGAGTTGTCCGACGAGGAGAAGTAGTAGGAAAACAGCAGGTAAGCCACCTAGTAGATATGATCCTTCTAAATCTGTAGAAAAGAAGGAGGAAAAGTTGGGAACAAATAGGTTAATAGAAAGAGAAGTAATAGAAACACCTAATAAGTTGCAAGAAGAGAATCTTGATTTACAGCCGAGTGGTCAAGATGAAATGGTTAATATTATAAAGACTCTAGAAAATAGTGAAAAGAGGAAAACAGATACAAAGGTAAGTACAAAATGTTCATCAATAAGTAGTAGGAAATTGAAAGAAATTGAATTAGAAAAACTTGAGGCTATAACTCAGTTGCAAAACGAAATAGCTCAAAGACAGATAAAGGTTATTGAAGCCAAAGCAGCACTTAAGGCTTCATCAATAAAATCTTGTTCTGTTTCGTCAAAAGTGTCATCGAACAAATATTTGTTAGCTATGGAGGAAGACTCGTATATTAAGAAAGTAAGCTCATGGCTTAGAGAACCTTTCCCTGAAGAAAAGGCGAGGGCTAGCTATACATATAGAGTAGAAGAACCATCTGGGGTCTGTCATAGAATTAATGATGATTCAAAACAAATTATAAAAGAATCTGAAAAAGATGACATGCGTGTGGATTCACTAGAATTTGCAGCAAGAAACCCCAATGAAGAAAATTTTAAATCGTCTTATCAACTAATACAGAACTTTACCACTGCTATTACCGGTGCTTTTCAAGCCCTAGCAAGTAAAACTTCTGAAAAATTAGAAAAATAAGATTTTAGGCCGTGAACTACCCATATTTTCGGGCAACCCAGAAGATTGGCCGATGTTTATTGCACTTTACAGAAGCTCTTCAGAAAAATGTAAGTTCACAGAAGAAGAAAATATGGTTCGGTTGTATAAAGCGCTATCAGGTAAAGCTATGTTAAGTGTTAAATCTCTATTTGTATCCTCTAGTAATTTAAGTACAATATTAAGTATATTAGAAACCAGGTTTGGAAGACCAGATGTAATAATCGAATCAATGATCAATAAAGCTCGTTCATTGCCACCAGTTAAACCTGACAACCCAGAAACTGTAATAAATTATGCAACGGCTATACAAAACATGACGGCCACTGCATCATCTCTTAATTTAAGCGCTTATGTTACAAACCCTACACTTTTAAAGGAGCTTTTGTCTAAATTACCAACTCAATTTCAGTTTGAATGGGGCAGAAACGTGCGAAATAAAGGTCTATCTTTGCCGACGCTACTCAATTTTTCTGAGTGGCTGGAAGAAGCTGCGTCGATAGCAAGTCTTATGTGCAAACCATCAACTTCTTCAGAATCGGGAACTATTAGGAAATTTGAAAAACAAAACAAAGAAAGTTATAATTTAAAAGCTAATCGACAAAACGTTTTCGCAACAAATGAAAGTAAAGATAAAACGGAGAAAAATAAAATAAAGTCATGCGCATTCTGTTCACTCGATAACGCACATTCAATAAAACAGTGCAAAAGGTTCTAGAACTTAGCGTTAATGAAAGGTGGGAATGGGCAAAGTCACATCGTATATGCTTTGCGTGTTTACATCGCTCACCTCATAGAGTAAGTAAATGCCGCATGAAGAAAAGATGTGGTATAAATGATTGTACGAAGGTACATCACCCAATGCTGCATGCCACACCCAGTGAAAGAGATAAGTATAATTTACAAGTTTATGACGATGAAGATATAGAATTTGAGGACACACAAGAAAATGAAAATAATCAAGATACGGACGAGGATGATCAAAAGCAAGAAGACAGTGTACATCATCAACTTGAGCACTCACTACAAGCTCAAACTATAGGTAAACGTGTATTGCTTCGAGTTGCCCCAGTTACTATTATAGGCACTAAGAAAACCGTAGAAGTGTATGCTTTATTTGATGAAGGAAGTACAGTTAGTCTTTTAGATGCTGAACTTGCAGATTCCGTTGGTGTAAGCGGAACGACATGCCCATTGAAAATGTTTTGGACTAACTCAACAAGCTATCAAGACAACAAATCTAAAAAGGTAAATCTTCAAATTAAAGGCAAACTGGACGACACCATATTAACTTAGCAAATGTAAGGACTATTGCAAACTTGAATTTACCTTGTCATTCGGTGAATACTGCAAAATGTGCAAGACGTTGGAAACATCTAGAAAAGGTTCCACTGATTGAACTTGACAATGTAAAACCTAAATTGCTATAGGGCAAGAGCATATCGATCTCACAATCGCACGAGAAGTAGTACAAGGCCCAAGTAATGCTCCATTTGCATCAAAAACTAAGCTGGGATGGGTTATACATGGTAATATGGCACATATTAGAGACCGGGTAGATCCTGAATTCATTAATCACTGCTTCAATGAAGACTCAGAAATTGAAGAATTGCTACGCCAGAACATCTTAGCAGACAATGTGCTAAATTCAGGGGAAAAACTATTGACACCAGAAGATAAACGAGGATTGAAAATTATGGATTCGAGTTGTAAACAATTAGACAACAAGCACTGGGAAATCGGACTGCTATGGAAGGACGTGGACATGAGATTACCAGAAAGTAAATTGCTTGCTTTACGTAGACTTTATTCAATCGAGAAGAAAATGGACAAGGATAAAGCTTTCGCTGATAAGTACTGCGAGCAAATTGATGGATTTGTCAAAAAAGGATATGCAAAAATACTTAGCGATGAAGATGCGAAAATAGAACCTCGTAGAACTTGGTATTTGCCTCACTTTGCTGTCAAGCATCCCAGCAAACCCGATAAATTTAGGTTTGTATTCGATGCTAAAGCAAAATCAAATGGTGTATCGTTCAATGATCATTTACTTACAGGACCTGATTTACTAAATACAGTGCCTGGCGTTATATTGCCGTTTCGGGAGAAAAGATTTGCAGTAGTTGGAGACATAGAAGAAATGTTCTTGCGCGTAAGAATAAAACCAGAAGACCAAGCAGCTCAGAGATTTTTGTGGCGGGGAAAAGATAGGAAATCACAGCCAAAGGTGTATCAAATGCAGGCAATGATTTTCGGTTCGGCTTGCTCACCAAGCTGTGCCATTTATGTAACCAGAAAAAATGCTGATACTTATGCAGAAATGTTTCCTAAAGCAGTTACACCGATATACACGAGGCAGTATATGGATGACTACCTAGATAGCTATGATACGGAGAATGAAGCAGTTGAGGTAGTCAGTCAGGTTATAAGTTGCTACAAAGCAGGAAACTTTAGTATGAGAAACTGGATAAGTAATTCGGCAAAAATAATAGAAGGAATCCCGAGCGAGTTACGTGCCAAAACAGTGGCAGAAATACAGTTTGAGAGTTGGCCCACTTCAGAAAGAGTCTTGGGGCTAGTTTGGAACCCAAAAACTGATAGCCTTAGTTTTTCAGACAGAGTTTGTTGCAAATACCAATCAATATTGCAAAAAGGCTCCGCTCCGAGTAAAAGAGAAGTTTTAAAAGTTGTGATGTCGGTTTACGACCCTCTCGGTTTGCTGTCACCACTTACCATAAATAAATAATAAATAAATTTTATTCCTCACAAACAAACAAAAAATCATTACAAAAATAACATGCTTGAAGTTAGTAATCACAACAGATACATTAATTCTAATTTATATAATAAAAAGTATAGGTGAGCGCCCCCAAAAAAGCTAAATGCTTGTACCAGTGGGCGGCCGCTATTATAAAAAATTTAAAATAGCGATCTACCTCTAATAAAAAATAAAAATAAAAATTATAAAAATTATATTAACAAATTAAAAGAATAACAATCAATAAAAATGAAGAAATATATCATGCATAAATATAATTATTAAAAGGATGACGTAGCTTTATTTATATATTTTAACTTTGTACTCTTTATAGATAGAAATAATTAAGATGATAATACATTAAAAATAGATACAGATAAGGCTTGTAAGAGATTTGTTTATTGTGATATTGTTATTGTTATTGATGTATTTAATTTATACCAAAGTTCTGTAGTATTAGTCAGATAAGGTTTGGTTGGATATGATTTGGTCAGTCTGATGGTGTCGGAGTTACGTGGTGTTTCGAATCCAGAAAACTATATCTTTTTTAAATTTACGTATGTCTTTAATTTCTTTTATGTCTTGTGGTAGTGAATTGTATAGTTTGATCCCAGTATAAGATGCGTGTCGTCGAGCTATTTCTGATTTCGGTCTGTTAGTTCGTAAGTTACATCTAGTTTTTTGTCGAGTTCCGTAGTTATGGTTAATAAGAATTTTTGGTTGTTTAAAGTGATTAATTAATACAAATTTAGTGTATAGTTGAGTAGTATTAAAAACAGGAAATTCAGTGAAAAGTGCGTCTGTAGGATAGTCTCTAGGTTTTTTAAGTATAATTTTAATAATAGTTCTGTGTAAAACGTCTAGTGGTTGTAGTGTAGTGTTACATGCCCCACCCCAGGCAAGGATACCATACTGTATTAGTGACTGCACCAGTGCATAGTAAATATTTGTAAGTATTTTCACCTCACAAATATCTCTCAATATTTTAAAATAATAAGTGAATTTTCTAAGTTTGTCAGTCAGGTAAGTAATGTGATTTCCAGTCAAGTCTAAAATCTAGTATGATTCCTAAGTACTTGGTTTTGTCTACTTTACTAATTATATCATTACACTGGCAGGGAATATTTATTGCATATTTATCACAATTACAGCAGTGAATGATCAAATCTTTGTTTGAGGCTGGTTAACTTGGTTTTTGAGAAGGTAATATAGCATGTTTTTTCTTTATTGAGGTAAAGTAGGTTAGTGTGAAGCCACTTGTTTACAAGATAAAGTCCTCTAGTGGCTTTTTCGTAGACTTCGTCCCAAGAGCTTCCTTCAAAAAACAAAACAGTATCGTCGCAAAAACCAAAGACTACACCATTCTTTTCTAAGATATTATATAAGTCATTTATGTATACTTGAAAAAGTCCTGGTGACGTCACAGTTCCTTGAGGTAGTTGGTAGTCAGTTATAGTCAGTCTGTCACTTAGTGTTTTGTTTATTTGTGTCTGCTGTTGTCTGTTTACTAAGTAAGATTTAATCAGTTGTAGTGCAGTGCCTCGTACTCCATATAGTTGTAGTTTTTCAAGCAGTTTGGCATGATCAACAGTATCAAATGCCTTGCTGAGATCAAGGAAAACAGCCAGGCACTTTCTACCATCATCCAAACTGCTAGAAATTTGTTTAGTCAGTTCGTAAAGTGCGTCTTGTGTACTGATATTTTTTTTGAATCCGAATTGATTTTTGTTAATTACACAATATTTAGTAAAAAAGTTAACAAGTCTAAAATTAATAATTTTTTCAAGTAACTTAGCTATATTAGATGTTAGACTAATGGGTCTGTAATTAGTTAGTTCAATTTTATCTTTGGCTTTATAAAGTGGTGAAATTAGTGCAGTTTTAAAATTCTGAGGGAAAATACCAGAAGTTAGAGACAGGTTGAAAATATAAACTAAAGGTTTTAATATATAAGATTTGGCTGATTTGATTATTAGAGAACTTACTTCGTCTATTCCAGGAGATGTATTATTCTTTAAATCACTTATAAACTTAGAGATTTCTTTTTCGTCAGTAGGCCAAATAACAACAGAGTTGTCTAATACTTTTATAGACTTAGAAGTTGAGTCTATACTGCAGTTGCATTTTTGCTTACAAGTGTTAGCTAAATTTTTCCCAATACTTGAAAAATATTTATTAAAAACATTTGCAATTTGCTTATTATCAGTAACTACAGTGCCGTTGCTATCTTTTATTTCACTTATTTCATTTTGTTTTTTCTTTCTTGATAAACAATTATTTACTGTTTGCCAAATCTTTTTTTGATCGTTTTTTGCTTTTTCAATTTCTTCTTTAAAATACTTATTTTTAGTTATTCTAACAAGACTGTTGATTTTGTTTCTATATTGTTTGTATTTTATTTGTAAGTCAGTATTTGTTGGGTCTTTAAGTAGTTTTGAGTGAATTCTGTCTCGTTTGTCCATACTTATTACTAAAGCATTCGTAATCCACGGTTTAAGTTTAGTTTTTTGTTTTTTAAATTTACTTTCTATTTTACTAGATTCAATACAATTTTTTATTTCATTTATAAAATATTCTACAGCCTGATTAACGTCAGTAATATTATAAAGTTTGTCCCATTTTAAATGAGATAGTTTTTCAGTTACTTGTTCATTATTAATTTTATGTGTCATTTGTTCTTTAGTCCTAAATTGTTTATTGTCTTGTTTGCTTATTTGTTTATTAGTTTCAATACTTAATAAAGTGGGATAGTGGTCTGTAATTTTATTTAAAATAGTAAAAGAACTTACTTTAAAATTATCACTAGTCTGCTTATACCAGAAATGGTCCAGACAAGACTTTGATAATTTTTCTTCTCTTGTATAGCCATTTATGTAAGATAAAAAGCCAAATGAAGTCAAAACATCTCTGTAGTCATTAGCAAGTTGCAAAGTTTTTGTGTTCTCAGCAATGTTAAGGTTCAAATCTCCAGTGAGAATATGGTTTTTATTTTTCATACAGGAATTTAAATAATTATTTAAAGAACTTAAAAATAAGCTAATATCTAGTTCCCATGATCTATAGATAGCAGTTATATTAAAATAAATATTTTTTACGCAAATTTCAAGATTAAGGCTATTGCAATATCGTAGAGGGAGCTTAGAAATTTTAATATCCTAATATGATTTCTAGTGTAAATAATAAGTCCGTCGCATTTATTGTGAATTGCAGGAGATGAAGTTGCAATAAAACCAGGTATGTTCAAGTTGTCAGTAAAAGTTTGTAAGTGTGTTTCAGTCAGGACAATAATGTCAATTTTAGAGTGATTTATTTGCTGTAGTAAAATTAATAAATTATCAAAATTTTTTCTAACACTTCTTATATTTATATTTAAAATATTTATGCATAATTTATTATTGTTAATATTTATATTTTGTGATATATCATTTGTATATATTTGTTTTTCTACTACTTTAGTTGTAATTTCTTGGTCATTAATTAAATAATTTATCTGATTCATGGTTTAAGTTACTAAGAAAGAGATATATGAAGTTATACTAATCACGAATTTTCAATTTTACTTAATAGTTGAGTAGTAACTTTGAGTGAACGGTGATTTGCATCTTACGATGCAATGTTTACGACCCTCTCGGTTTGCTGTCACCACTTACCATACAAGGAAGGATGTTGCTGCAGGAGGTTTGGTGTGAGAATATAGAATGGGATGAAAATGTTAGCTCAAATTTATATAATAAGTGGCAGTTATGAGCAGCTGAAATAGGAAAAATTAAAAATATTAAACTTCCAAGATGGTGTGGCTATAATACTACAGAAACATCAGAAGTAGAATTGCATACTTTTTGTGATGGGAGCGAAAAGAGTTATGCTGCTGTTAGTTATCTTAGATTCACATCGGTTACAGGACAGATCACAACTTCTATCGTCATGGCAAAGGCAAGAGTGACCTCAGTCAAACCAATGACTATTCCGCGCATAGAACTGCAAGCCGCGCTGCTGGGTTCCCAACTGGCATGTACAGTAAGCAGATGCCATGATATTAAGATCGGGAAAAAGTACTTTTGGACCGATTCAAAAATTGTATACAGCTGGATTCAGTCAACACCGAAAAGATTTAAAACATTCGTGGCTAATAGAGTGGGGGAAATTAATGAACTGACCCGAAAAGAAGACTGGAACTGGATCTCAACATTTTTGAATGTAGCCGATGAAGCAACCCGAGGACAGTGGAGCCTAGAAAAGGCAGATTACTGGTTAACTGGGCCTCAATTCCTAAAACAACTAAGGAAACATGGCCTTTAAGCATAGTAGAGACAAACAATGAAATAGATTGCGAAGCAAAGAAAGAAAATGTTATGATACTTGTTGGAAAAGGAGATAGAGTTATTAACCAACATAGAAACTTACTAAATTTTGAATGTTTTACCAAGTACTTACGTGTTGTCGGATGTGTTGCCCGGGTGTTAAAATTTATTGAAGCATGTAAAGACAAATTTAGATCACAGAACAAGAGAGTTGATATAGGAATCTCCGTAGAAGAATTTGAAAAATCAGAAATTTTAGTAATAAAACAAGCTCAGTACGAGTGTTTTTCAAACGAAATAGATAGTTTAGAGAAGAAAAGCCCTATTAAAACATCAAGTAGAATATACAAATTAAATCCTATTCTAGAAAATGGCATTCTGTACTTACAAGGACGTTTAGAAAATGCTGAAAATGAAATCCCTTTGCGCACCAGACGACCAATTATTTTAGATGGAAAACACTACCTCACAAACCTTTTAATTAAACACTACCACGAACGTAATCATCACCAGGGACGCGAGCAATTACTGAACGATTTACGTAGCTCATACTGGATTCTGAACGGGCGAAACGCGGTTAGAAAATGTCAGAGTTCTTGCATACCTTGTAAAAGAAGGAAGGCAGGATGTGTCGACCAAATTGAGGGAAATTTACCTCAGTGTAGAATAACACCGCAAGTAAGACCATTTATTGTAACAGGAGTTGATTATTTTGGACCGATGATGGTTAAAATAGGAAGACGAAGAGAAAAAAGGTATGGTGTTCTATTCACATGCATGACTACAAGAGCGGTACATCTAGAACTTGCAGCGTCACTGACTACTGATTCAGCAATAATGGCCATTCGTCGATTTATTTGCAGAAGAGGGTCTCCAAGGCAGCTGTACTCTGACAACGGCACCAATCTACGTGGAGCAAAGAGAGAAATGAAAGATGCACTTAATGTCCTAAATCAAACAGAAATCCATCAATTCTGTACAGTCCGTCATATAGAATGGTCATTTAATCCGCCAGCTGCTCCTCATATGGGTGGCGCATGGAGAGAATGGTTCGTTCTGTAAAGGTTGCTCTAAAAGCTATTCTAAATGAGCAATGCCCTAAGGAAGAAGTGCTTCAAACTTTTTTAGCGGAAGCCGAATACACTGTAAACAGCCATCCGCTTACTTATGTCTCATCAGACCATCGTGATGAAGAAAGCCTTACACCAAATCACTTCCTTATTGGAAAAGATTACCATGTAGTTGCGCAGGAGTGTTTACTGATGACGACCTTCATCATCGAAAAATGTGGAGAATAGCCCAACATTACGCTGATGGATTTTGGCGTCGCTGGCTTAAGGAATATTTACCAACCTTGACAAACAGAAAAAAATGGCACAAATCAAAAACAAATCTTGCCATCAGCGATGTTGTTATTATTGCCGATCATAACAGCCCTAGAAACCTCTGGCCTATGGGACAAGTTATTGAAGTTTATCCTGGACGTGACGGAAAAGTACGGGTTGTGGATGTAAGAACTAATCCGGAGTTTTTCGGCGACCCGTGCACAAGCTTATACTTCTGTTAGCAGCCGATCAGGGCAGCTAAAATCTTCCAAACATCAAAGCGAGCCGTGGAAGATGTATTGGTTTGTTTATTATGTCAAAAATTTTGACTTGATTTGTTCATATTAGTTTTTGAAATATAAATCTATTATCGGTTGATTTAATTACGTGTTTTTAGCCTACTAAGTAGTTTAAAGTGTGTAGCAACACACATATCAATCATAACTTGGTACTCCACCCTATAAAACCTTTATGGTAAAGGGTTACATGATCAATTTTTTGTTATTGTATTTTTTGAATAAATAAATATTATATATATATATATATATATATATATATATATATATATATAATATATATATATATATATATATATATATAATTATATATATATATAAATATATATATATATATATATTATATATATATATATATATATATATATATATATATATAAAAGTCTCGTGAACATAACAAAATGATTCGTTAATTTTAAACCTTATGTAAGTTACTTAAAAACAGAACAATATGATTGGTTCATTTCAAACCTTACGCAAGTTGCTTAAGAACAAAACAATAATTTTAAAATAGCTAATAGATTTCTGTGATTAAAATAAAAAGAATATATATGAATTGTGCGAGAGACACCTAGAAAATGTAACAATCAAGATGCAATTCTACATCTGGGAACTGTTCCATTATTCGACATTCGTCATCATTGATTGCTCGACATAATGTCATGTCCCACTCTGTTTCGTTACGTCTAACTCATCATGGCGCCGACAGAGCATAAACTCATTCTGACCTTCAATTAAAATTCCATAGAATATAATGTGAAGTATTTACCAGAGATGAGCGATGATCTCTTACCGCCATCATGCTTGGCAAGTAAAACAAACATCATTTGATACTACCGAATTTGAAAAACATGATGACACAATGTAATGATGCCAAATACATTTTGGAAATGCAATGCTACATCTGGGGACTGTTCCATCACTCTACATCATTGTTGGCTTGACACAATTGTTATTCAGATTGCATTTTGCTGGTTACATTTCCTAAAAGCGTTTGCTCAATTTATATTGTGTAAACTATTCAGGTTATGCAAAATTCAGTGTATATATATATATATATATATATATATAATATATATATATATATATATATATATTATATATATATATATATGTTGTGTGTGTGTGTGTGTGTGTTTTCCTTTTAGTAGTAACCTACTATAAGGCCGTATATTATCAGCATGTCCATATAAATACTGCATGCTTTTGAAAACAATAGACATTTGTACATTACTTCGTTCTTTTTGAGAAATGTTTTTTTTCGGCTGTTCTTTTCTTCCTACAGTAAAATTTTGAATCTTAAGAACAATATATTCTTTTAAATTTAATGACTTGTGTTTTCCTGTGTTGATATATTTGTATCTTATTAAAAATAATAATATTATATTAATATAATATAAATAATATATATTCATTTTATTTTGGTCATAGTTTATTCTAAAATCAATTGCCTCAATAAATTGAATAAAGTGTGTTTGGGTCTTTTGATAGTAACTGATAATGTTGAAGAGGCCAATTAAGTCTGAGAGTCATTGATTGCTGCATTAGTAACGATCTTTCTCTATCTAGTAGAGGACAATAATGTATTAAGTGGTTTACCGTTTGTTCGTTTACATCCGCAACTGCTAGATTCGGTTAAGTAAATCGTTTTAAGTAATGCTTAAATTTACCATGTCCGGTTAGGAACATGGTAAATTTATACGTGTAATCCCATACTCCAAACGTTTGTCCTTTCTTGAGTGAAGGAAAAAATAATTTAGTAATTTGTGTGTGTGTATGGGTGTATGTATGTATGTATGTATGTATAATTTACATCTACTAACAAGTAAATCTATATCATGTTTTATATTGAACAATAAATATGTTTAAACATTACATAGTTAGGGCGTAAGTGTTAGATTACGTAACTTGGCAAAAGTGTCTTTTTATCTCTAGAAAATCTATTTATTAACGACCGCTTCTGTGACAATAATATATTTCAAAGCAAGTTATATAAAATTTACTTTACAGTCATGTTATAGAATTATATCAGTGTTAATAAACTTTCATATCTGGAAATACATGTGTAGATTTTATGTAAGAACATTTTATTTAAGATACATGTAGGGTGCATTGTGTTTTATAATATTTTATGATACAAAGTTCTATATGGGTACATTTTTGTATGTTATAATTCTTTCCTACTTATCCAGAGAGGTAGGGAAGCAAAATTATATTTGGTTTCAAATAAATTATCTGAAAATATATATATACTTGTATAAATGTTAGAAACTAACATAAAATGGTTGGGACATAACTATGATATAGTCATTTATCAATGTTAGAATAAGAAATTAAAATCTATATAATAAGTATAAAATTGTATGATGATAATTTAATTTGTTATTGTAAATAAAAATACAATAAGAAAAATAAAATATATATAAAATTTATCTGATAATATAAAGAAAAATATAGAGGATAATTTATAATAATATTATACAATTTATTATATATATATAATATATATATATAATATATATATATATATATATATATATATATATATATATATATATATATATATATATATATATATATATATATTATATATATATATATATATATATATATATATATATATATATATATATATATATATATATATATATAAATATAAACATAATATATGGTCGTAAAAATAACTCTGGTTGTTTAAGATGAAATATATCAATGTAAATTATAATTAACATTTATATGATTAATTTAATTAATTGAAAATTTATTTATTACTTATTAATGAATAAATGTTACAGTTTATGAATGTTTGTTTAAAAACAATAATCTATTGTTAAAATTCTGAATAGATGTTTTACGTTAATAGTATATTATGCTACTAGGCAGCAAAATGGAATTTTGCGGACGAGTTTTATAAATTAGCCCCCGAGCTGAAGGCGAGGGCAGGCTATTGAAATTACCTGCCGAGGCGCAAGCCGAGGCTGGTAATTAACCCATTTGACTGACGAGGCGAAGCCGAGTCAGGCAAATGACGATTTGCCTGCAGAGGCGGAGCAGATCCAGACAAATGCTAGAACGAGTCTGCAATGTTTCCTTTGCTGCATAGTAACATATATTATTTTATCTACTAACGGCAGAAAAAATATACAAAAGTTAATTACAGTTAAATAGTTTAAATATTTAACTCATAATAAAAATTATGATTTAAATATATAAGAGATATCGTTCTCACTAATGGTTTTAATTTTTTTTAACTGACACCAATCTTTGAATATATTATAAGTTTTTAAATACTTACTGTGAGATTTTGCTGTAAGGACTGCTTTGAGGCAGTAAAGACTGTTTTAAAGTTGATGCAATACTTAAAATATCAGGTGGCGTGAGGTCTAATAATTCATTAATGTCAACAATGTTTTTATGTTCATTCTCCTTATTATTTATCTTATTCATTCAGATTATTATCAACTTTTCGTTTATATTAAATTATTAAAAGTTATCGTTTATATGCGTTTTATTACCTACTGCCTTTATTTAAACAAAGTAAATGAACAAAAAAAACCGAAGAAACAAATTTGACAACTCATGGTAAAACATTAAAACAAGCCGTAGATATCAGGGTTGCCAACTTTATTTTTTTTTAAATTATATTATAATGTTTTTTTGTAAACAAATTTAATACTTGTATTAACAATAACTATTATACCGTAATATATTGTGATATTATTAAATAAATGTATAAAAAACAAGCTAAAAAGAACCATTGCTGACAAAGTGAAATACACTAAAATTTACTTAATAACCTGCAACATAATAACCTCAAATAATTTCATTTCTCCTCTTAGAATAATACTATACATAGAAGAGCACAGGACCGTAACACAATGTAACTCCACTGATAACACGAAGCCGGTTGACTGGTGCAACTAAGTAATGCTGCCAACCTGACAACAAAACATTATTTTTTTTGCGAATTCTCCACCAACAACAATAAATTCACCTAGTACTGAGAGCAATAGTAATAATATTGATAATAACGCTGAACCTCATATAAACCCTCAACCCAGTACTAGTACAAACAATGACATAAATAATGAGTAATTTGCAATATTTGTGGCCTTTCTTTCAAAAACGTAAGGGATTAAATACCCATGTAGTTAAAAACATGTAGTTAAAGCTAACGAGACAAAGCTTGATAGTTTACTTAAATCTAAAAGTAGATCTGAATTGACATCAAAGAGAGTGTAACCAACCAAATTAACGACTGGCGAATAAATTTAAAGAATACTTAACACTCGATACAGATCGTTTTATTGAACATCGCGAAGAAATCGACCAAACTGTTAGCAACTTTCTACAGTTTCTTAAAGAGGCTAACGACGATTACCTGGTCCCAAGCATCCTGCCGCGCGTTATTATAGAATGCGCAGGAAAAATAAAACCTCCAAAAGTACAAAAGGGTGCAGTAAATCATCTAATCCCAAAGAGCCAACAAAGCCGCTAGAGAAAAAACGCCAACAACAATATCTGTACGAAGTGGCTCAGTACAACTATTACAATAGGCGAAAGAAAGTTGTTAATAATGTTATGACTCGAACAAGCCAAAACAATGCCCTGTAGAATTAAGTAAGTAGAAGAGCACTATAAATCCGTTTTTGAAGAGGAAAAATGACAACGTGCGTGAGAACTATGATAATAAAGCGTCAAAACCTAATGTAATATCAGTGAAAATGAGGCGACATTCATAAAGCAGTCAAATCAACATCGCTCGACACATCTCCTGGACCTGATGGTGTTTTAATCAGAACTGTAAAATCTCAAAATTTACCATATAATAAAACTATTATAGAGATTATTTTAAAATTTCATACGTTCCTGAACCACTTCGGAAAGACGTACAGTTCTAATCTATAAGGGAAAAGGAAGTGAACAGCATGTCATCTTGGAGACCTATTACGATGTACTCAATCCTCAGGAGATTATAGAAAAGTGTTGGATGCTGAATTAAGAAGGCAAGTATCCTTTCATCCAAGCCAGCGTGCTTCGTAAAAGGCTCCCAGATGTCACATAAACGCCAGGCTTATGAATGCCGTTCTTTTAGACGCTAAAACCAAGAAAAAACCGCCGTTGTTGTTTTTCTGACGTCACAGGAGCATTGGACAATGTTGGTCATAAGCATGTCATTAATACTCTAAAATCAGAGGCGTTTATCAGACCTAGTTAGCAGCATAGAAGCATTACTATGCAATAATACCATCAATGTTTCACTAGCTTGAAAGAAACGGCTCCTATAGCTGTTTCCAGAGTGTGCCTCAGGGTGGACAATGTCGAATACCCTTTTTAATATTGCTATTGACCACATTTTCAAAGAATTCTGTGACCCACAGTTGCTAACACTTAAGGATACGAGCTTTCGGAAGGTAAAGATCGTTTGATATTGACTGTTTTGCTGACGATCAAGCCGTGACAGCATGCAATATATTTGCTGCAGAAAGAATAATTGACGCATTCAGAGAAGTTGAGTGAAATCGGACTTCGAGTAAACCCTAAGAAGAGCACAGCGTTTGTAGTGAAGATGGAAATTTACAAAAGCGATATTTACAGTTAGGACGGGTTGAATGAGTCAGCAGCAGAGAGGCGAGACAATCAAATATCTTGGTTGTACCTACTCAGGGGAGCTTGTTTGTAATGAAGATTCAATTCGAAAGCTTCACGAAAACATAAATAAGTTAACAACATCTGATCTATTGAAGCCTGACCAGAAGCTAAATATACTAAACCGTATATCTTCCTGCATTGACGTATCCCTTCAACTGCGCCTCTGACGAAACTACCGAAACCCCTATTGGAAGGAATAGATGTCATCATAAGAAGAAGTACTAAAGCGATAGTGGACTTCTGCTAATACCAACACTGCGATGCTATACTCGCCTCGTCGTTACCGGACTTGGTTTATTAAGATGCAGCTGGGAAGCTCCGCTACAACATCTTAGTATAGCTCAGAAGCTGAGTACAATTCCCGATGCTCTTATTTCAAGATATTTTCACTATGACGAGGAAGTTAAATGAGTGTTTTAAAAGACTAGAACTAGAAGATGACCCTAGTGGAGATATAAACGTAAAAAAGATCCGCCAAAGTTTGCGTGAAAAGATTTTGACGAATGGGCCCAAATGTAAGTGGCAGGGAGTTGGCGTACAGCATTTTAAAGATACCCTACTTGTAACAAAATATTTTGGGACCATAAGGTGCTTACGGATCTGAATGGTTAACTCTATAAAACTTAATGTTAATTACGCCCTTTGAGACCCGTGCTGGCTATCAGTCATCAGGAGATGTTGGACCCTTGCGCAAATGTGGCAGAGAGAGAACGAAACTCCAGCACATGGCTTGGAAAATGCCCACAAAACATGCTTCTGGTGACTAGGCGCCACCACAATGTTAACATAAGATCGCGGAAGTACTCAAGGAGAAAAAGTATATTTGTTATGATGAGGTGTACTCAATAGATTCGGAAGGTTCTTCCAGATATGCTGACATAGTAGCTTTTCACCCCGACAACAAATCTGCTTTATAATTGATCCTACTGTCAGATACGAGACAAACGACATTGACCAAGCAGACAAAGTACACGAGGAAAAAGAGAAGTATCTACGAAAAGCATTATTATTAAAAGAACATTTTAGAGCTTCTCACGGAACAGAAACTATGTCGTGTACGGTTTGTTTTGGCTCGAGGGGCTATACCAGAAAGAACAAAACAATTCTTCGACAAGATCGGTGTAGACCAAGAATTTATTCGCGTACTGTCTGAAAACATAATTCTTGATCATTAGGCATAATAAATCATCAATTTATTCATAAAATTTAATCATATAAATTAACTGTACAACAATAAGTTGAATAACAAGTCTGTTATCTATAGATGTAAAGTTTTGTAAATTTAGTACATAATTTTAATTTGAACCTTAGTTGTAATTTGACCAATTGTCTTTTTAGATTGATAAGTACGCTGTGTTGTAAGCAAACCTTATTATAAGGCCAGCTCACATATTTATATTTTGTAAATAAAGGTTATAATTATATGGGTCAAAAATATCTATTAATGAAGAAAGATCGTAAAAACAAATAATAATAACTTAAAACACCTGCTGATATTTAATAAAACCGGTCTTAGATGGCAAAAGGGTGCGAATACAAGAATCTACATTTAGTGACGAGGACTACTTTTTAATATATAATTTTAATAAATACGTAAACTACAATTTAAAATGCATAAATATTGTAATGCACCGATATTTATATTAGTATTTTAGGAATAATCAATCATTAATTAATAATAGAACATAATAATTCAGCAACCGAAGTATTGCCAACTTTTTTTAGAATATGTATATTGTAAGGTAGGGCAGCATTACTTAGTTGCACCAGTGAACCGGCTTTCGTGTTATCAGTAGTGCTCCTTCTATATATAGTATTATTCTTAAGTTTCTCCTCCTAGGGAGTTTTGACTTTTTACCATTATTATTTAATGTTACCATAACTCCCTGGGAGGTTTGTATTACCAGCCATTTTCCCGTACTATTTTCAAATATTTTGTGACAGTGTAGCAAAATGACATTTTGCAGCTTAAAAACAGTTCGGTAATGAGCAATTTTGCAGCCGTAAGTAGATAAATATAGTTACTTGTCAATATAGGGTTAAAATGGATGTATAAAAAAATATTACAACATTAAATATAAAATTTATAAATAATTATAAATTTATAAATATTATTTAAAATTATATCAATATAATTTATAAATATTTATAAATATCAAAAATTTATAAATATTAATACATGGAAATAATTTGTACTTTATGTTGAATAGATGTTGGTTCTGTTAATAGCAACATAGAAATCAAGTCTAGACACGGCCATAAACTGAAATAATTTAGCACTTAAACATTTTCAAAATAACTAATTTTAAAGTTTCTTTTTCTGGACTAATAAAAATAATAAATAAAAACAGATTAATTACACAGAAGTCCTTTATTTGTTTATATAATAAATAAATAAGCTTTCGACTAAAAATTAGTCAACATCAGAGATTAACAAAATATCAATTGAAACACAAATAAAGCACTATTTCCAAACTACTTCATATTGCTCCTTGGTATGGTTTGGTATATAGAAGCTATATAGAAAACAACAAATATTGTGTAGCTATCAATATTTGTTGTGAAAAAATATTCTAAAAAATATGAAGGTTTAGGTCTTCCGGTGGTGACCGCGTCAATGTAGATGAAGAATCCGACGTTTCGCTTCCACTGTGGGAGGCATCTTCAGGGAAGTAGGACATCATGGATAGAAACGCAATGCTCTACTATCCCTGAAGATGCCTCCCACAGTGGAAGCGAAACGTCGGATTCTTCATCTACATTGACGCGGTCACCACCGGAAGACCTAAACCTTCATGACAACAACCGCGGAAGCCTACGCAGTTTATTTTCTAAAAAATGTGTTTTTAAATTTATGAGTTCTTTATTAAATTTGAATAAATGGATCTTATATATTCTAATTTTTTTTAATTAAAATTATCTTCAAATTTGAAAATATTTATCGTTTCTGTAAATTGTTTTTGCCAATTAGGTTCGTTTTTTTTTAAATTCAGGTACTGTCAATATCAAGACTGTAAGCTGTATTATGTTTTTGATTAGAAAGTCCAGTATTTAAGAACGCAGCAGCGTTCCGCCTCGCTAAGTTAAGAAAAAAAGTTAATACACCCCTCTAAATCAGTAAAAAAAAGTCAAAACCCTACAAAAGCTGTCAGTGTATATTATACTGTAGGCAACAAAGTAGGGTTTTTGAGAATCTGTAGCGTATGAACGGCTATATGTACATAAATAATATTATAATATCCTTAAAGGGCGTGTCCTGTAGATCAAAAATTAAAAAAATCATCCAAATCGGCCAAGCAGAAGTAGAGAAAAAGAGGTTTAAAAATGACATTTTTGACGACTTCTTATTCTTATTCTTCCTGCATTTTATTGTTGACGCACCTACAGCCTAAACTACTGAACGGATTTTAACGTATGAGGACTTTTTGGATTCTTCTTATGCTCGTGTGCATTCCTACCTCATAAAATATCAAATTCGACATTCCTTCGGGAAACGCGGAGAGAAAAATTAAGCTAGCGAACGATAGTTTTATACATTGACGCACCTACAGCCTCAATTTTGGTGTGTAATAATGACTTTTGGATTTGTCTGATGCTTTTTAACATTCTTGTATCGATACATCCCAAACTTATAATTCCTATGCTGTACGCGCCGCAAAAAACAGAGCTTAAAAGTGGTGTATAGAATACCTTGACACCCTTTACAGCTTTATCTACAACATGTATCTTGTTTACTTCTGTTTTTACATAAAACAGGAGCCGTACAAAAAGTCATGAAATCTCACCAAAAACCACTTACGTGGTAAAAAAAAACCCCCGCCAAGTCTTTAGTCCAAAAAAGTCAGAATAACAGCATATCCTAATTATTATATCATCATCTATATACTGAATATTTATTTATTTCATCATCTATATACTGAATATTTATTTCATCATCTATATACTGAATATTTATTTATTTATCATTATTCATCTGAATATATTATTTATATCTCTGAATATTTATTTCATCATCTATATATGAATATTTATTTATTCTCTATCTCTATATACTTTTATCCCTATACACTCAGGCAAGTTAGGTTACAGCCCGTTCTACTTGTCAATTTTAAACTGTTTTATTCCTATTAATAATGGTAGGGATAACTGCCATCTCTATGCTTGTATTTCTATGTGTAAAGCTAAATGTACAATAAATAATTTATATAAAAACTGTTGTTTATATTTGATCCCGCTTTCTATACTTCTTCTTCTTTCTTATTTTTTTTGTCTTTAACTTAATACGTTCAACATTACTCGCGCTTTCTATAGACTTAGCTAGTCTGTTTCGATTAATGTTAGATTTCACACCCTGGCCATCAGATTGAGCGTTAAACCTAATACTTCTCCTCATAATCTCTTCAGTAGCTCAGAAACTTCTTTTCTCACCAGACCAACGAAGACGTTGAAAATCTTCTTAACACCGAAAACTATCTATTTTCACCCTCTTTAAGTTTTTAACACGATAACTTTCGAACACTTTCTTGAATCGAAATGAACCTTAGTACAAAAATCAACCTCGCTAATGTCACGAACCTTATTTTTTTATGAAAATATGTGTGACGTCATTAACCCTCAGTAATGACCCCACAGACAACTACATACGATTAATTCGTTACAAGTAATGGTCTTTCGGTTCATAGTGCTCACTCTTTCAAACTTTCTATCACTGAACCATCCAAAGCTAATAAAAAATTGTCTCCCAAATATGTTGAAATCAGACGCTATACAGACACCAATTTAAATTATTTTCAATCATTTATTATTTTTTTATCATTTTTTATTATTTAATTTTATTATTTTTTTATTATTTTATTTTTTTATTTTATTTTTTTTTATTTTTTTTTTTTTAATTATTTATTTTTTATTATTTATTTATTTATTATTATTATATTTATTATTTATTATTTTTTTTTTTATTTTTTATATATATATTTTTTATCATTTATTACAGAGAGCTGACTGGAATCAAGTATATCTTCAAGACACAGCTGATATGAAGTATGAAACTTTTTCTAAATCTTTTCCTGGTGCTACGATGTAGCATTTGCATTGGTTAAATTGGATGTTTTGCTCCTAAAGTCCCTCTTGGGTCACTCCAGATCTACTTGATTCTAGTCAACGTCTAAAAGATGCTTTTTATAGTAAATATATTAAGATTTAGGTCTTCGGTGGTGACCGCGTCAATGTAGATGAAGAATCGACCGTTTCGCTTCCACTGTGGGAGCATCTTCAGGGATGTGGACATCATGGATAGAAACACAATGCTCTACAAAACTGAACTAGAGAGCATTGTGTTTCTATCCATGATGTCCTACATCCCTGAAGATGCCTCCCACAGTGGAAGCGAAACGTCGGATTCTTCATCTACATGACGCGGTCACCACCGGAAGACCTAAATCTTCATGAAATAACCGCGGAAGCCTACGCAGTTTATTAAATATATTAACTTAGTAATTATAAAAAGATGAAGACTCACATCAACAGCTATTATCAAATGTAAAAAAACCTTCATATCAACTAAAATTAACGAATCTGGAAACAAAGTCAAAAAAGCTTGGGATCTTGCCAAAAACGGCGGTAGGAGGGTGCCATAGCCTCATACTTTATATATAGGTCGAGCGAGGGAAGCCCTGTAATAACCTCTAAAGCTAAGGTGGGTGCAATTCTCATAGCATCCACTATACACCTGCAAGCCGTCCATTGAAGATGTGATAGCATCCTCTTGGTCGACTCTTTAGAGAGTCTAGGCCACCAGACTAAACAATCATAAGCTATCACCGGTCTCACCATGATAGTATAGACCCAGTCTACAACTTTAGACTTTAGACCCCAAATGAGACCCTTTGTCCTTCGGAACACGCACAAAGCCGCCAGTGCTTTGTCCAACTTAGCTTCCAGGTGCTACCTCCAAGTGAGTTTAGCATCCAGAACAATCCCAAGATACTTAACACAACTAGAAAGCTCAAGAGTCTTGCCATTTATTAGCAGGTCCCTGGCTTCATCCAAATTTGTTTTTCTCGTGAATGGTACTACAACAGTTTTAGAGGGGTTAACCCCTAGACCGTGCTCCCCACACCACACTTCAGTCAGACGAAGTCCTCTCTGAGCAAGTTCAAAGGCAGTGTCTATAAACTTGCCCAGAATGAGGACAGCTACATTATCATTATAAGCCTGAATGTAGAATCCTTATCTTTTGAGAAGAACGATCAGGCTGTCAATGACTAAACACCACAAGAGAGGGAAAAGTACCCCTCCTTGAGGACAACCTGTGTTTACTGCAGCTCTAATGGAGCAGCCGTTGCGTTGAGTCCTAGCATATCTCAACAGCAATGTGAATCGAATCCAACGAACAAGGACTGGCTGAACCCTATGCTGAGAGGCTGCCTGACAAATAGAGACACAGTTAAACGCCCCTTCAGTATCCATAAACAGACCTAGAGCTAGCTGTTTCCTGCTAAGGGCACCCACAATCTTACCACCAAGATGATGAAGGGATTCATCACAAGATTTACCAGCCTGACAGGCATATTTTAGCCTACTTAAAGGGCATGGGAGATTATCCCCGACATATTATTATTATAAGACCAGGGGTATAAACCAGAGCATTGATTCAGTCAGGTGGGTCAGTGCAAACCCGAAAAGTAAAAGAATCCCTCCAGTTCCTTTTACCCCCTGAACAAGTCTACTGACTCGCAGAAAGTTATCAACTTGTTGATAACTTTTTTTTGAACTTGTAGAGGTAGTTCTACAAGTTCCTCTAAAGGAACGCTGGCCAGACCAAAAGACTGCCACCAAAGATATGTCAATGCAGGACAAGTGCTTAGTATATGTGAAGAAGTTTCCTCGTCCTCCTCACATAATCTGCATTTAGGCCTAGGTGCCAATCCCAGCAGGTTTGTTTAAATGGTGGTTAAGCCAACAATGGCCAGTAATAACACCAGTTATAGAGTGGCAGGTACTTCTTTTCAGAGCTAAAATTGACCTGGTAAATCTTTTAGACGGCCCTTCAACAAGCAGCTTGGACTGTCTCATCCCAGTGGAATGATTCCATAAAGTCTTTAAGCATAGAGTCCTTAAGAGCTGCCGTAACAATACAGCGAGGAACACCTACTACAGGCCCTGGAGTGGAGGGAATTAAACTGGACCCCAGCCTGGCAAGCTGATCAGTCTGCTCATTGCCCTCAACACCCCAGCAGTGTCCAAGGACCCATAGTAGTTGGACCTCATTAGTCTGTCCCAGAATATTGAGAGTGTCAATACATTCCTGGAAGAGTTTAGACGAGCATTTATAAGCAGTCAAAGCTTTGATAGCAGCTTGGCTGTCAGAACAGATATTAATCTGTGACCCCTAGCAAGTTTCTCTAAGTAAAAACTGAGAGCAGACTAAAATGGCAAAAACCTCAGCTTGAAAAACTGTGGCATATCTGCCCAAACTCCCTCTGGTGTTTTTGGAGAGCACCGCTTATCTCTGGTAAATACTTCACATTATAAATACTAACTCTGGCCTTCATTGAAGGCCAGAGTTAGTTGAGGCTCTGTCAGCACCCTGATGAGTTAGAGGTAACGAAACAGAGTGAGACAAGACATTATGTGGAGCCATCAAGTATGACGAATGTCGAATGATGGAACAGTTGCAGATGTAGCATTGCATTTTGCTAGTTACATTCCTAGGTGTCTCTCGCACAATAATCTCAATGATAATAATGGTCGATATAAAATATAGATAAATAACGACATCAAGAGGAATCTATAAATAGCACGGCAAATAGGTGTACTTTGTATTTTTATTTTCATTAAATTATTACAACAATTTTCTTTCAGTTTTCATTCTTCTGTTTATAAAATTAACAACAAAAAATAAAATGATATAAATTTATAACAAGACCATAAACTTTAAATAAAATTACAAAAACTCTGAATAACTGAAACAGATGAAGTTTCAACCAAGTCTCTCCACAGATACAAGAGATTTTCAGTGAAAAGATTGCTTTGTAATTATCTATTGGTTCACTAAGAACAGATGTGTAATGTAGAGTTTGTTACTTTAAAAAATACTCGAGGTCAAACCGGGCTCAAGTCAAGAATTATCATATGAAAACACTTTAAGGTTTTAAAGATAGGATTAAACTGAACAAAGGTTGAATCCTGATGTTATTGCATGTGAACATAGTAATTGGAACATAATTTCCATCTCTACATTTATATCATCTTTCAAATATACTCAATTTAAAAAAAAATAACTCTTATAATTTAAATTAAAATGGAAGAATACCGTTTCAGGGTTTCTTTAGGCTATTCACAGGTAAGGTGGTTGAGCCTTTGGAAGAACAAAGGAAGATAATAGTGAAACAAAATCCATAATATTTTTTTAAATTTCAAATACCTAAGGTTCTAATAGTAATACTGACACTGGGAAATGAAATACAGTCAAATAAATAAATCAATTTTGAATCCGCTGATTTAACAATAAACCAGCTGATGTAACAATAAATCAGCTGATGTAACAATAAATCAGCTGATGTAACAATAAATCAGCTGATGTAACAATAAATCAGCTCATATGAAAAAATAGCAAATCAGCTGATTGTATAAAAAACAATAAGTCAGCTATGTGAACAATAAACAATAAAACAGCTGATTTTACGAGTTGACAGTTGGTGCTAATGGTAGTACTATTGATTCAAAACTAATTGTTACTGATACATCTTCTAAACATTTAATACTAACAAAGTAGTTCTAAAAAATACATTACGGGGGGGGGGGTTTGTTGATTTTCATCCTGATACATCCGTTCTACAGGTGTATATTGCGTCATAACGAAAAAACGAGTGAATACGTTAGTTACGAATAGATCAAAATAGACGTAGATCAAGAATTGGCTAAAGCCGGGATGAGTTTGGTATAGATGTCAATACCTCGCAGGAATACCGACTCGTTGATATACTCGTCATGGTCGTGAAGGAGCACGGGTGTGTTGTTAATTAACGATATGCCAAAAGCAGGGATGCCAAGCTGTAACAAAATATTATTATTCTAAATATAGTGCTAACAAGCTAATATGAATGAACCATTTATTAGATCTATAAAAATACAATATAAATGATTAATAATGAATTATTACATTTAAATTCTAGGTTAATTAATGAAGACTTCAGTCCTATAGAATTTTTATTTAAATAAACATTAATTACAGACGTTTCGCATGGCGAAGCCAGGCATCTTCAGTGTAAACAAATACCAAAAACAAACAACCAACACCAAAAATATTTAGTAAAGCAAACCAAAACCAAAAGAACATCACAAAACTTTACCACAGTTAAACAAATTTGAAAATGTAAGGAAAAAACAACATCAAGTTTAAAAAACAATAAAAACTCAAAGTTAAATGAACAAAATCAAACAATAAAAGATAAGGTATTATTGAAATAAGGTTAGGAAGAAAGGAAGTCTGGTGGAAATTTAAAAACTAAAATAAGATTTGCAAATTACGGGGGGCTAATTTTGAACGGGTTTTTTTGAGTTAAGGATGTTTGCATATATACTATTAATATTGTTAGTATCAGTTTTTTTATTTATGCTATTGGGGTCAGTTTTAATATATAGGCTTTCTAAAATCCGTCGTTTATTGAAATGTTTTTCAGTATGTAGTATTTGAACATGGTCGTTGTCAATTTATGATTTTTCTTTGTCATATGTTCCGAAATAGCAGTATTAGTTTTTAAGTTGTTCATATCTTTGTTGTGTTGTCTAAGTCTGTTTAGAAAAAGTTGAGAAGTCTCTCCGGTATAGGTTTTTTGGCAGTTTTTACACGGTACTCTATAAATAACATTGGAACGTTGCAAGGTGGAAATAGGATCTTTGGTTTTTGAAAAAAACCGTGACTTGAAATTTGACGGGTTCTTTTGTGCTATTTTTATGTTATATGGTTTAAATATTTTCATTACTTTTTGAGTGGAATCACCAAAATACAGCATAGAGGCATATTTAGAATTATTTGGATTAGAAATGCTAAAATTAAATATAGTTTGATTATTATTATTTAAATTATTGTTAACTCTGGTTAAATTTATTTTTTTGTTTGATTTTGTTCATTTAACTTTGAGTTTTATTGTTTTTTAAACTTGATGTTGTTTTTTCCTTACTTTTCAAATTTGTTTAACTGTGGTAAAGTTTTTGTGATGTTCTTTTGGTTTTGGTATGCTTTACTAAATATTTTGGTGTTGGTTGTTTGTTTTTGGTTTTTGTTTACACTGAAGATGCTTGGCTTCGCCATGCGAAACGTCTGTAATTAATGTTTATTTAAATAAAATTTCTATAGGACTGAAGTCTTCATTAATTAACCTAGAATTTATTCTTAACAGTCCAATAACTATTTCGTTAATTATTACATTTAAGATCTAAATCAGCCTTGGCTGAACAAGCTAATATACCCCAAAAAAAGAAGTCAGATTAAATTAAAAGTAAGTCAATCAACAATAGAATCAGTCAGACTGAAGTATGCAAGTTGGATGTGAGAAGTATGTGTGTAGGATGTTTACTACAAATAAAAATTAAGATGGATTTAAACTTTTACAAAATTGTTTAAACACTCAGGCAGAGTTATTATTATTATTAATTGTGAGGGTAGGTGTAAAACCTTTTGCACTGCGACTTTGAGTCTTTTGTACAAGAGGCAGAGTTACCAGATGTAGAGAAATCTTTTGTTAGGCTAAAATCTGACATCTCTCTGGATGATGATAGTTATTTATAAACCAAGGGAGTAAAGAAGGTTATTATTACTCTAAGCAGTTAGCTGGTTCCCAAGGCAAAGGCCAAGGAACCAAAGCATTTAACTTCCGAGGCAAAGCCAAGATATTTTTGACTATTAACCCCCAAGGTGAAGCCAAGGGAAATAGTTATTGCAAGGGGGAAAATCACATTTTACTCCCAAAGTGCTCACAAGACTTTATCTCCAGACATTGACGTCGTTTAATTATTGTTATATTCTTCTTTATTTATTTATTATTTATTTATTTATTTATTATTTATTTATTTATTATTTATTTATTTATTATTTATTATTATATTTATTTATTTATTTATTTATTATTATTTATTATATATTATTTATTATTTATTTATATTTATTATTTAACTTTTTATTTATTTATTTATTTTTATTTATTATTATTTATTATTATTATTATTTATTTATTATTTATTATTATTTATTATTATTTATTTTTATTTATTATTTATTTATTTATTTATTTATTAAATTTATTA
The DNA here is from genome assembly GCA_018340805.1 of Microvelia longipes. Classification (NCBI taxonomy): domain Eukaryota; kingdom Metazoa; phylum Arthropoda; class Insecta; order Hemiptera; family Veliidae; genus Microvelia; species Microvelia longipes. Next base: position 5,286,083 of record JACMZG010000019.1, read on the forward strand.
TTTATTTATTTATTATTTATTTATTTATTTATATTACTTATTTATATATTATTATTCATTTTATTATTATTTTTTACATATTTAGTTTATACATACATAACTATAAATAAGTCATAAAGTTTGACAAAATTTAGGCACTAAACAATCTGTCTCACTTCCAGACCCCTTATCACTGTGTTATTCTGCCCATGTACTGCCTCTAAGTATTAGTCTCTTTGTGTAGAACCAAGACTAGAGGCATTGTTGAAACAGTAAAACATACAGAAATAAAAACCAGAAGAGAAAAATGTTTCTTTACCTGTCTTAGAAATCTGCTATCGGTGCCAGCTGGGAAAATTGTTTTCCTCAGTTTTAGTCCCCTGTCAACAAAAGAATTATAATTATTTAAAAAAATGGGGTGCTGGGTATCTCTGAACTTTTCCACTCCTTATCTGAGTCCCTACTCTCATCCTCACTTCTCCGCTCAAATTCACCTACTATATATTGCCGACTCATTCTCCGGCATTTAAATACATCTTAAAAACATTTGTTTTATTGCCAGTGCTCACCTATCCAAGCCCTGACCTCATTTGATGCTTCTTAATTTTATGGTGCAACAAAAACCGTAAATATACTTGCTGTATGAAATTGAAATTAAACTTAGTAACATATTTATAACATAGACAACACAAAACTATTATAAAATGATTAACCAAACTATATAACTATATAAGTAATTCAAATTATTAAGTAATGTCCAGGTAAGTAATTAAATTGTAATACAAATTAAAAGTAAGTCAAATTAATAAATAATCAAATTAATAGTAATTCAAGTAATTCAAATTAATAAGTAAATTCAAATTAATAAGTAATTCAAATTAATAAGTAATTCCAATAATAAAATAATTAATTCAAATATTAAGTAATTCAAATTTATTAAGTAGTAATTCAAATTAAGTAATAAAATTACAAATTAATAAGTAATTCAAATTAAATAAGTAATTCAAATTAAAATAAGTAATTCAAATTAATAAGTAATAATTAATAAGTAATTCAAATTAATAAGTAATTTAATTCAATTATTAAATAATTCAAATTATTAAGTAATACAAATTATTAAGTAATACAAATTAATAAGTAATTCCAAATTAATAAGTAATTCAAATTAATAGTAATCAAATTAATTCAAGTAATTCAAAATTAATAAGGTAATTCAAATTAATAAGTAATTCAAATTAATAAGTAATTCAATTATAAAGTAAATACAAATTATTAAAGTAATTCAAATTAATAAGTAATTCAAATTAATAAGTAATTCAAATTAATAAGTAATTCCAAATTAATAAGTAATTCAAATTAATAAGTAATTCAAATTAATAAGTAAGTCAATTATTAAGTAATACAAAATTATTAAGAATACAAATTATTAAGTAATACAAATTATTAAGTAATACAAATTAATAAGTAATTCCAAATTAATAAGTAATTCCAAAATTAATAAGTAATTCAAATTTAATAAAGTAATTCAAATTAATAAGTAATTCAAATTATTAAGTAATACAAATTATTAAGTAATACAAATTATTAAGTAATACAAATTAATAAGTAATTCCAAATTAATAAGTAATTCCAAATTAATAAGTAATTCAAAGTATTAGGTAATTCAAATTATTAGGTAATTCAAATTAATAAGTAATTCAAATTAATAAGTAATTCAAATTAATAAGTAATACAAATTATTAAGTAATACAAATTATTAAGTAATTCCAAATTAATAAGTAATTCAAATTAATAAGTAATTCAAATATTAAATAATTTAATTATAATAATTCAAATTAATAAGTAATTAATAAAAAAAAAAAAAAAAAAAAAAAAAAAAAAAAAAAAAAATCAAATTAATAAGTTAATTCAAATGATTATGTAATTCAAATTAATAAATAATTCAAATTAAATAATTAAATGAAAAGTCTCTCCACAAAATAAAAAACTTTATTGGCAAAGCGCTTTCAACCTAACTAGAGGCCATCATCAGTGCAAAACCTAACAAACATAACTTTATTGGCAAAGCGCTTTCAACCTAACTAGAGGCCATCATCAGTGCAAAACCTAACAAACATAACTTTATTGGCAAAGCGCTTTCAACCTAACTAGAGGCCATCATCAGTGCAAAACCTAACAAACATAACTTTATTGCAAAGCGCTTTCAACCTAACTAGAGGCCATCATCAGTGCAAAACCTAACAAACAAGTAACAATAGAATAAATAAAAGATATGACAAAAAATAAAAAAGTAAAATAATAAGGTAACAAAATAAAAGAAGGTAACAGATGGGCTAAAAATTAGATTAAAAGAAAAAGGTACAATAAAATACATATAGTCAAAAGGTAAAATAAAACATATATACCGTTGAAGAAATAAAAGGAAGACGAGTGAGTCTATGATTTAGCTTTAGATATTAGATTTGGACTAACAGAAGGAGGCGGCGGTGCAAGCAACATGGCTCGCAGTAGAGGGGATGACTCAACTTTCTCGTTGATGTTTAGCTCGCCAACCTTGTTGACTTCTTTCTATTTCTAACTTTTCCAAGAAATCCATTTTCCGGCCTTTATTAACAAAATGGAGGCAACCAACCTAATGAGGACCTTTTATTTTGTGGAGAGACTTTTCATTTAATTATTTATGATGAACTCCATTCACGCTCATTCTCATGATGTAATTCAAATTACTTCATGCAATATGTTCACTACCCTTAGGAAAAAATGTTAATTGTTTTTTGTAACCTCTCAACTTTATAGAAGAATTTTCAAATAAAGTTATTTTAGTATGTTGAATCTTATTCATTTGTTTCCTCTTCAAAAACATTCCATCTATACATTTGACACAAATCTGATTCTAGTTTATTTATTTTATTTTATTAATTTTACAGTCAGAGACTGTAAAATGCCGACAGTTGTGTGTCGGCAAGGCAACACTATTTTACTTTATTAATATCTTACTTTGTCAATCAACAGAATTGAATCTACTGAAATTGCAGATTTTATTAAAGAATAGTTTATAATTGAGCCAATCACTTTTAAGAATCCAGTTGTTATTACTCTAAATATGCAGGTACCTACTCAAATTTTAATATGGAATGCCTCAAAAGTGAACAAGGGTGTCAGGGGATACTCACAGATCCTTAGTGACCTGCTCGAGGATGTTCCAGAAGGAGTTGGTCGAGTCCAACTTGGTAACGGCTTTAGCGTCTTGCTTCTGTTGGTACTCAGGATAAACTCCGTCACCTGCCGACTTGCACACATCCTGTAAGTAAATATTAGCTTTATTAACAACATCCTACACACAATGATCCAGTGTACTGCATCATGGTACTGTTATGCTAACAGCGTCATTCAAATTAATTGAAATTTCCTTGCTAGATATCCAAAAATATATATGCAATGAGGCTCACTTGGCTTGAAAATTTTATAAAATATAAAACTAGGTAAATTAAATAATTCTGGGGATGTGGTCTGCATGCAGGGGGTATTTCCTTTAGACTGAGTGTTTCCTTGCTCATCAATACATTTCTTGCTCAAGGTTTCGGTCCACGCTTTATAACTAGAACAGATACTTAAGCACTACTATAATACGACACATGGCTAAAATCAATTGACAGCGCGCCAAAAATCTGTGAGGGAAAGAATTCTATTGGTTCAGACCGACCACGATCTTTCCCCCTCCACTTTATGCCAACCTTGGTATAAAAAAATACCTTTTTCGTAAATAAAATCATAAAAAGGCAACACTGGTTGTAAATATTTGTAACCTCGCGTCGCTTTTATTTCCCTCATTGTGCATATTTATCTGTTCGAGTTCGGTTCGTTTCATTCCAATCTGTTTAATTCATCCAATTATTGCAGAGTTGTAATATGATCTGAGTGCCTATATTTGACGCATGGACATTGATGTGTTCAAGCATTTCTTGCTATTAGAGTACAGCGCTGGGACTGGGGTCTGTCAACCAAAAGACATCATTTCTTTTCGAAAATGCCATATCTTTCAATAGATGACAGATCTTGACTTTTTTAAGTCATAAATGCATATTGTGTCATATTATTTTTATAATATGAAACAATACGCATTCAATTATACAAACACGACACAAAAAAAGCAGTTTATTTTGGAAAAAAGTAATTATAGCTGACGATTTATTAAAATCGTCGGATTTATGTAAAATCCATTGCATTACAAAATCGTATCCATTATTTATTAAAATTGTCGGATTTATGTAAAATCCATTGCATTACATAATTAACAACTTTAACTTCACTTAATTCATACTTCCCGAACAAATTTAATGCAACACTTAGGTAAATTTATAAGATACAACAATATTCCTACTTAAAAAGCAAATAAATAATTTTTAAAAATAAAAAAATACGATATCAAATAAAAACAAATAATAAAATTCAAAACATAACCTGACTTTCAGTGTTGCTAGAGTGGGTTTTTTTGTTACTTAAAAGAAGGGATTTTTTTATTTAAAAATGAAGGTTGAAAGCATTGAGATTTTGGCAGGGTGTCAATTGATTTTAGCCGTGTGTCGTATTATAGGTGGTCGTAACAAAGCACTAATTTTAACTCATTTTTTCTGTATTTTTTAAAGAAAATTCACATAATTATCCTGATGGTTGTACAAAACTATGCCTCTAAAATTGACATAGCACGCCATTAATAGCACTAGTTTAAAGCATAGTTAGTGTAAATCCTTAAAGCTTTTAGTTTCATCATCATGAAAAACGGGTTGGGTGGCCGGCCTTGAATCTAAGACCTCTTGAGTGTACAGTACAAGGAATAACCTCATATTAAGGTCCTACCCCAGCTGGATTTGAACCCTTGACCTCCAGGTCAAAAGGTGAGTGTTTTAACCTTGAGCTACCAGTCTCGGTTGTGTTTTTACTATTCTAATGCAGACTAATATAATTTTTATACATATTTTAAGGTTTTAAATTAAATTAAAAAATAAATAAATAATAATAACAAAGCAGACATTCTATTGATTATAAAGTGTTTCGGACTTACGTTGATCCAAGTTTCAAATTTATTGAGATCCATGGTGGGAGCGATTCTGCAATCGAATCCAACCACAAGCTCCGGAGGTATCACGTTGTTCTGGACTCCACCCTGAGGCAACCGCAAAGTAACACTCAGTAAGTTATGTAACATTTGTAATAGGAGTTATTTTGAACAAGTAAAGAGTTTGTAGTGTCACGAATGAATTTGGATCCAATTGACCAAATTCATACACGTGACATTCTGTCCTAGTTTAGCTTAAAGGACATTAACTCCGGTCCTTTCAAATTATAGTTATTTCTTGATTAGATTGCATGATCTAATTCTAAGTCCAAATATGATTACCTCAGCTAGAAAATAGGGAGGTTCATCTATAACTAGAGAAAGGGGTAAATTAGAGAGAGGGAACACAGAGTGGGGAAGCAAGGTGGTTGGCCTGGAGAGGGCAGAGTGGTTTTAGGTTCCTGAGTGAAAAGTACCACAGGTATGTAATTATGACATGAAATTATAGATGATTTAGAAAATAACCCCTTTAGGGAAAAATGAGTCAAGTCTCTTTCTAGTTTAAGGATAGTATTAATCAAACATGATTTAAAGTAATATTAATAAATGATTACAGTTCAATAGTTTGTTGTTCTTATAACCTTCATTACTTGAGGATTGGAGCTCTGATATATGTTGGGTGATCCAAGCATGCTAAAACTTCAATTAAGATCCCCACAGTAGTTAAAGAATCTATGAATGCTTTCGCAATGTTCGATAGTTGAGAGCGATCTGGTTGGACATCACTAATGTACCCTTATTATTTTCATCTGACTGTTTCCCATTATTTCATACCAAGTAAGTAAAAATAAAGTTACATTACTGTTATAATTATCCTTTCAAACAAAGTATACTTGGACTTCTCTACAGGTCTCAATCAAACAGCCATTTCAAAACTAGATATTTGGTTTTACACTGTTTTCTCTCTCTTGGAATTAAAGATGGTAGCACTAGGTGCAGGTACCTTGTAGCACTGTATATCACTTGTCTGCATACCCGGCACATTTCTTGTGCGGTGGTCTGCATACCCTGCACATTTCCTGTGCAGTGGTATGCATACCCTGCACATTTCTTGTGCAGTGGTCTGCATACCTGCACATTTCTTGTGCAGTGGTCTGCATACCCTGCACATTTCTTGTGCAGTGGTCTGCATACCCTCCACATTTCTTGTGCAGTGGTCTGCATACCCTGCACATTTCTTGTGCAGTCTGCATACCCGGCACATTTCTGTGCAGTGTCTGCATACCCTGCACATTTCTTGTGCAGTGGTCTGCATACCCTCCACATTTTCTTGTGCAGGTGGTCTGCAACCTGCACATTTCCTGCATACCCTGCACATTTCTTGTGCAGTGGTCTGCATACCCTGCACATTTTCTTGTGGTCTGCATACCGGCACATTTCTTGTGCAGTGTCTGCATACCCTGCACATTTCTTGTGCAGTGGTCTGCATACCCTCCACATTTCTTGTGAGGTGGTCTGCATACCCTCCACATTTCTTGTGAGGTGGTCTGCATACCCTGCACATTTCTTGTGAGGTGGTCTGCATACCCTCCCACATTTCTTGTGCAGTGGTCTGCATACCCGGCACATTTCAGTGGTCTGCATACCCTCCACATTTCTTGTGAGGTGGTCTGCATACCCTCCACATTTCTTGTGCAGTGGTCTGCATACCCTGCACATTTCTTGTGCAGTGGTCTGCATACCCTCCACATTTCTTGTGCGGTGGTCTGCATACCCTGCACATTTCTTGTGCAGTGGTCTGCATACCCGGCACATTTCTTGTGCAGTGGTCTGCATACCCTCCACATTTCTTGTGAGGTGGTCTGCATACCTGCACATTTCTTGTGAGGTGGTCTGCATACCCTGCACATTTCTTGTGCAGTGGTTGCATACCCTGCACATTTTCTTGTGCAGTGGTCTGCATACCCGGCACATTTCTTGTGCAGTGGTCTGCATACCCTGCACATTTCTTGTGCAGTGGTCTGCATACCCTCCACATTTCTTGTGAGGTGGTCTGCATACCCTGCACTTTTCTTGTGCAGTGGTCTGCATACCCGGCACATTTTTTGTGCAGTGGTCTGCATACCCTGCACATTTCTTGTGCAGTGGTCTGCATACCCTCCACATTTCTTGTGAGGTGGTCTGCATACCCTCCACATTTCTTGTGAGGTGGTCTGCATACCCTCCACATTTCTTGTGAGGTGGTCTGCATACCCTGCACACCTGCATACCCTCATTTCTTGTGCAGTGGTCTGCATACCCTCCCACATTTCTTGTGCAGTGGTCTGCATATCCTCCACATTTCTTGTGAGGTGGTCTGCATACCCTCCACATTTTCTTTAGGGTGGTCTGCATACCTGCACATTTCTTGAGGTGGTCTGCATACCCTCCACATTTCTTGTGAGGTGGTCTGCATACCCTGCACATTTCTTGTGAGGTGGTCTGCATACCCTGCACATTTCTTGTGAGGGTGGTCTGCATACCCTGCCACATTCTTGTGAGGTGGTCTGCATACCCTGCACATTTTCTTGTGAGTGGTCTGCATACCCTGTTGTGCAGTGGTCTGCATACCCTCCACATTTCTTGTGCAGTGGTCTGCATACCCTCCACATTTCTTGTGAGGTGGTCTGCATACCCTCCACATTTCTTGTGAAGTGGTCTGCATACCCTCCACATTTCTTGTGCAGTGGTCTGCATACCCTCCACATTTCTTGTGCAGTGTCTGCATACCCTCCACATTTCTTGTGTGAGTGTGGTCTGCATACCCTCCACATTTCTTGTGAGGTGTCTGCATACCCTCCACATTTCTTGTGAGTGGTCTGCATACCCTCCACATTTCTTGTGAGGTGGTCTGCATACCCTCCACATTTCTTGTGAGGTGTCTGCATACCCTCCACATTTCTTGTGAGGTGATACTGCACTGCATTGCACATTTCTTGTGAGGGTGAGGTCTCTGCATACCCTGCACATTTCTTGTGAGGGTCTGCATACGTCTTGTGATGGTCTGCATACCCTGCACATTTCTTGTGAGGTGGTCTGCATACCCTCTTTTCTTGTGGCAGTGGTCTGCATACCCCCACATTTCTTGTGAGGTGGTCTGCATACCCTGCACATTTTCTTGTCAGTGGTCTGCATACCCTCCACATTTCTTGTGTAGGTCTGCATACCCTCCACATTTCGTTGTGAGGTGTCTGCATACCCTCAATTTCTTGTGATGGTCTGCATACCCTCCACATTTTTGTGAGGTGGTCTGCATACCCTGCACATTTCTTGTGAGTGGTCTGCATACCCTGCACATTTCTTGTGAGGTGGTCTGCATACCCTGCACATTTTGTGAGGTGTCTGCATACCCTCCACATTTCTTGTGAGTGGTCTTTGCATACCCTGCCACATTTCTTGTGCAGTGTCTGCATACCCTCCAACATTTCTTGTGAGGTGGTCTGCATACCCCTGCACATTTCAGCATTACCCTCACATTTCTTGTGAGGTGGTCTGAGCACATTTCTGTGCAGTGTCTGCATACCCCTCCACATTTCTTGTGAGTGGTCTGCATACCCTGCACATTTCTTGTGCAGTGGTCTGCATACCCTCCACATTTCTTGTGCGGTGGTCTGCATACCCTGCACATTTCTTGATGTCTTGTAGTGGTCTGCATACCCTCCACATTTCTTGTGAGGTGTCTGCCATACAATTTCTTGTGAGGTGGTCATACCCTGCACATTCTTGTGAGTGGTCTGCATACCCTGCACATTTCTTGCTGCATACCCTCCACATTCTTGTGCAGTGTTTCTGCATACCCTCCACATTTTGTGCCTGGTCTGCATACCCGGCCACATTATACCCTCCACATTTTCTTTAGGATGCGTGTTTCCGTGCTTAACAATCCATTTCTTGCTGTTCTCATTTATGCTTTATAACTTGAGCAGTTACTCAATTATCAAGCACTACTCGTAACTCATTTGTTCTGAATTTTTTAAAGGAAATGCCCATAATTATCCGTTGGTTATACAAAACTATGCTTCTAAAATTGGCAGTGCGCACTATTATTTGCACTAGTTCAAAGCTCAGTTATTGTTTATCTTAAAAGGTTTTAGCGCATTTACTTTGAAAAGCTAAGACAAAATGAGTTACAAGCAGTGCTTGATAATTGAGTAACTGGTAATAAAGGATAAACCGGAACCTTAAGCATAAACTGGTTTGTTAAGCACACAAGGGAAACACGCATTACAAGGGAAACTCAGGCCGGCATGCCAGCCTGGACCACCACCTCTCCACATTTATTAGGACATATTTTATTGTTTTTTGTTTTTTTTTGACAACCCTAATACCTGGGCACGGGGCTTAGCCCCAAGGTGCCCCCCCCCCCAATGGTCGTCCCCCGGATGCTCCCTCTTGGTAGTCCTCTCTCTCTTGGACAATTATTATTACGTCAATTATTTATTTATTATAACAAAATAAACAAGTGGCTACAATGAGAAACAAGACAGGTCTATTACCCTGACTGTAGTTAAGTTAATGGTGGTAACATCGCCCAAAGCCAGCTCGGGGTTGTTGGCAAGCTTGGCTACCTCCTTGTCTCTATAGTCCATGAAGGAATCAATGACTTTGCGTAACTTCTCTCCAGCTGTCTCCTCCAGTAGAAGAGAGCCGTGACCGGTCGGTCCCTTGCAGTGAATGTGAACTTCTATAAAACAATATGGTAATTTTCAATATAAATGTAACTTCTATTTCTATTCGCGATTCAAAGTCCGTAGCAGCGCAAATGTCGCTGATAAGAAATTGATAACGAAAGGGTGATTGTTGTTAAAGTCCTTATGAGGATTATCTGGTTTTTCTTATTTGTGACGATTATTTCTTTAAATTTTTTCTTAAAGTGCTTTAATTTAACTAATTTTAGGGCATATGAACTCAGTAGAATCACAATTTCATTGAAAAATAGCGTTTTAATGGGTTGTCACGAGTATTTACATTGAGTGATAAGAAGATGAAGATCATAATATAGTGTTTTATTTTATTTATTGTTAATTGATGTTACTTTTAAATAATTTTAGTTTGCACGCACACAAAATTACCATTTAATTGCATTAAATTGTTTAAATTAGTTGTTACAGGTATTTAAATTAACTGATAACAAGCCGATTTTCACCGTAATGGTGTTTTAATTTATCAATCAATTTTATTTACACACTAAAATAATAAATAACTCAATAAATTCACGTTTTTGTAAAATGTTTCTTTAAATCATCCGTTTAGGTTTTATTATTTCTGGGTTAAATCGAACAAATGCAAGTCTGTAGTGATAAGAGCCTGATTCTATATTTAAAATCCTGGAATAATTTGTTAATACTTTGTAATTATGTTGTAATTGTTGGGCATTGCCTGTTTAAATAAATAAATAAATAAATAAATAAATAATCGAAGTATTTATCTATGAAATATTGGCCATTTTTTTAGCACCGATGGTCGTTCTATTAATTTTTGTCTCATTTATCACAAATTAACGAACAATATAGGAATAAAAAAAGGATTTTCAACGGCTCCCATGCAAATCCTATGGTAAAAAAAATTTTTGATCACCCTTTCGTTTTCCTGACATTGGTATTGCCAACCTTACAACTATCTCTTTGAATCGCGAATATCGGGCACTCAAGGAGGAGGAATAAAAATTCAATTTACTTCATTAACAATATTTGACCTTCATGACACACAAGACATGTTCATATTAGAAACAATTGAGAGGAACAGATTTCTTTATTGAATGGTTTAATTACACAATTCAACAGGTACCTGTTGCAGTAATTTATGCATTGTCATTGCAAACACTAAATGCGACTAAAATCTCCAAGATTAGTGTTACTTACGCCATATGGATCTCTCCCCGTAGAACAGGGCAAATGTGTCGTCAGTCGAAGCCATGCCCTCGTCTAGTGAGCATCCGACATTCATGGATTTAAATTCTTCCATCTGAACAAATTTCCCCATGCCTTCCTCTCCCCCTACCTCTTCCTCTGTCAACACATCACATTCATTATGAAAATCGAAATAAACAAACAGTTAGCATACTATAAGAAAGAAGAAAATTCTGGTGCGGTGGTCCGCATGTCAGGCGAATTTCCTTTGGATGCGTGTTTCCGTGCTAAACAACAATCCTCCGATAATTTTTATAGTTTTTTACATTATATAAGTTTACAACTACTAAATAAATAACCTATTATTTAAGAATAAATAGTATAAAACAGTAAAATATCAACAACAACATTTTTCAATAAAAAACAACCATAGTTCTTTTTAAGAAATAGATCTATGGTTTATTTTAGAAGCTCTTCATAAATCTGTTAATATAGATTCAGTTGTTAGTAATAAAACTGACAAGAGAAACCTTAATAAATTTTACCCTGGTGTTAATCCTCAATTTAAAGCTAAATTTTATTTTATTTATTTATTATTTTATTTATCCTTTTGACCACTTAATTTTTAGTCTATTTGTTTTTTTTTTTTTATTAATTTTTTAGTGTCTTTATTGTACTACTATTTATTAATAACTTCATTATTAAAATTCTTTTGCATATTTTTATTAATAGAATAATTGAAGTTTTTAATCTTTATATCTATATATATATATATATTATATATATATATATATATATATTTAATAATTATATATATAGTATTAGATATATATAATATATATATATATATATATATATATATATATATATAATATTTTGATTATTTTTATTTCTGATCTTCTTTAACTATTTTTTTAAATAAATATAACTTATATTACTTACATTATTATGTTTATGTTTTTTCCTATTAATATTATGGTTATATTTTTATTTTACTTTACTTTTTTTAATTATAGTTATTTACATACCAAGGGAGAAAAACAGAGTCATTACGCCCTGGTTTTTGTTGGGTCCTGAGGCGTAGCCGAGGGTTATAGGGATGGTTCTTGAGGTGGAGCCGAGGAAAACCAGCAAGTTTACTCCCGAGGCGTAGCCGAGTGATTAAATTAAAGAGATATATTGACTGTTTTCTCCCGTGATACGTACAAGATTTTTCCTCTAGAAGTGAGAAAATTCTAACAAATAAACCTTTTATTTTATACAAGCTTTTGCAATTTAAAATCTTTAACTGGACATTCACATCAATAACACTAAATACTCATGAAACCACTAAATTGTTATTTACCCAACAACAAATGAGTACAGTATGACGTAGCTTATAAGGCGCGGTCGAATATTCACGGCTTCTAGAACGTTGGGATCACCAACAAACTTTTTTTATAACTTTTTTTTCAAAATTTCAAGTAATTAGCCCGGATTTGTATAAATGAAGCCTATTTCCGTAAACCTGCACACTCTTTTGGTTAATCTCAAAGAGTATTTACATTCACTCAACGATTTATTTTTAATCTTAACTTGGTACATACATAACTACTGTTAGACGTCAATATTTTGTTGTTATATTTGACATTTCATATTTTTAACATTACGTCTAACAGTTAGTTATGTATGTACCAAGTTAGATTAAAAATAAATTGTTGAGTGAATGTAAATACGCTTTGAGATTAACCAAAAGAGCGTGCAGAGATTACGGAAATAGGGCTTCATTTATCACAAATCCGGCTAATTAATGAAAATTTTGAAAAAAAAAAAGTTATAAAAAAAGTTTGTTGGTGATCCAACGTTCTAGAAGGCCGTAGATATTCGACCGCGCCTTATTCTGCTATGAATTGTTACATAAGTATGTCACAAGACAGCTCATTTGACAGAGAGTGTAGTAGAAAGACTTGGCTCACTAACTTGTTGCTTAGCTCATAGCAGTGATGTGTCATTTTTGGGTCTAGTAAAACTCCTACTTCACATTTGAAGGGTTATTAAATTAGTTAACATATAGAGTGAAATAGACTCAAATACTGACCAGGTACAAAAGTCATATGTATAGTTCTCTTGAGTTGGATTCCTTTGCTCTTGAGTCTCCTTACTGCCTCTAAATACTGAATACCCACAGACTTCATATCCTGGGCTCCTCTAGCGTAGATATTACCTTCGCTATCTTTCTCCGCTCCGAATGGATCGTGGGTCCATTTTTCCTGTAAACAAAAATATCTGCTGAGTTGCTTGGTTTAAAAACGTATCAGCTGTTCTGAACAGCTAGTATATATCTTGTAGTTCTTGGTGCATGGCACTGTATTTCAGTCAAAAATGAAAGTATTGCCAACATGATTAAATTTTCTTCAATCTGTAAACTACAGATTGAAGTTTACAAATGAAAATAATTGAAATTACCGTCCATTTCTTTTTGGTAAATTTAAATAAATGTTGTTTATATCGGTATTTACAATAATGTTCATCATTATTATTATAAGTCTTGGAGATATTTTAATATTTTATATTAAAAATATTTTTATACCTTAATTTGTTAAAATTGTATCTCCTACTTGTTGATTAAATTTAATTCATTTTTTTACTATATACATTTGTCCCAGCAAAATAAATTAGCTCATTCAAAATGAATTAACTGTTAATTTATTTAAAATAAATTAGATGTTTATTCATTCAAAATAAATTAACTGTTAATTTATTCAAAATAAATTAGCTGTTTATTCCTTCAAAATAAATTAGCTGTTTATTCATTCAAAATAAGTTAACTGTTAATTTATTCAAAATAAATTAACTGTTTATTCATTCAAAACTAATTTCATTTGAAAAAAAAAAAAAAAAAAAAAAAAAAAACAAATCAGCTGTTTATTTATTCAAAATTAAATTAGGTTTATTCATTCAAAATAAATTAGATGTTTATTCATTTAAAATAAATTAGCTGTTTATTCATTCAAAACAAATCAGCTGTTTATTTATTCAAAATAAATTAGCTGTTTATTCATTCAAAATAAATCAACTGTTTATTCATTCAAAATAAATTAACTGTTAGTTTATTCAAAATAAATTAGCTGTATATTCATTCAAAATAAATCAGCTGTTTATTCATTTAAAATAAAACAGCTGTTTATTCATTGAACATAATTAGCTGTTTGTTTTCATTAAATCAGTTGTTAGTCTATTTTAAATAAATCGCTGTTTATTTCTTAACAATAAATCAATGTACAAAACACAAAATAAAACTTACTCTAAATACAGGTACAACGTCCATATGAGAATTCAAGACAATAGAAGGCAACCTAGACTGAGTACCTTCCCATGATATAACAACCACAGGTTTACGTGGAACAACGTAAACCACCTGGATCGGCAAGTCTAATGATTTGGCTTGTTTCTTTAGGAATTCCACACAGCCATCTGCAACAAATACACCAGGCTATTAGCAAGTAGATTCATTTTTACTTTTCCACATTTATACCATAGGTATATTAGAAAAGTATTGTGATGGGAAAAAATCTGAAACCAGGATGTCATCTGAATTATCTGTTCTAGGTGTTTTTATGGCCTTAAAATTGGTTTCCGCAAAGATGTATGTATGTGTGTGTCTGTTATCAATGTAGCTCCCAATGTAATTATTACTTTTAGAGAAGAACTAAAAGTGACAGAATTTTCTCAGAGGAATTAAAATAAATCACTCCAAACAAAAATTAAAGGTAAATTGTCAAAAAATAGAAAATATAAAGAAACCCATATACATATTTACATGTTGATCACCCTTTTTGTTATCAATTTATTATCAGCGACCGTGGTGCTGCTAGGGACTTTGAATCGCGAATAGGATCCATAGAAAACCATTGGGTTTACCTAAAGGGGCCTCTTAGTTACTACATAGTTATGAGAGCTATATAGTGAGCTCCAATAGAGACTTATATAGATCATGATTATTATTATTAATGATTGGGGTTGGAGTCGAGGATAGACCCCATTTGTACTGCGAATGGAAGTCTATTGTACAATCCCCTCAATTGGTCCAGTCAGAATAATCCTTTTCCCCGGACTAGGTCTAGGATGTTTTAGACCAGTGATTCATTAGTAGAGCCAAACTTTGTGAGAGTGTTGCTACCAATGTTGGAGAAACTTTGAAAGGCTAGGGCTTCACATCTCGGAAGTATGTGAGAGGCAGTTTCTGTTTCACAAAGCTTAAACCGCATACCAATGGTATGGGAGGTGACAGTGACCAGTCAGTAGTCCAGTTACTGTTCTAAGGTCCCTTCTGCTTAGACTGAGGAGATCCTCAATTACTTTGGCTCTGGGTCTTTTTAACATAAGTTTACTGTGCCTCATGCCAGAGGATTTAATCTAATGATGCAGGTGATTGGTTAAGAGCCAATCTTTAACTCAACCTTAGGCAATGGTTTTGGGTATGGCTACTAAGGGTTCAGGGCCCACAGGAGTAGTCTCAGACCCCTTTTTTGCAAGGATGTCTGCTGGCTCATTTGCCTTCAATTCTCTTATAGCCAGGAACCCATCTGATGCCGCATATAGAAGTAAATAATGTAATACAAGAACCAACAACAGTAGATTCGATTTTTTACATTTTTGAGGTTCTACATTTTAAGGGTCTCTGCCTATAACCATATCACTTCATTCAAATTTAATTGATTCTATCCGTTTCTAGTGAGTCAATTTCGTCAAGTCATTCTTATTGGTGCAGAGCGTAAACAAATGACGGACTTACTGTAGTTGACGTCCGGATGGACGGAAGGAATGCGCAGATATTCGCGTAGATTACTAACAGCTTGGTTTTCCGGCATGGTGGCTTTTTCCAGCCAGTTTACTGTTAACTAATATTAAGCTTTAAATTTGATTTCATTAAAATATTAAAAGATATTTTATTTAAAATGGTAAATATAATAATCATTGATTTCACAGACTTCAAATAAACAGAATCTTGTAAACCGATAAGAACACAGTGTTACCAACAATAGAAATTATAAAGGATATTAAAGTTAAAAATTCTAAGTAAAGATTTGTTAAACAATTTTAAGGCATTTTTACTTTTCCTCATTAATACCTACGGTATTAATGAGGCCTAATTACTACTTTACTAAACGTTACTAAAGTAATGTATAAACCAAGTAGGGAAACTCCTATACTAACTTGTGCAAAAAAAATCAGACATGCGTGATCAGCTGACGGCTGGCTCAAAAATTATATATTAGTATATAAAAAAGATATATACTATCTCACTACATTTAAAGTCCTAAAACATAATTTTGAGGAACCCTGACATGCACTTCTTACCATAGTCAATATTAGGATGAACAGACGGAATCCTCAAGTACTCCCTGAAGCTGGTCACAGCTGGGTCTTCCTTGTCCGTCATCTTCTTTTACTTCCTATAAGCAACCATAAAGAAATAATAAAAATATTAAGGCTACTCTACCAGTGCTACTTTAGTATTCTCTCTCCAAAATGATCTCTCATTATTATTCTATTCTCAAAATGCTCTCGCACTATTTACCAAAGAAACTTAACAATTTTAAACAAATACTCACATATAATTCTGATGAGCCTGGGTAGCTTCTTGAGATTTTTCATTTGATTATTAGAAACTCACTTTTGATTCATTTAAAAACAACCTGAGGATGCTAGAGGTATCAACCTTCTAAAGGTTTTAATGTGGCTTCGTCCAAATTTTGGAATTTTATCAGTTTGATGGCTAGTTTGATGGCGTTTATTTGAATGAAGTTTGATGGCGTGTTATTTGAATGCTAAGTTTGATGGCGTGTTATTTGAATGCTAAGTTTGATGGCGTGTTATTTGAATGCTAAGTTTGATGTGTCACATCCCGTTATCGAAGTTTGCACGTTTCTCTTCTCTCTGAACCCAATCCTCTAGTACAGAACACAGGGTTACGCTAAGTGTGACAGACCCCTGGGGGTCCGTGCTAATGTATTAGGGAGTCCGTGAGCTAGGGGCTAAATTATTATAACATAATTGGCATTTAGGCCAATCAGGGTATTTACCCTGCGGGAACCACCTATGGTGGCTTGCATCTACTATCCTCTAAGAATTAATTAAAATTAGCGAAATCTTTTTAATACAAATGCTAAAAACCCCTGGAGAAGTCCAGGGGTCCGCCAATTACGATTTATCTGTAATGGGGGTCCGCGGGGCTTTGACGTATGCGAGTCCGAAGACGTGTTACATTATAAATTTAGTAATTTTTATATTGTTAGTACGTGAGTCCGAAGTAGGGAGGAGGAGCGTAGCGAATCCTATGTGTAGAGGAAAAGTCTCCAGGTACCCCAATTTTTATTGTTGTAATTTTTTATTTGGGTTATTTACGGGGGCTTTTAATTTTTTTGTTAGTAATATTTGCTCCCCCTCCCCTTCGTTGTTAAAAAAGTTCCGTAAAAAATTGTTACATCTGTTTACCCATACTTTTGAGATACCCAACCTTCACCGGTGAAGAACCCCTGGAAACAAACCCTGTATGTATATAGAAGCAACAGATATTTTTCTTACAGTAATAATAATTTCAAATACTTACAGGTAATTGAGACTAGAACGATGTATTCTCACTGTACCCACGAAAGTGAAATTGTTATCAGGTAGTGTGTATTTAAATATAGTAAGGTCGAATTAATAAACCACACGTTAGATAATGGTTTGTTCTGCCAGATAGTGCAACCTCAGATAATCTGTCACTGTCTATATTGCTTTCGCCTTTGTGTGTAAGAGGAAGTATCGCATTGGCGCATCAGTATCAAAACTTTTTCTCCCCATATCGGATTTGCTGTGCTCATCCTCAGAATATTTAGATGATCTAGAATTTAGTTTATATTTCAGTATGTCTTCGGACACACTTGGTTCGTCCCTTTAAACCTTAAAAGCGTTCGTTTCAATCTTAATTGAAATGTGCTATCAATCCTAAATCGGGATTTTTGCTGGCTCCGACTCCTTTTTTTATACCGTAGGTATAGGAAAAGTATTGTTTTGGAAATACTTTTCTGGCGTTTTGAAGGCCTCCCAAGAGATTTTTACAAAATTGTCTTCCTGTATGTGTCTGTTTGCCTGTTTGTGAGAGAGAGTTGATACTTTGTGCAAACAACAGTCAATAGGTTTAGTTGTGCTCTTAGAATAATACTATATATAGAAGGAGCACAGGACCGTAAACACAATGTAATTCCACTGATAACACGAAAGCCGGTTGACTGGTGCAACTAAGTAATGCTGCCAACCTGACAACAAAAGATTATTTTAAATATGTGTCATAAATATCTATTAATGAAGAAAGATTGTAAAGAATAAATATAATAACTTAAAACACCTGCTGAGTATTTAATAAAACTGGTCTTAGATGGCAAAAGGATGGCGGAATACAAGAATCTACATTTAGTTGACGAGGACTACTTATTATATATAATTTTAATAAAAACGTTAAACTACATTTTAAAATGCTTTAAATATTGTAATGCACCGACATTTATATTAGTATTTTATGAATAATCAATCATTAATTAATAATAGAACATAATAATTCAACCGAACATAATAAGCAACCGGAAGTATTGCCAACTTTTTTTAGAAAATTGTATATTGTAAGGGTGGCAGCATTACTTAGTTGCACCAGTGAATCGGCTTTCGTGTTATCAGTAGTGCTCCTTCTATATATAGTATTATTCTAAGGTTGTGCTAAACGGAAAATATTATTTTATGACGTCATTAGCCCGCAGTCACGTCTCAGTAAACAATTAGAAAAATCATAAAACGCGGAAAATTGATGAGATCGGATTGAAATTTGGCACGCATGCGCATGTAGCCATGTATAAACTAACATATGTGGTAAGTTTCATATAAATATCAGCATTAATTTCTTAATGAATGACTTGTTTACAATCTTTAAAAAATGTATAAAATTGATAATAATAAATGAAAAACGATACGAAATTATTGTCCCTACCAGAATCCGAACCCAGGTCCCATGGCTTTAAGGGCACGTATCGACTTGGAATCACTCTCATTCACCTCACGGGCCTAAAAAACATCGAAAACGGCTCCCGACTTTGAGTATATGGTTTATCAGCCGTACTTTAGGTTTTCTGTTCATTGACCTCCGACTTTTTGGTTACTTAGCGTAGTCATGTTGACTTTGGACCGTTTTTTTTTTTAATTCAGCGCCCAAAAAATACATAGAAAACGAACCATACTCGAAATTGAATTTTAATGGATCGTATTTTTTTTGTTTCCAGTATTTTAGTATTGGTTTTTTCGACTTTTTGGTCACTTAGAGTAGTCGTATGGACTTCGGACCAGTTACATTCGATTCAGCGTCCCAAAAAACATAAATAAAGATTTTTTTCGCAGCAAAATATAATATCCTCGAATTCTTTTAAATTTTGCTGAATCAGCAAACGGGGTTAATGACGTAACAAAAACCTGATTTTTAATAGGATTCGTGTCCTCTCTAAGGTCGATTTTTGTACCGTTTGATTAAAAAATATTAATCCGTTCGAAATATAGCTTGTTTACAAGGTTCGATTCCCGCTATGACGCCTATCCCACCAGCGATTATTTTTTCAAAGGAAATACGCTGAAAAGCTCGCTAGATTGCTAAAGCGTATAATAAAGTTCGTTAAAAAGGGCTCACTTACAAATAAAGAATTCACGGTGCTCGCTTTGTTTGCTAAATACCTTGCGTTATTTTATTTTATATTTTTTTTCCGGAAGGTCAAAAAAAATGGAAAAAGCTGATGCCGCCGGAGTGTGAGGACTGACAGGCATTCCACTACCACTAGGAATTGCCCCACTACTCTCACTAAAACCGCGCCATCTAATTGCCGACAATAAGCCTAAATCTTGCGTTATTATTATTAACACAATAATATTTAATTGATTCATAACACGATGAGTTTAATGTAATTTAATTCCTACAGGTATGATTAATGAAATTTCTTTCAGTTTAAGATGATGAGTGATGCAAGCAAGGAGAGAGATTTCAACAATAATATAGTTCTCAAATAATAAAGGTTCTTCAAAAGTATAACTATATGTAGGGTCTTACTAACAATAAATTACATGCGAGCTTAAATAAAGCCAAGCAAGCCAAAAGAATTATAATTTCCTATTCATGAAATAAAAGATTTTTCCATTAGTGGCGTTACGGGGGGACTAGAGTGCTTGTCTATCATATATATACTGATATACAGGCACTATATAGGAGACGGGCCTGAAGCTGGTAGCTTTTACCCTTTTTAAAAGAGCAGAAAACAAATCAAAAAAGCTTTACAAGGAAAGAAATATATAGGGCCCGCAGGGCCCAAAGAAAATTTCAAAGTGCTGATTTAGACCTTAATTTCCTTTCTGTTTCATATTTTTCTCCTCACTAAAAGCAACACTTTTCCTCCTCTTTTTTTAATGGATCCTAGGGGGTAATTCCCCCCCCCCCCCTGTAATACCGCCAATGCCCAGGTAGCACATTATGTCCCAAAGACGTCCCCTGGATATCAGTTTATCCGAAAACCATGCTATCTATTTAAGTAGCTCTAATGAATGTTTATGGTATAGTCGTGCTTGGATGCTACTTTCCTTTTTTATTTTTATTTCAATGTTTGATTTATGTTTATTTATTTATTGTAAAAATAAAAAAAAAATTCAAAAATAAAATAAAATAAAAAAGTTAGAAAAATAATAAATTTTTGAATGTTTTTTTTTATGTCACGTGTCTCAGTAAATGAATAAATTCAAAATGAAATTACAAAAACGGGAGGGTAAAGGAAAAATGCAGTCCTTTTTAAAAAAAGGACTGTAGTCTTCAATAATTTAATTGCAATAAAAATATAATGTATAAATTATAAATTCTACAAAAGAAATTAAATTTTATATTATGGAATTTAGAGAAAGGATTGTAGTTAGTTAATGACCTTCAAATTAATTTTGGTTGTGACGTCACTTAAGTGTAAATAAAAGCTCAAATTTGATGGTCACAGATCATCTTAAAAACATCGACAACAGATACTGCTGATAAAATCTTAGTGTGTTTGCGAGTGTGGCTGGTTAGATTGGAATTAGTCAGTGTCATGGGGTTATTTTACCCCTGCTAACAAAGTGACCAGATGTAAGTTGGCCAACTCATTTTGATCTCTTCTAGATATTAGTGATAGGTAACCTTTAGGTTTCCAGTATAACCTTTCAACAAGGAGCTTCCCTTTGTTTACACTTTGATATTCTCGTCATTACTTTTAAAATCTTGTTTATGTATTGTGTTGATATTTATTAATAAGGCGCGGTCGAATATCCACGGCCTTCTAGAACGTTGGATCACCAACAAACTTTTTTTATAACTTTTTTTCAAAATTTTCAGTAATTAGCTGGATTTGTGATAAATGAAGCCTATTTCCGTAATCTGCACGCTCTTTTGGTTAATCTCAAAGAGTATTTACATTCACTCAACTATTTATTTTTAATCTAACTTGGTACATACATAACTACTGTTAGACGTCAGTGTTAACAAATATGACATGTCAAAATATAACACAAAATATTGACATCTAACAGTAGTTATGTATGTACCAAGTTAGATTAAAAATAAATCATTGAGTGAAGATAAATACTGTTTGAGATTAACCAAAAGAGCGTGCAGATTACGGAAATAGGCTTCATTTATCACAAATCCGGCTAATTACTGAAAATTTTGAAAAAAAATTATAAAAAAAGTTTGTTGGTGATCTAACGTTCTCTAAGGCTGTGGATATTCGACCGCGCCTTATTCTACTTGAGCAATAAGTCTACAACTCCAGGCTCTATTTATCTCATTATTGCTGAATTTGATGAATCAACTGAAAGTAACTAACATTTATGTTAAAATAAATATGTTTCTTTCAAGATGGGTGAAAAAAAGTTAAAAAAAAACAAATATAGGTAAAACCGACAACAATGTTGGTAGATCTGAGTCCCAAGTACCCCGCCTTTTTTCGGTCACTTTGATCAGCAATGCCACCTTGATTTTTGAGACATGGGCACCGAGTAACCCCCCCCCCCCCACTAACTGGGAACAACATGATGGAAACAGCCCAGATTGATCTGATTGGTGAGTACTCGCCCACCTACCTTTAATTCTAATTTCCTGGGGGAACACAATCATTTTCATTGATATAAAAATGCTTTTAAGGTAAAAAGTAAAAAGATAAGAAGGTAAAAAGATTTAAAACAAAATAAATAAACGGACAAAAGTTGTATTTAAAAAATTATAATTATATTTTAAAAAAATTATAAAAAATCTACACAAAGAAAACTATGAACTATAATTACACTTCAAATTAAAAACAAGTAATTAATCACATATTAATTACACTGATTGAATACAATTAATTACAAAAATAAATCACTGAGATGCTTTCTAGTTATCAGAAGACGTAATCAGGTAAGGTATGAAAAACCTGTTGGTACAAAAATAAATTTTTAACCAACAAATATTATTCATTTCAAGAACTTATGGTCCTTTGAGCCGGATTAACTGCAAAGATTTTTCAGTGAAGAACTACTAGTCTTTAAGGTCAATAAGAAGGTCAATAAGAGCTACTTACTAGTCTTTAAGGTCAATAAGAGCTACTTACTAGTCTTTAAGGTCAATAAGAGCTACTTACTAGTCTTTAAGGTCAATAAGAGCTACTTACTAGTCTTTATCAATAAGAGCTACTGTCTTTCATAAGAGCTACTTACTAGTCTTTAAGGTCAATAAGAGCTACTTACTAGTCTTTAAGTCTTTAAGGTCAATAAGAGCTACTACTAGTCTTTAAGGTCAATAAGAGCTACTTACTAGTAAGGTCAATAAGAGCTACTTACTATCTTTAAGGTCAATAAGAACTACTTACTAGTCTTTAAGGCCAATAAGAGCTACTTACTAGTCTTAAGGTCAATAAGCTACTTACTAGTCTTTAGGTCAATAAGAGCTACCTACTAGTCTTTAAGGCCAATAAGAGCTACTTACTAGTCTTTAAGGTCAATAAGAGCTACTTACTAGTCTTTAAGGTCAATAAGAGCTACTTACTAGTCTTTAAGGTAAGAGCTACTTACAAGTCTTTAAGGTCAATAAGAGCTACTTACCTTTAGGTCAATTTATTAAGGTCAATAAGAGCTACTTACTAGTCTTTAAGGTCAATAAGAACTACTTAGTCTTTAGGTCAATAAGAGCTACTTACTAGTCTTTAAGGTCAATAAAGAGCTACTTACTATTCTTTAGGTCAATAAGAGCTACTTACTAGTCTTAAAGGTAATAAGAGCAACTTACTAGTCTTTAAGGTAATAAGAAGCTAACTAAAGTCAGCTACTTGTCTTTAAGGTCAATAAAGCTACTACTAGTCTTTAAGGTCAATAAGAGCTACTTACTAGTCTTTAAGGTCATAAGAGCTACTTACTAGTCTTAAGGTCAATAAGAGCTACTTACTAGTCTTTAAGGTCAATAAGAGCTACTTCTTTAAGGTCAATAAGAGCTACTTACTAGTCTTTAAGGTCAATAAGAGCTACTTACTCTTAAGGTCAAAGAGCTACTTACTAGTCTTTAGGTCAATAAGAACTACTTACTTTAAGGTCATAAGAGCTACTTACTAGTCTAAGTCCTACTAAGGTCAATAAGAGCTACTTACAAGTCTTTAGGTCTAGTTTACTAGAAGGAACTACTTACTAGTCTTTAAGGTCAATAAAGCTACTTACTAGTCTTTAAGGTCAATAAGAGCTACTTACTAGTCTTTAAGGTCAATAAGAGCTACTTACTAGTCTTAAGGTCAATAAGAGCTACTTACAATCTTTAAGGTCAATAAGAGCTACTACTAGTTTCTTACTAAATCTGGACTAGACCCTACTTTTGTAAAGTTTATATGCTCAGTTCTATATGACCCACTTGTATCAAACCCTTAAACTGGTAAGTTGTATAATCATTTCTATAAGAAACAATAAAACCATTTATATGCTCAGTTCTATATGACCCACTTGTATCAAACCCTTAAGGCGATCCTGCAAAGAGGGGGGTAAAAATCACTTAAATGGAAATATCACCGGTTCTCGGCAAAATATCAAAATTCTAAGACGGTACTTCACTTCTAATTTTTATTCTGCACATTTTAAGACTCATTTCAACCTTCTGGAGCAAACAACAGTGGCGCAATTTGAGAACTACTTTAAAAATTTTAGTTCTCAAATTGCACCACTGTTTTTTGCTCCAGAAGGTTGAAACGGGTCTTAAAATATGCAGAGTAAAAATTAGAAGTGAAGTACCGTCTTAGAATTTTGATATTTTGCTTAGAACCAGGGATATTTCCGTTTAATTGATTTTTACCCCCACTCTTTGCAGGATCCCCTTAAACTGGTAAGTTGTATAATCATTTCTAAGAAGAAACAATAAAACCATTTATATGCTCAGTACTATATGGCCCACTTGAATCAAAAGAAATATGAACCCATATGAACATTTATAAGTTTTATAAAAAGGACCAAATCTAAATATTGTTTTAAATATATCAAGTAATTCTCAATATTACAACTCCTTAAAATCATTTTAAACTTTGAAATAATAAGTTCTAACCTTACCTGACAAATACAGAGAATACCAAAAAAACCTTTTATCAATTACAGATATCAAGCTTTAAATCAATAATAGCTCTCAAAAGCTCCTATTTTTATTGGTACACCATCTATTAAATACAAATAAAATTTAAAAAAATCAGGATTTTTACCATAATTTGGTAAAAGAGAAAAAAAATCTCTTAAAAAATATTTTTAAAAAACTAACACTAATAAAAACTTACAAATCTGTATCACGCACACTTAGACCTTCTTTAATTATTTATCTATTAAAATTTAATTATATATAAATTAAATTTTGGTACATTGTTTTATTATTTAAAATGTACAAAGCTTAATAATCAAGTAAGCTTGATAATAAATTAATCAAGTTAAAAAGTTTGAATTAAATGTTATGTTTACCTAAGAGTATTTGGTATAACTAGAGGGCTGTATTAAAGAAAAATCCATACAAAATATATGCTAAAAGCATTATTGAAAGAACTAACAATTAAAAGCCAGCTCTATCTGTTGACAGAAACTTGAACTAACAATGAGTTCTCTAAGTATAGTAAATACTTCATTAACCCCAAAGATTTTTATACCACTAGAGGGAGGATACAGGAGCTCTTATGGCCTCCTGAGAGGCTTGGTGCCATAATGGTACATTATTAAAATTATTTTTTTTTATTTTTTAAAATGAGGTTGTGTCCTATAGGGTGGTAATAAAAAACTACGATTAATGTAACGTTTCGGCTATGAAGCCATTATCAAACCTAAAAATAAATATATTAACAATTAATTAGACAGATAATACAATAAGGATTATTATAAAAGAACCAACAACATCTCATGAGTTAAAGAAGAAAAAGAAGAGTAAAAAAGATTACTTACAATTGAAAAAAAGTAGACCTCTTAAAAAGAGTCATAGTCAGAAAGTAAAAAAAAATGACTATGACTCTTTTAAGAGGTCTACTTTTTTTCAATTGTAAGTAATCTTTTTTACTCTTCTTTTTCTTCTTTAACTCATGAGATGTTGTTGGTTCTTTTATAATAATCCTTATTGTATTATCTGTTTAATTAATTGTTAATATATTTATTTTTAGGTTTGATAATGGCTTCATAGCCGAAACGTCACATTAATCGTAGTTTTTTATTACCACCCTACACAGTTTTTTATTACCACCCTATAGGACACAACCTCATCTTAAATCATTGAAAAAGGGTGCAAGACTAATATTATTAATAAAATAAATTTGTATTATAATCTATAGCATATATTCATTAATTGCCTGTGATGTACAAAAGTGATTTAATGTGGCACCACTGCAAATACCCTCAGTTTCTAGGGTGCAGTATACATTTTATGAGCTAATAGGGGTTGAAGAAAGAAGGGGAATCTCTAGTCTCTATATAGTAGGGATGAGTACTGTTATGGTACCTAATGGAAGTAATCACCCTACCAGACTCTTTATCACTGTGCTATTTTACCCAAATCCTCCCTCAACAAGTATAAGTCTATATTGTTAACCATAACTGATACAACTAGCTCTATCTAGTGACAGAAAAAAGGATGAGTCATCAAGGAATGTCTTTCAACCTTAACAAACTAGTTTGAAATGTCAATATAACGTACTAGTAGCTGTGTCAGTTGATAGATAAACAACTAATAAAGAGTCTTTTTAGTAGAGTAAATACTTCCAAGCATAGAGATACTTTTACTACAGTCTATCGTTTAGTTTAAAAATCTTGACAGGTCAGTTTAGACACCATTGATTCTTAAGAAAAAAAATCCCTGCAAGAAAGGAGCGGGAAAAACTATGTAAACAAATCAGGTTATTTTATCCGTATTTTCTTGGCGATGTTTTTTTTTACATTTCTTTTGTGTAGTTTTATTTTAAAATATCATTTTTAAGATTAATTTGAAAATAGTTTTCAAAACGATGTAATCAAAAGAAGAACCACAAACAAAGTGAACGATTGCCGGGAAGAAGGTTTTTCCCCTACAGCGGTTATTGTGGTAGGGATTTTTTTTCTCTTTTTAAGTGAGAGGTTGGCAGCGGCCTCTCTGATTGGTCAATCCTCAAAATACTTATGACCTTGGGGATTTTTAAACTAAACAATAGACTGTAGAGAGGACCTATTGGCTGAATTTTAAAGCATCAAAAAAGTAACCTCACTATCAATATAACAGAACAACATTACAGTAACTTATATAGCAGAATGTTTAAACTACAAATCAAACATAAACATTGTGTGGGAGCTGAAAACAATAGATTTATTATAACCTTAACTCACTCTTAAGAAAGGTTTCAATGAGGTTACACAGAGCCTCTGAGAGCCCCAATATGATGTTTCAAGCCTCTCAATGTATATGTTATGCCATATACGTTGAGCATACCTTTAAGCATAATTAATACTATCAGCTTTCTTTTGACAAAAAAAACCTACGATGAGCCTTCTAGATATAGAACATACTCTTAAACAATTTATAAACATTTTTTTACAAACATTATTTCTTATTACCACTTAAAAAATAATAAATACTTTGAAATTTCCAATTTAAGTCACCATTTTTTGTTTTCAGTCTCTCAAAAAATTCTTTTCCTTCAAAATTTAATTTTACAAAATAAATTTAAAAAAAAATAATTTTATACTTAATAAATTATAAAACAAAAGGAAAATTTACCTAATTAATAAAATAGGTATTTATTGTAAATATTTATTCACAGAGAAAATGAAATTTTAGCCTAGTTCATTAATAAATTATAGGTTTTGAATCTTTATGCAAGTTACTTAAGAAACATAGCAATATGATTGGTTCATTTCAAACCTTATGAAAGTTACTTAAGAAACATAGCTATATGACTGGTTCATTTTGGACCTCAAAAAAGACAAAAAAAATAGACCATCATAGAATCTTCAAGCTTTTGAGGAGGAATAGGTCCTAATTAATACAAAAAAAACCTATTTTGCCGAGCTTTCGATATAATTTAATCTTTTTCAAGGCTTAACATATTAAATAATAACAAAAACAGTTACATGGTGGTTTACGCTAGATGTTTGGACAATTTTATAATTTATAATTATATTAATTAAATAACAATTTAAATTATTATTTAATATGTTAAGCCTTGAAAAAGATTAAATTGTATCGAAAGCTCGGCAAAATTAGTTTTTTTTTGTATTAATTAGGACCTATTCCTCCTCAAAAGCTTGAATATTTAAAATAGAGGTCCCAATAAAATTTTTTGTCATCATAGAATCAAATTTTTATTCATCCTTTCTCAATTTGATTGAAAAATTGATCTCTTAAAACTATTTTAGATGATTTATTTAAACAAGTTTAAAGAGTTGAAACTTTAAAAAAATGTCTCACATTTGAATGTTTGACTGGTGACTTGTTTAGATAGTAACTACCTTATAAGCTTGCTTCTTATACCTCTGTAAATTCTTTAGTTAGCAGCTGATTATCAAGAGGATATTTAGACGAACCAACAAGTTTAATCCAATAGAGTTAAAAGAATAAATGGACCCTTGGTTAACCTGTAGATATATAAACAAAGAACCGCGACCATCTAAACAAGTACAGTCAATAAAAGAGAAAGAAGTCTCTCCACAAAAATATATTCTTAATAGCAACGCGCTTTCAACCTAACAAGAGGTCATCACAGTGCTAGCCGTTGAATAAAGAAGAGGGTGATGGATGAGTCTTATAGATAAAATATCAAAGATAGACTCATATATATCTGATCTATAAGACTCATCCATCACCCTCTTCTTTATTCAACGGCTAGCACTGTGATGACCTCTTGTTAGGTTGAAAGCGCTTTGCTATTAAGAATATATTTTTGTGGAGAGACTTCTTTCTCTTTTATTAAGATGAACTCCATTAACGCTCATTTTAGTTCTTCAAGTACAGTCAAATTTAATTCTTACTCTACCTTTAATAAAAAATTATTTATTAATAAATTATTTTATTTCTTAATAAATTTTATATGGTTTAAAAAAATTAATTAAAAACTATCTCTTAAGTAAATGGTAAGCATTTATTTAATTGTTAAAAAATAATCATTACCTAAAAAATTGTTTCATAAAAAACAAAATATTTTTTTTTTCTAAATTTGTAAACATACAAAAAACACTTGTTTAAATTTATACAGAATGTAAAAAACAAAAGATTTAATTGGTGTAAACAAAATAGCAACTTAATAATTTCTTATGTAATTTACTTAAGGTTTTAATCTAACCAATCACATTCATAGTTCATTTTTAGTTAATACATTCTGTTAAGTACATGTATGAGATAAGAACTATGTACCAATTACAAGGATGTTGAATAAAGGGGATGACACACTAAGTCGAATTGCCATTCAACAAAGTGACCCCATCGAAAATCAAAACATAGAGATGAATGCAACACGAAACACACGTCAAAAACCAACTGCACATGCTTGGTACGAACTGCGCATGCTTATGATCCTTATAACAGCGCAGGTCTTACAATTTAGAGGCAAACTTATAACCTAAGGGAAGGTAAGTTTGCTCCTATCTCTCTATCTCATAAAACTTCAATGGGGTCAGAAATGTTCCTTAATGAGTCATCCCCTTTATTCAACATCCTTGACCAATTACAAGATAAAGTGAACTGAGGAGAAACATGATAAGAACAAATGAAAATCCATTTTTTGTCTCTACGCTCATTAAAATTAAATAATAACAATACTGGTCATCATCGGGGCTAGTGGAAATTTAAAGTTAGATCATTAATCAAACAATTGTACATTTTGATTTGAACTTGACGGGTGTGCAGTCAGGTTTGTATCATTAGACTCACCTTTAGGCTAATTATATTTAATTAGACCTATTTAATAAGACGTATAACAGTTAAAAGCC
Source organism: Microvelia longipes (assembly GCA_018340805.1). Lineage (NCBI taxonomy): Eukaryota > Metazoa > Arthropoda > Insecta > Hemiptera > Veliidae > Microvelia > Microvelia longipes. The sequence continues at coordinate 5,315,501 of JACMZG010000019.1, forward strand.
GGCTTTGTCAAAAGTTAATTAAAATGTGCCAAATGTCAAAAATTTCAGAATTATGTCATCTCAATGTACAATGTTGTGATTTGATGACGAAAATATCTCAAAATTTGAAATTTGATAATAATTTGCTAACAATAACTTACAGTTTGTTTAGACCAATAAAATCTGAAATAATTTACTTTGCTTATAATTAATTTACACATTTCACTTCAAGTATAAAAATAAATTATTACTAATATTACAGCGAGAAACCGAGATAGAAAAGTTTTTATAGGAAAATACAAAAGAAATATTATTTTATGGCAGAGTAAAAAGAAATGATATTAGGTTGAGGATATTGATTCTTAACATAAATTATTAAGCAGTAGATCAAACAAGTGGCAGAGAATCCCTCTTTAATATCTAATTTGACCAGTTTGGTCCAAACTGGTATTAAAACCAAAAAAGGCTTTTATTAATAAAACAATAAATATAGTTTTATTGTGTTCTTTTATATTAGCTTGCTCGTTATTAATAATTTAAAAAAAATAAGCAAGCACCTAAAAAAAATTAAAAAAAATTTATAAACTTGTTTTTGTGTTATATTTTTAAACAAACCCCCTACACTTCTTAAAGGGTTGATTTTAAACTCTATACTTGTTACAAGGTTAATTTAAAACCCTATAATAGTTACAGGATTGATTTAAAACCCTATAATAGTTACAAGGTTAATTTAAAATCCTATAATAGTTACAGGGTTGATTTAAACCCCTATAATAGTTACAGGGTTAATTTAAAACCTATAATAGTTAAGGGTTATTTTAAAACCCTATAATTACAGGGTAGGTTATTGATTTAAAACCCTATAAAAGTTCAGGGTTGATTTAAACCCTATAATAGTTACAGGGTTAATTTAAAACCCTATAATAGTTACAGGGTTGATTTAAAACCTATATAGTTTACAGGGTTGATTTAAATTACAGGTTGATTAAAACCCTATAATAGTTACAGGGTTGATTTAAAACCTATAATAGTTACAAGGTTTGATTAAAAACCCTATAATAGTTACAGGGTTTTTAAAACCCTATAATAGTTACAGGGTTGATTTAAAACCCTATAATAGTTACAGGGTTGATTTAAAAACCCTATAATAGTTACAGGGTTGATTTAAAAGTTACAGGGTTGATTTAAAACCCTATAATAGTTACAGGTTGATTTAAACCTAGTTATTGATTTGATACAGGATTTTTTTAGTTTTTTGTTTAAATTCTTCACAGGTATGTTTACAACCAGCTTGGCGGAACAGTGCCCACACAAGTGTTATATTTTAATATCTCAGGTAGGACCCAAATCAAACATACATTACTGAAAAAAGAAAAGTAAATAAGCTCATAAAATACTAAAGATGTAGAAATAAAACGAATAATAATTTAATAAAAAAGCTCATAATAAGAAATAGAAGTATAAAACACACAATAAGAAGATCCGCCTCCACCTCCACCCAAGAAGAAATGGTACAGGAAAATTATATAAATAAAAGATACTTTATAAATATTAAGTAAAAAATATTTGTTTAAAACAGTAAACAAAATAAATAAGTTAACTACTTTTCTTCAAAAAATAAATATTATTTTAATATATTTTATCTTTAGAATTTATAATCATCAAAGATTAAGTGAATATATTTCACAATTTTTGAAAATGATATGAATTTATTTAGTTTTCTTTTCGCCATATTTTAAGCTAAATTTTCAATATTTTGCTGTTTTACGAGTCATGTTTTTCAAGTTAGAATTTATGAGACAAGCAGAATATAAACATTAATATTTCGATCACAACATATAAATCTAAGGAACAATTGGCACTTCAAAGAGCTGTTAAGGTTGGTAACACTGGTAATGAACTCGAAACCAAAGAATGATAAAGAATGTTTTAAGCATCGGAATACAGCATTTTTCAAGTTTTCCTTGAAGCATATCCTTAGCTATAAGTTAACTTAATTTATCGCCAAGTAATAAATACTTCATTAATAATTAGATAAAATATTTATAAATAAAATTAATTAAAGATTTAAAATAGATAAAATAAACTTGGCTCCATAAGATCATTAAATAAGTATAAGCCATGAAAAAACACAGAGCATTACCTTTACTCTAAGGAATATAACTGAAAAACCCCAGTAAAACTTCTAGGGATCATCTTGGACTCCAAGTTAACTTGGATACCACATATAAATATGGTTCATAAAAAAGTGTCTTCATATATTTATGTTTTAAGAAAGCAGTGCAACTCAATATCTCTAGAGATATCTCGTTTGGTTTATTTAGCCATGGTGCAGAGCAGGCTGGCCTATGCAATCATACTATGGAGTCATGCCAACATTTCAAGCTTATTGTTGCTACAGAAAAAATGCATCAGAATCAAGGCCTAAAGACCATTTATAACTTGTATATATATAATGTACTATTGTATATAAAAAATAATTTAAATAGCTTTAATGTAAATAGTTACTATCATGGGTACCACACTAAAAATAAAAATATATTAGATTCCTTCACATCGCTTAAGAAAATCGGAAGTAAGACATAAAATTCTTGCAATTAAATTATTCAACTCTCTACTCTCTAATATAAAATATATTGAGTTCAATCTTTTTAAAAAAGAAATAAAATCCTTGCTTTTAGAAAACCCATTTTACAAACTCAAAGAGTGGTTCGATTTTTGTAAAAAAACCATAAATAAGTAATTTCTTTTCTTTATTATTATTTTTAACGCAATTTTCTTACTTTTTTCTATTGTGCAATTTTCGTTTCTTAATGAAATCAATAAAGTTCTTGTTCTCGTTCAACCATCTAAGTGTCAATACAGTGCTGCCATCACAACAAGTAAGTACAATAAGTATCAATACAGTGCTGCCCTCTGGTCAGCAAATTAAAACCTAAATATCATTTCTTTCCCTCAAAACCATAAATTTGGCTTAATAATGAAGCCTACTAAGTCAAATTTCCAACTGACTTCAAATGATTTTTTTTAAATGATAATTTTATTATTTGTACATATTTTTTTTATTTATTATTAGTTAAAATTATTTTTATACATTTAATTACACTATAAAGAATATATATATATATATATATATATATATATATATATATTATATATATATATATATATATATCAAATTAAGTAGTAAAAATTTATTAAATTTAGTTACAAAAAACAAAAATTTTGTACTTCGTTTTGTATTGGAATTTGTTGTTTAATAGTTTATTTGTTCGTTTTTTTGTGCATTGTTATTAAAAAATTGATTTGTTTTTGAAGTTGGAGACACTGAATCGATCTCAAATATACGTATAGTATTAATCCTATGGCCTTAAAGTGAGGATTAAAATAGTGGCATTAAAAAACTCATATGAGAAGTTTAAAGTTGATTTCCCTAATAATATTTAAGACATTAACAGCATGATCAACTATAAACTTCAATAGGCCTAAAACTTAAACTTAGTTAGTGAAATTTTTAGTTGAACTCCCTACTAATGTTAAAGGCATTAATAACCAGGTCACCTTAAAAACATAAACAAGCTACCACCACTTGTTGCTGCTGTAGCCATAGAAATATTGTAACTAGAGAGGCCCTATTGGCTGAATTTCAAAACATCAAAAAAGTAACCTGAACATATTTATTTTTATTAGAGCCTTAATTACAAGACAAAAGCAAACAAATGGGTTCAAACAGGCGATTGATTAATTATAACCTTAAAACACTCTAGGAGGAGGTATCAATGAGGTTACACAGAGGCCCTGAGAGCTCCAAAAAGATGTTTCACACCTGTCGCTGTATTGAGATAGGCTATGCCTCCTCTATTAATATACTTCTATGACTATAGACTTAAACAAACTCACATAAAGACCAATTGGAACCAACTTCAAAAAGAATCAATTAAAACCCTTCTCTATTTAATATCCTACATCATTAACAAAAAAAATTAATCATTACAAATACTTAAAAATCTAATGGCCCTATATATTTTCTTAAAATTTATTCAAATTATTTATCAAAATTTGTTTTTGTAAAAGATCTCTCATTAGATACATTTTTAGACAGTTTTTTTATCAAATAAAAAACTGTTAAATTTTACACTTCAATTATAATTTTTAAAAAATTAAGAGATCTTATATTATTTGTTTGCACTATATTTATTTTTACATTAACATACAAAGTTTGTAATAATATCTAGCAGGCAGAGATAGGATGCTTCCTAACGGACAGACACATTAATTTTTTTAGTTCTTTGCAACAATATTATCACAGTATGGGATCTTTACAGAACATAATAAGGCGCGGTCGAATATCTAGCACGTTGGATCACCAACAAACTTTTTTATAATTTTGTTTTCAAAATTTTCAGTAATTAGCCGGATTTGTGATAAATGAAGCCTATTTCCGTAATCTGCACGCTCTTTTTGTTAATCTCAAAGAGTATTTACATTCACTCAACAATTTATTTTTAATCTAACTTGGTACATACATAACTACTGTTAGACGTCAATGTTAACAAATATGAAATGTCAAAATATAACACAAAATATTGACGTCTAACAGTTGTTATGTATGTACCAAGTTAGATTAAAAATAAATCGTTGAGTGAATGTAAATACTCTTTGAGATTAACCAAAAGAGCGTGCAGATTACGGAAATAGGCTTAATTTATCACAAATCCGGCTAATTACTGAAAATTTTGAAAAAAAAATTATAAAAAAAGTTTGTTGGTGATCCAACGTTCTAGATATTCGACCGCGCCTTATTAAGCAATAAAATATTGCATTTGACTTGTTTTCAGGGAATTTTCACTGCTACAAGGATGGCAAGCATGGATTCAACAGCCAACCTACTTATATAAGACTAACATCCCTCTCTATGCATCTAAAACATTACTGCTAACTATGCCTACTAGATATTCGTACACGCCAATATATCAAGTTTTTTTATTACATAAAAATATAAATATTTATATAATAAAATAATTTTAAAAAAAAATTACACAAATCTTACTTAATAAATTTGAGGTTTATTGTTAAACAAAAGAAAAAAGGTTGCCTTCTAGTAGAGGAACTTGGTATTATACAAACATTTCACGCAACTTTAACTCTAACCTTAGAAATCTTTAAATTTAAAGTATTTTTAAGTCAAAGGGGTTCTTCAAATTAGTTCCAGGATATTTAGAGCAGAGAATCGAGAGAGAGAGAGGTTGGCCAGTTAAGACAGTGATGCTGGACAAATGAGAGAATCAGGTAAAAATCATTTTAAATAAACTACGTAAGTTTCCGCTGTTATGAAGATTTGGTGTTCTGATGGGGTGACTGTGTCGATGTAGATGAAGAATTTGATGTTTCGCTTCCACTGTGGGAGCATCTCGGGGAAATGTTAAAGGACATCATGGATAAAACACAATGCTCTACAAAACTGAGTTCACTTTGAAGAGCACTGTGTTAACACCCATGATGTCCCTGAATCATGTTAAATTCTTTATGTACAACGCACTCACCCACCGAACACTAAATCTTGTTATAATATATATATATATATATATATATATATATATATATATATATATATATATATATATATATATATATATATATAATATATATATAATATAATAATATATATACTACATACATTATACCACACACACATTTTATATATATATTATAATATATATATATAATAATATATTATAATATAAATATATATATATAATATATATACTATATATATATGAATGCTATTGGATTAAATTTTTGATTTTGAATTTCAAAGTAAAACAATTATATGTTAAAATAAATGCTTTCAGCTTAAGAGTGGGGGGGGTGAAATGAACATAATTGAACATGGCTTGTTCTAGAGAAATATTAAAATCTTACAGACAAATATCTGGATATCTTTATCCTGATTGATATCTTATCAGGAAGCAATTTCAGAAATTTAGTATGGACTTTTCAAATTGCATGCTTATTTAAGCACAGACCAAGTTCAAACAGAGCTTATATTGTGCAAAATTAAAATTGCTCTCTAAAATTGCATAATTAAAAGGGGGAGGGGTCTTACATTTTTATTATTTTCTCTAGAATGGGAATTATTTTTGTTTAATTAAAATTTTCCACCCACATTAAAGCAGTTTAACTATCATTTACAGAGAAATACAACCCAATCTTTGTGGAAAAGTCGTGAAAAGATTCACCACATCTTCCACAAGATAAAACCACTTCTCTATCCCAGATAATGCCTCGAGTTTAGAGCTTCTTATAGTCATACGATGCAAACCCTGGAACTGATTTGAAAAACACACATCGCTCCAATAGATGACAATGGGAAATAAAATATAATAATAATTGAAAGTGGTTTCAAGTGTGAAATAAGAAAACGTCTTGTAAAACATAATATTATTTAGGATGATACTGAATCGTTCCTCAGTACAGAACATTGTGCCCGCCAACCCTTAAGCAAATTTTGTCTAAAGGAATTTTCCTGAAAAGAATAAGGGAAAAAAGTGAAGCTAAGAATCCCTGATGATAAAGAAAGAGTTTCAACTAAACCTTCAGTCAGCCCTATGATATTGTTTATTTGAGGACCAACTTCCAACCACTTCTGGTCAACAGTCTATGAAAAGCAATACAAATAATAAAGAAATAGTTATTTCTCTTATGTAGCACTATTTATTTTACAGAACTCCCCATCTTGATAGGAAATTTAAACACACATTTTTAAGTTCTATAATACAACAAAAACTAATTATTTAGCTATAATTTCACCTACATTGTAGCAAAAATTGATTTTTGTTTATCTCAGTTCGGTTTTTATTAATTTATTTATTTTCATTGTTATTATTGTGTTAATAGTTTAATTAACTGTGATCAGTATTTAAGTTTGTTCGTTCGTGTAATTATCTAGTCAACTATGATTGTAAAAAAATTACCTGTGATGCCTGAAGATGCCTACAATTTCTGAAATATATAGCTAAATAATTAGTTTTTGTTGTTATTATAGAACTTTAAGCTGTTGTTTTAAATTTCCTTTGTTGTTTGATTAAAAGTGTTTAATAATTTGATGGCTTAAACACATAACTTTAATTACCAGCTCAATAAGCTATAGCGATAAATACAGTCGGACCTCCATATAACGAACTTCTATACAACGAAAGTCTCTATGTAACGAATTTTTTTACATTCCTTGAATTTTGTTTATAAGTGTTTCTATTACAAAAAAAAATTTTATATACAACAAATTTCAGAAATAAAGATAAAGGCAAGACCCGCAAACTTTCAAGGAATTGACCAAAACGGCACTTCTGTTTTCTGTAATTTCCAAACAATTATTTATTGATTCTCGCCCTGCTTATTAATTTTGCGAACTCTTTCTTCTTACAATTTTCTATGAAATTAGGATTAACACAACATATAACTAAAAAATATTCAAGTTTTAATTTGGTATTCGGTCTGACCAGTTCGTTTTGTGAAACTTTTTATTTTTGTAAATCGAGTTTATTAAATGTCAACGGAAATCGCTGTCCTTTCTGAAAAAATCATTTATTAAAAGATTCTGACGATGGAGTCAATACAAAGACTTGTCTCTGAAGTATAAAATCGATCTATTCTATATCAATAATTTTAAAAAATCGGCAATCTATATACTTAGGTTAATCAAGAGTGCGATTAAAAAAAAAGTTTTTGAGTATGCAAGTATGAAGATATTGATGACCCAATTTTACAGTGGGTGACAATGTTAAGGACAAATATGCCTGTGAAGGACTGCTAATATAAGAAAAAGCTGCTGAATATGCAACTGCGAGTTATTATTCTCCTATATATCTTTAAATATCATAATGTACAGAGTTATTTATTTTTAATTTTATACAACAAAATTCCATATAACGAATTTTTTCACTGAACCTTTAAGTCTCTTTATATAGAGTCCGACTGTAGTTATCTACCCATACTGAATCCACCACTGGCATTCATCTGACATGTATGGTACTCTGATTACCAAATGTGTTTTTCTGCGGTAACTTAAAAGTTGATACCATTATACTCTGGTATAGAGTCAGTAATCAGGTCATGTATTTTAAATGGACCACCCTGCATAGTATTTTAATTGCTTTCATACTAAGATGGATAAAAGCTTGGAAATTTGCCTACCGGATACACAATTTAATTGTAAAAAGACTCGATATGCGTTTAATCTATGGTTTGCCTCTAAAACTTTACAACACAGCAATGTAAAAATATGTTTAGACTAAATTAATCCGTAGATCAAGTCGTGAAACAAAGACTACATTTGTCAGACATGTTAAAAGTTTGATAATTTGTCTGCCAGGGAGTGGAATAGCAACATAACTCATCTAATACATCATATACACACCTACATCTTCTTCACCACAGCACAAGGCTAATGCCTTAATGTGGTGAAGAATCCAATATTATGACATAAAAATACCAAAATTTGATTTTGTATTGATAATCTTTGATAAACTTATTTAGTGGACACAGCCATTTGATCAAGATCATAGAAATAAATTACTAGAGGGGCCCTATCGGATGAATCAATGTAATGAGAGAGGCTACGCACCCTCTACCCTCTGTATGATCAAAACATTTTTTTACAGTAATATGATTAGTTGCATTTGTTTTACTTCTCAGTTCTCACCTTTCTCACTTAAATAAAGTATTTCATTTGAAAATATAAATTAAAATATTTACGCTATTTTTTAATTTTGTTTTTCATTGAAACAAAATAAAACTTAATTTAAAATCACTTAAATCCTTCACTCTTAAAGTTACCGCAATAATACGTCATTAATTTTTATAACAAACAATAATTATAGTAAAGCCAATAATTATAGTAAAAATTGATTATTAATACGGTACCAAACTGAAAAAATTGAAGATCTAGGTGTTGAGGTGATAAGTGTGTAGTGTGTGGTAGGGTCAGTTAATGTGAATGACAATTTGTCATTTCCACTGGGGGGGGGCATCTTCAGGGATGTAGGACATCAAACACATTGCTCTAGGAAACTAAGCAAGATTGGAGAAGAATTTTGTCTGAGACCTTGGACATGGAAGAAAAGATAAGAAGAGCAAACATCATTTACAGTCAATCGTTTAGTTTAAAAATCTTGACAGGTCAGTTTAGCCACCACTGAGTCTTAAGAAAAAAAATCCCTGCAAGAAGGGAGCGGGAAAAAACTATGTAAACAAATCAGGTTATTTTACCCGTATTTTCTTGGCGATGTTTTTCTTAATTTATTTTGTGTAGATTTATTTTAAAATATCATTTTTAAGATTAATTTGAAAGTAGATTTCAAAACGATGTAATCAAAAGAAG